>QVAJ01000515.1:129789-278441 GCA_003546035.1 Mixornis gularis | reverse complement strand
GACTGCAGGGATCAGTTTGCAGACTCTGACTGCAGCTTTTACCCAGCTAGAATGTAACTGCAAGTTTTAACAACAAACAACAGGCTCCAAGTGCAGCCCCAGACTGACCTGACAGCAGGGATTCCCTCTCCTCAGGAGCCGCCGCCTTCTTCTTCTTCATCATCCTCCCCTCATTCCSTCTTCCCCAAGGCTCCTCCTCCACGATCCCCCAGCAAACCCAGTCATCACATTTCTCTTTATGGGATACAGCTGTGACTGAGCAGGGGTGAGGTCATCTGTATTCCTACTTCAGGTGGCACTGGCAACACTTTATTTTAAAGTCCTATAGTCTCCCAGTCTGTAACTGGCAAAGTTGAAGTTTTAAGTCAGGAAGTGTTTTAATGTGATTTTTTAAAAGACATTTATGAGTACCCCRAAACAAAAAGAGACTCTTTTGATGGGTACAGACCATGCACATAGAGGGGTTCATGTTTAGTTTAAAATCTTGACTTGGATTTACTGGGACTGTTGAAGTTTACTATTAAAATAAACTTATGAACACCTTTTAAAAATGATCTGCTCTGATTTATTAATGTGTAAACAGCTTCAAATATTTAAAAAACCAACATAATAATAAAACCACAAACTTAGTCTTGGATAACGAAATAAAGATCTTGGGAGTCTTTTCGACCTTAATGATTCTGTGAAATCCGACTAATYATGTTTAAAAAACTATTTCTAAATAAACATCTCACATTTTCACTAGTGATTTTTTTTCCTTCCCTTTTCATTTGAAAACAAATCTCTCAGTGGTTATATTAATCATGGGGTTTTTTCAGCTATGAGACATTTTTTATAAAATGCTGTTGCTTGTGGTCYGTTTTCTGCCCCTTTTTGGAGGACACATGACAACTTCTATGACAACTGAGACTTCCTATGGCTTCTCCAAAGATTTATGCTGGAATATGTGTTTAATCTTCCTAGAAAGTGTTTCAAAATAAGAATAAAAGGCTGTAACTTTGGAATGATGTCCTGCTACTTCGTCTGCTGCGGCAAGGCCTTGTGAAGTGTTTGTATCCAGCAGGTATTTTAGGATGGTGAGGCAGATCTTTTCCACAGAAGGGAGATACAATGTGCTGATTTTAACAAGGCATGGAACATGAAAGATGCTCTTGATCCTTTCTGCCCACAGACATTTTGCTGGTAATTTTAAAGACCACAGGAGCAGATCATAAAACTGTTTTAAAAAAAAATAATACCAGAAAATGGAGAAAAATCCTAGTCAGTACTAAAAAGAAATGTTTCAAGGATGCTTTTGAATTTTTTTCCCTGCAAAGAAAAAATAATTTTCAATAAAATGTGGGTATAATGTGTGTTATCTGTTTGCCCCTTTCTTTGTGCAACTCATTATTAGGGCAGCAAGAAGTGCTGGGTTTTGTAGGCATCCAGTTGGTAGCAGCAAAGGGGAGATGAGAGATTACAAATAATAAGAGTTTCAAAATGTATGAGTATTTAAAAAAATTTATTTCATTTTTAAATTTATACAGTCAGTGAAACAGTCCTATAAAATGATTCTTCTAGGATGTTACAAGGCACATAAATTACCAAATATAAACACAGCAAAGTAGCCAAAACAATGAACTAAGCCAGGTACACCTTTAGCTGTATCTGTGTGAATGCTTTATGGGAACGTGAATCACTCTATTTACAGGACAATGAATATTTCACATTTCACACCACCACCAACAGTGAAAAGAAGGGGAAGGCAAAGCTCATCTCCAATGGCAGTGCCATGTTTTGTGACTCCAGAGGGACTTGTGGGCCTGATATTTCTGGCTCTGAAAGATTTTTACCCTGCTGGCAGCTGCTAACATTTTCCCAAGGAAAAATTTCTCAAGAAAGCTCCTCCTCAAAACAATCCTAGCAAACAATTCTCCTTTCTCCAAGCAATCTTTCAGCAGGTGGTGTTTTGCTGTTTCTCTGGTTTAACCCACGGGATCAGAGAGGTGTCGTTCCTATTCACCAACCCTGTGAAGTCTGGATGGGAACACCTTATAAAAGGTAGCTAGAATTTAGAAAATAAAGCTTTTTTCCTATGTTCTTTGCCTTCTGAAATATTTGGAGTCTTTTGTGTCCTACAGGGACACCTGCACCCCCTGGGGGCTGCAGAGCATCACCTCCCTGCTGGACCACAACCTTCCCTTCCCCAGGCCTGGGCAGCTGCCCCAGCCACAGATCAAACACTGCACTGCCCCCAGCTTTAAACACTAAAACCCTCTGAAGGGGTTTCTTGGGCTTTTTTGTTTTCTTTTAAGGAATGGCTTTGAGAAGTTGTCTGGCACGCAACAAGCCATTATATCCTGCTAATTGAGAAAAGATTGCAAAACATACAAATAGTCGATTTTTATTTCATTCCGAGAGACGTTACCAAACAGTTTCCCCAAATATCCTTTTTCCACCTGCATATATATATTTCAACTAGCCTAACAGTTCAGGGGTTCAAAGTAATAAGATTTTCGTACAAATATATTTCATTGTGTATTTTCTTCCATTAACAGGATCCGCTCCTTTATGTAGCTCTAAGTATACATTCACATATTAAAGAGTAATAATTTGGCTAAAAATATATGTCTATTTATTATCTGATCGTAGTAATCAGCCTATCAAGGGTAATTTGCTATAAAAGATACAGTACTAGAAATAAATAGTTCTAAATTCAAAGATCTTCAAARTGGGGGGTCATTTCCAGTCTGTGTTAAGCTTTCCAAAGTCCTTTTAAAGCATTAACTAAATTCACTACACTCGGGAGGGTAATTCTGACCTACATACATGAAGTCCCACTCACACGAGAAGCTTACTTCACTTAATCTCCTTCTTGGTTTTGTAATGGGCAGAAACCACCAGGTAATTGTCTGGATTGATGTCCCTGAGGTTTGGAGACTTGCTCTGGACTGGAGAAGTTTTCCCATCCACCCGGGAGATCTGCAGCATCCTGCACGGGTCGTGCTTCAGCAAATAACCTGCAAACGTCTCCCAGCCTCCTCCCACACGAACCATCACGTGCTTGTTGTGCAGCATCTGGAATCACACAGGCACAGGGGAAAAACACAGGCATTCTTCAGAGGCAACCCTTCACAAAGAAATCACAATGTTTTTCTTTGCTGTAAAAACCCGCTGGCTTTAATGGAAAGTTTGTTAACTAAATTCAATCAAAACCGTATGATGGTWGTCCACTTTACAACAAAAGGAAAAGAAACACTAGAGTGTTTTTTTAATTTGCATTTAAAAAGTGAATTTAAAAAAATCCTGCAAGGAAATGAGCTGGCATTTTAAACTAAGGATTTTCGTATTTTAYGTAAACAAATGCTACACATTTTTCTAGTCCTTTACCGTGGAATCTTTCTGTTCATGTGTTCAGTAGAAATATGCTAGGGAACACGAATGCTTTTAGATTATTTTTTTGAAAATATGTTAGTACACCATTTTATATTGTCTTGAAGCTGGCTTTTCTTGATAGGAATAGCGAAGGGCAAACAACCAAAAAATTTTCCACTCTCTCTAAAAAATTACCAAAAAAAAAAAAAAAAAAAAGAGAAAATGAAGTTTCATTTATTTTAACAATTAAGTCTTGCTGACAATACATTCGAATAAAATAATTTAATGCTGTAATTCAAATAATCCCATGAGGTACATCAGAAGTAATTTATCTGGAACTGTTTGGAAACACCTGAATTTTCTGCCTAAATTCAAATATCATTTTTCTCCAAGTGCCTGTGTACCCTCTCCCTTGCCTACCCTTGAGTTCAGCTGGTGATTTTACCCATTTCTCCCTTTGTTTCTCCACGCAGAACAGTCAAATACCAGTGAGGTGTCATAAAGCAGCACATCCTATATTTTACTGGTTTTATTTTATAAGCAACATTGTAAAATGCTCTGATCAGGAGATGCTAACCAACATTTAGCTGTGGTACCAGAAGTGAAAAGCTGGTCCTGTCAGAGGCATCYGAAGCCATTTAACAGGGTGTGGGTGTTTGATGTGTGGCTGTGGTGCCTGTGTGGACACATCCARAACTCCCCTGAGGGCTGCAGTGTTTGGCACACAAACCTTCTGGAACACAGCACAGCCAAAAAACAGGAAACATCCTCAAACAAACAAAGTCACACGGAATAGAAGGCAAAAAATTAACTTAAATAAACCCTTAACCACAAAACCCCCCAGCTCAACCCAYCATTTGAATTGTGTGCCACAGGGAGACAGATCCCTGGAGTGAMGGAAGCACAGGCAGCTGTACAACTGGCTGAAGTCTGAAAATCASGTTACATTTACAGGGAATGGAACTCCTCATTAGAATAAGCAGCTGCAGATGAACTCTCMTTTGACAGTTTTCATGTAAAACATTTTTACACATGGAAATTCTTGCCTGTGCACTTTGGTTTTTCYGTGAAACACAACAGGAAATCAATTGTGGGCACTGAAAAAGAGTTTCTTCTGATCCATGGCAAGGGGATGCTCAGGGACTCAGTTTAGTGAGCATCTCCCAGCTGCTGASTCTGTGCTGCTCCTCTGGCTTTGTGTGAGTGTTGGCTTCCACAACAGTGTACACAAATGAGGGSTTTTCTCTGGACTTATGGATGTGAAAACAGAATCAGACTTTCCCTCTCAAGCTTTGTTTTTGGGAAACTGTTTGTTGCTACATGAAGTTTTTCTACTTTTCTACTTCCCTGAGAATTCAGTGACCTGAAAACACCAGAGTGTGTAATAAGCTCCTGATTATTTGCTTGCAAGCCAAATTTACAGACATTAAAAATACCTTGTTAACAAAGATTATGCAACTTCATCTCTAGAATTCCTCATAAAATTGTTAGCAAAATCCTGAGGTATGACCTGATTTAATCATCAGCCAGGTTCTGTTTAGATACAATCCCATTTTAACAAGTTTACAGACACCAGAGCATAAATACTATAAAAGGCAGTGCTGCTCTTACACACAGAGGAGTCACCTGCACACGAGGAATCCTGGGAGGAATTCCCAACAGAATGTGGAAGAAAATCAGTGGGAAAGCAGAAATCTTCCCTCCAACTACGCTTTTTCTTGGCTTTCATTGTCCTTTTATCATTGAATTTGTGTCTTCTTTGAGAAATGTTTTGGTCCAATAAAACAATAAAGCTTATTTTAGCCTTTTCAGGAGTCACTCATGTGCCTGAGTGCACCTCCAAGGGATTCAGATTAAGCCTCACCTCCACAAATCTGAAAAAGTGCGAAATATGTAGCCAGTTCCAGGTACTAATTATTCATCCACACTGAAGGAATCTATTTTCAGTCTATTAGTGCATATTTTGGCAGATAATTTATTAGTCCCTTCCAACCTAAATTATCCTAAAAATAAATAAGTAAAATAAGTCTTTGTCCACCTGAAAAATAGGAAATATGCACTCCTCATTTTCCCTTGTCATTCCCTCATTAAGTCTCATTTTGTCTAGCTCCCTTCTTCATGCAGGATTATACAAAAATGTTTTGGATTATGTCTGCTAGTTTTAAAAGTTCCAACTGAGGTGACTTCAGCCATTGCATATGGGTTTGTTYAAGGACCAGCTCTGACTTTGTGTTGTCATTCTAAACCCCCAAAAAAGGAGCCTGTGCTTCCTCTCTGTTCAGACACCATGATAATGAAAAGGAAAAGAGACAGCTCCCCGCATTAACATCTCTCTCTCAGTTTTGGGCAGTTATTTGTTGGAAAGCACACTAAGCAAATCTCACTTAGTTGGAAAAAAGGTCATAAAAAAGCTCGAACTGAGAAAAAAGATGTCAAGAGCATTAATTAATTAATTGCTTGTCACAGTATTTCCAGCTATGCTGCAGTTTGGTTTGAGAATTRACATACTTTCTGAATTATAAAGAATTTTATTTTAGTGTTACATCTTGGGTTGTATCAAACACATCAACAGGTATCCACTTAATTTATTGAAACAACCTCTGCTTCAGATCAAAAGCACAAGCAGACTTTGTGTACACAAATACAAAAGGCATCTCAATGATCATTCAGATATGCAAACACCCAAGGGGCTATTTAAACATTAAAAGCACAAAACAGAAAAKGGCAGGTGTAATTATCCACTTTTCTCATTTTCAATTTGGCTGGCAAAAAAATCCATCGAAGAGAACTGTAGACATCTCTCTGCAGGCACAGTAAACACAGTGGTTTTAAGCATATCCTTACCCTTTCCAGGTTACAAGTGAGGTTTTCTGCAGTTCTGTGCCGGGTACTAAATGCCCTGCAATCCTCCCAGGCACAAACTGTTCTGATACAAAGGTCTGAAAGAAGCTGGGAAACACAGATTTGATCACGAAGACACAGGGTGGCTGAGAATGAATGGGATGCTGAATGGTCAAAGCCCTGTGTGATCCCAGGGAAATCAGAGCTTCACAAGGCTCCAAGTACAGCAGGGAGCAGGTCAATGGCACGTGTGCAGTGGCTTCAGGAACAATGTACCAGAAAACCCTTCCATGGGATGTATCAGCACAACATCACACCAGCACAGCCCCACAGCCTCCCGAAAGGGGCAGCAGCAACTGCTGAAAACAGTGCTCTGCTACATCTGACCAGTGCTCTGAGAAATCTGACCAGTGCTCTGGTAAATCTGATCAGTGCCCTGATAAATCTGACCAGTGCTCTAAGAAATCTGATAAATCTGACCAGTGCCCTGATAAATCTAACCAGTGCTCTAATAAATCTGACCAGTGCTCTGATAAACCTGACTAGTACCCTGATAAATCTGACCAGTGCTCTGGTAAATCTGACCAGTGCTCTGATAAACCTGACCAGTGCTCTGTCTGATACCATTTTACAGAATTTGGAAATAGCATCTGTTTCATGTCTGTCACTAGCTCTTCCTTTACTGTTTGAAAACAGCATCCTGCAGAGGTGAGCACTCTGTGTGCAAGAACCAACACAGGAGTAACCACAATTCCTGTCCATTAAGAACAAGTGAATTTCTGAGAAGTGAAGCCATTCATGTCTTGGACAAAGATTTACAGTGTCAAGGAAAATCACTGAGACATGGGATCCATGTTCAGAGTGGCATTTGTAGGTAAAGGGGCTGTGCCTTCCCAGGCCCTTTGGGTGACACCTGGCTGAGGCCTGAGGGCAGTTAAGGTGACATTTTCTTGTTCCTCACCCTCTAGACACATGTCAGGGCCAGCCACCAGCAGGACCCAGTCCCTGTCACCTGAAATGTGGGATATGGAGCAGAAATCCAGTTGCTCTTAGCTGCAACACTGACTCATGAGGAATATTTCATGCAACACTCAGCAGCAGAGATGATATGGCAACCAGATGAAATACATAAAGAGAAATCAGGCAGTTTGTGAGAGTCAGTGAAAGCTTCAGCTCACAAACGTGAGTCTGGATGGAGTCATGGAAAACTGTATGTACTAAATTCAAATAATTCTTAATGTCTTTATGAAAAAAAATTCAAAAACATTAGCATGAGGCTGCTAAAACAAATTTATGAGAGGTTTCTTAAAAAGAAGAAAAAGACTTTACTCTTGCCTTTGAACAAAACCCCAAACGACTACTATTCTTGATTGTAATGATTATTTCTCTTAGCATCTGAAAAGTTTCTCTTAAAAAACCCCAAATAGCTAGAGACAATTCTTTCTCACTTTCTAACATCAACTAAGTTTTTACTCCTCAAGAAATACCTCTAAAATAATGCATTAGAATAGTGAGGGATTATTCAGAATAAGTTAGAATTTAATAAGAAATAAAAATATGAATTCTATTTATAAACTGTGCCCAAATTGAAAACAGAAACCCCACTAAATACAAAAAGGAATTAATTTTACCCAGACTACCAAGGTTCTCCCAAGTTCCATTCCTTTAAGGATCCTGAGTCACCAAGTGTACTCCTGCAGAGTGATCATCTCGTTAGGTTCTGCCACTGAATTCAGCTCATCTGGGCTTCCATCACGCCAATGTGTGTGTGTGGGCTGCCAGTGAACAGCTCGTGTTACAGGATTGCAGGAGCACATGGAAATGTTCTCAGGGCTCCTCAAGTGCCATCTGTTTGCTAGCTGCTCTATCAAGACTCATCCTGTCTCTTCTCATTTCCTGCCTCAGAGCAGCGAAAAAAAGAGAAAGTTCCTCCTGCAGCTCAACAGAAACCTGCACACCTTCACCTACAGAACCCTCCTCACTGCCTGGCCCTGGAACAATGTGGTGACAGATGCTTTGAGTCCAGCACAGACCGATTTCAGTCATCACAAAYATCCAACTGCAGCAGCCTGTGTGTTTCCCCCTCTGGATTTTCTTTCCTTTACCTTCCAAATTGCTCCAAACAGCTCCTTTCAAGTGTATGCAAGATGACTGCAGAGGCTGGAGTTAAAAAGCTTGCTTGTTTCTTTTCCTGTGCATCCCCATCCTGTGGGACAGCAGCACAGCAAACCCAACACCACCTTCCCTGTAGCTGTGACCTTTGTGAYGTTTGTCACAGAAGTGGCTGTTGGCCATTTCCCCAGAGCACTGCCTCCTGCCYCCTGATTAAATAAAGATGCTTCCAGTCCTTCAGTGGTAAAAATCATAACCCATAAACTCAAAAAAATTACATTTAAGGTATTTTGATTTACCCAATGTTCAGAGTTCAGTTTAGTTGAGATAGGTATGGCAGCATCCTCAAACTGACCATTACCATTTCAGTTTAACATGTCAAGTCCAAAACAAACAAAGAAACAAGTGGCACTGTTTATTTCTAGAGGCATTGCAATTCAATGCAGTAGGTAAGTATGGCCTATTAAAACATCTCAAAAAAACCAATTAAAAACCCCACCCCAAACTAAACCAACCAACCAAGAAAAACGAAAAAAACSCCACAAAGCCAAAACCATCAAACACATCAGGTCGGGACTGCAGTTATAAGGAAAATCACAAGGAGGCAGGCAAACAYCACAATCAACTAAAAGCATGAGAAATAGGAATTAAAAGGTATATTCTAGAGAAATGAAGACCTCAAAAAGGATAGAGAGGACCTTTTCATTTCCTCGTGCAATAAATCTAATAAAAATGAAAAATTTCCAGATGCCTTAACAAGGAACTGAATGCCATGATGTATTTTATGTTTGCAGATTTATCTTTGGGAAGAACTAARGAATATATGACACTGTAGAGATCGTCTGCACTCCTAGTCAGTGTCAGGAATACTTTGACTTTAGATGCTTTTCTGCCTGCTATGAACTCATACAGGACTAGCAGCTGCTCGTTTGGGTTGACACTATCAAGTAAGCAAAAGGAAATTCAAAAAAGACTATCAGAAAGATTTGCATTTTTCTGGTAATTCTCAGAACAGTCTCTATACTTTCAGATGCAGAAACTGCCTATGTATTTTGGGATGAAAGGTTCAATAATGCCCTTATTACTCAGGCTTTTTACTTCTTCATGGCATTACCTTCAGGAATGGCAAGTGCTCAGGTGTCTGATCCAGCCCATAAGAGAAAATAATATGCAATGACTATAATAATATTTCACTTCCTCAAATTTATGAGAGATGTAGATTTAATTGTAAGCTCYAATGTCATATTTTTCACATGTCCTGCAGCAAGTAAATACACTGTAATTCTGTACTTCAAGACTCCAGGCCTGGCATAACAAGACTTACTTATTCCATTTCATCTGTGTACAGGCTTGCTGGCTAGTCAAGGGTAGGAACTGTGAATACATGTGGATAAAACATCAATATTAAAAAGTACAGTTTACAATAACTGAGATAAAAYCAGCCAGAGGGTAGCTGTAGTTGATATTAGGAGTTTTTGATATTTAACATATGCATAACTCCTCCCTGAATGCTTGCAGATGAAAGTGCTCTGTGCTCAATATTACTGAGCTGTCTATATGGCCTTGGAGAGGAAGAACCAACAGCGCACAATTTCAGTGTGCACCAGCCCCTGCCTTACTGTGACTGCAGATTAATAAAATAAACATATAAAATAAAGAAACAAACAYGAAAGAACACCACCAACATGATGCSTGGCAAKGATGGTAGTTCTGAAGTTTAACTGAAGTGGGACATGTAAAACTGGGGAAGTTTCAGCCATGTGACTACACTGGCCTGTGGAGATCAGGTACTGACATCCAGAAATTATCCAAGGGAAGCTGTAATATGCTTCCAATCAGCTTAGCTCTGTGCCAAAGAAMAAATGTTCTTTTAAAGAGCTTTTTAAAGCAATACAATATACTGGCCAGACATAAAGCCATTTGTCCTTGGTTGCTTAGCAATCCTGGAATAGAGATGTAAATAAATTCATCCATCCTTTATTTCTGACTAATTCAAAATCACATCCTATTGTCTAGTCATTGTAAATATATTTAACAATATGGTCCTTTAGAAGGAAACTATTATTTACACTATCCTCTACAAAAAGACTSATTAAAATGTGGCTATAGAGGATATTGCTTGCAAAAATCTCTTCTAAGAGCATCAGCAATTAATAAATAAAATTGAGGTACGTTTATTGTTTTTAGGGATGGGTTATATTTCAGCAATTTAATCCACCTATTTTCCTCCATCATTCCCGCACAGGATGTTTATTTCCTGTCCTTTCCATAAGCTAACCCACAAGCTCCATGGAAGTCTGCTCCCTGCATTACAGGTGAGAGAAAATGAAAACCTCCTGTAGAACAGAGGCACAAAGGAGCGAGCAGTGAAACAGAGGAGATACAGATAAACCTTGTCTGCACAGGTGCCCCACGGCAACCCAGTGCTCCAGAGGGGCCAGGAGAAAACAGGGAGCTGCTCCTGTCCCAGTGTCCCAGCTGCCTGCTGTTCTGAGGCCAGAACACTCCTCAGAGAGATGCAGCACAATTTCAGTATCAGTCCTGGAGGAACATTGCTTGGCATTTGCATTAAGGTGAAACMCTGCACAGGAACACTTGTTGGGGAGTAGCAGTAGCTGCTAACTCACATTCCTAAAACTAATTTGGTTCATTTGCCCCAAACTCTTCAGCTGCACAGTCTAGTTCTACAGAAACGAAAATTAACTCCCAATATACTAAAAGAGATTTTCTAGCCTGACTCTCTCCCAAAAGGTTCTGGAGCGTGGTGTGAAGGCTTGGCCCTCAGTCACTTCTCCTCATGGTGTGGTGCTGCAGCAGCAGCTGTGACCCCACCTCTTCCCACCCAGGCTCTGCTCTGAGTCCCCAGAACCCCAGTTCCCACCCCTCCACAYTGCACCTCCTTCCCTTGGTGGCCACCATCACTACTCATCACCAGCAGTAAGGGGCTCTGGATGCTGCACCAATGCCACTCCTCCCTTAGCCTGGACTAATATTATTATCATTAAAGTATATAATGTATTAAAATATAATTATAATATATTTTTAGATATTAATTATATATATTCATAAATATATTTTCTATAACATATATTTAATACATTCAATTATTATTAAAGTATATTAAAGTATAATGTATTAAAGTATAATGGATACTTTAAAAGAAGGAAGAGTACATGGACAGAAGAACAAATAATGGGCAGAAGATTTCAGAAAAGAAAAAGACTTGTTTTTTTTTCTCCACTCATATTTTTGCAGTTCCACTTCTACAGCCTCATTCAGCTAGATGTCCTTGTCTTCCCGGGAAAAATGCCCTCTGGGACTCAGAACCCTGTATGTTCATAAACCTGGAGGGGGAGCGTGGTAAGGTTGAAAACATGAGCTGACCAACACTTAAGATTAAAGGTAATAATGTTTTTATGTCTGTTTCTGCTCTGTTATTTGTTGTATGTCTCGTGAACAGCCAGTAATTAACAACTGATACTTATCATCGCAGTAATTATACTGAATATCAGCACACTGTACACTCATTCTAACAGCTACTTGTTATTAATGCCAGGTTTTCCTTCCCCATGGTGGCAGGGTTGGAACCCTGGAATCCAGGGTTGGATTATCTTTAAGGTCCCTTCCAACCAAAGCCAATCTATGATTCCATGTGGCTTCTTTTAATTGTAGAGCAGTTATCTTTGAAAAATGCATCACTCATATATTTTAYTTCACTCTTTTTCACACTGTCTCCTCATCACAGTCCTGAGTTCCAGAAAGTCTCTGCTGCCATTGTCCTTTGGCCTCACTCCAATGTCAATTCCCAAAAAAAACAAACAAACAAAAAAAAACAACCAAAAAAAACCAAAAAAAATTTGACCGTTTTATGTTTTCACAACACTGTGTTCTCACTGTGGCCAATTTCCACCTCCATTTGCCTTTACATGTAGGGAACATTATAAAGGGAGGCAACCTCTCTAGCTCTCTGTACTTTGAAGGAAATATTTAAGAAGGCCAAGGTCCTGCAGTATCACTGCTCCCACTGACTTATTCATGGAAGAGGAGCAGCTGTAGCTTTCATCAGAAAATTATTTCAGAGAAGAATATTTTGGTTACTAGCACCTCTAACAGGGATAAATAATATAATTTTTWAAAAATTAATATATAAAAAWACATAAAAAACTCAGTGAGCTGGCAATATTCAGATAATATTCCTTCCTTATTAATATAATAATAGCAATTTTATTCAAGAGAACTGTCAGTACTGTCAGGTACCTCAGAAAACCAATGCCAAGCACAGATAACCCGTGACTCTGGTTGGCTGCCCACAGAGTGCCTCACATTCCTTCTGTTTTATGGTTCCTACTTGTGCTGGAAGCCTCAGCCCATGTGCTTTCAGATAAAATCTAACAGACAAAGAACAAAAAAAGTCTCAAGATATGTTTTCCAGTCTTATATACGAACAGTGAAGGGCAACACCAAAATGATGAAAACAGTCACACAGTAAGAGACAGAAATCTGGAAACTCTCTCCTACCTCCATCCCCTGGTTTTTAAATCAACAAAGCTACATGCACAAGCAAGAAAATTACATTTGGAAACTATCTGGGGGCAGATTGTTTTATTAGATCTTGCTTGAATTTAGACTAGAGGTTATTCTTTTAAATGAACAGGCCTGAAATAAATATATTTAACTCCATGGGTTTCATTAAAATGCCTTCTAATTTACACTGGGGTAATGAGGGGAGAACAAGGGTGGCATAATTTCAATCATGTTTATCCTTAGGCCTAATTTCCTTTAAATAGTACCAAGCATTCTCTCAAAGTTTTCAAAATGATGTCAGTGTGAGTCTGTGGGGCATGATGTTACAAGGTAGGAATGAAATGATGTCACTGCAAACCTATGAAACCAGCATTGTCAGTAATGAGCCAAAGCTACACTAAYGTGTTAAAAAATAGTGAAAATCATCCGAATGGAATGGAAAACTTTAAATAAAATTAGGATATTGCAGATGGCAAGCGATTTCTCCAAGCCTGCTGCCACTGGTTTTGACTGGAGATCCAAACACACATATTTATTTGGCCAGAGAGTCAAATCTAGTCCAGTGCCATCTGTAGTACTTTACACATTTCACATCTACCATATCCCAAGTGACTTGACTAGCATGGAAGTCTTTGGGCCAAATGTGACCAGAGTACAATACTGGGAATTTCACACCAAGGACATCAACTGGAGAAGAGCCCAAATGGCTGGAGAATTTAAACTGGCATGCTAAGTGGACACAATKGGCTCCTGCTGCAATGGGAAAGCAGGAAATCCACAACTGGTCCTAAAAACAGCCATCCAAAGGCAACTCAGAGGGGAATTAGCTGCATTTCTGAGGACAGCATGAGCAAAAGTTAACATATGACAACATGGCTGTGTGGTATTTCATCGACACCAACTTTTCTTGCTACACCTTTCTCTTTTCTTTCTGGGCACAGATTAGCACTTGCCATCACTTTGAAGCAAAGTTCTAATAAATTGGAACTCAAAATGGGTTTGCTCTGTAATTCTACTGCCACAGAGAAATTAGGATCTGCATTTCAGCTTCAAAAACGTCTGGATTTTACATATTGAAGTTAACTATTTCATTCCATACACAGCACCACTTGGCCACAGTCATTACACCCATTTTCTGAATCTCCTTACCAGCACCGTGTGAATATCCCCACACACTGTTACTCCATTAATACTGAACATAACTAAACATACAAATTAGACATTTCTCAGCCACGGTAATGAATCTTACTAATGTCCCAAACTGTACACATATAAATCACTTCAGAACATTTTTTGTGTTCAGGCTTTTCTTCTACGCAGTTCAGCGCAAAATAAATTTCAGCTGAAATCAGTCTCATCTAGTTGGATGTGTTAATAYTGAATTTTTAACTGTTTGACCCAAGGCAAGATATTTTACATGGACACAAAGCTGCCAGAATTTACCAGTTTGGTAAATCTGGGCAATAAAAGACAAAATAGTGATGTTCTTGTTCTCCACAGCCCTGCTTTGACAGCACATCTGATACTAACTTGGTTCATAATCCTCACTTTTCCATGAGACAGATCCAGGAAAAATCATGGTAATACCATCCCTTTTGTTCTGTGGAATTCTAAGTTTATCTCTGGAATGCTTTCCAGGAGTTTACTGTACTTTCATGACACTTGTGAGTGGCTGACCAGGTGCCAAGCCTTGAAATCCCTTTAAAGTGCAGTGAATGCTACCAAAAAACCCAGCACTTCCTTGGCATGAAATTTTMAAGATAGAAAATGGATGGGGTTAAAAGGAGAAGCAATCAGACCTAAAGAAKGTGCAGATATTTCATATTGTGCTATTTTTCTGTGGGGCATTTAATAATTTTCGGACTCTGGTTACTGGCTTGACACAGGAATGAATTATTTAAAGTTAGTATTAGTAATTCAGTTTAGTTTTGATAGCTGCTAGCTGTAACCTGACAGCCCTTCAATCCAGTCACRTGGAAATTCCCTCTTGTATACACTCCAGTGTGCTGGATCTCTTTGCACTCGTCAGTTTTATATCTTTCTGCAAATACCAGAAGAAAGATCGTCCTAGGCTCTGGCAAAGACCTTGGAAAGGGAAAAYGTGCTAGCTGCCAAAAAGACGCTGATTACTCTAACAGAGTAGCCCAGAGTTTCTCTCCTTTCCCTTTTAATATGTAAACTTGTTTCTGATTTAGRCCTGACTCCTGGCAAAGGTGTTTTCCTCAGGGCTCATTTGTGTGTAGCTGGGCTCAGTGTTGACTCTCCTGTSTTGGAGAACACAAACCTCTTCTCACCCACTCAGAAGCATGAGTAAACTCTGTAACAYCTAGTCCTGCATTTCAGGACAGGAAGGCACAGCTGGCACACACAACAGGAACAGAAGCATGTGTGCTTTTAAATCACAATTGCAATAGCAATTATTGTTTGTAGCAGCAATACTTGCAGCAGCAAGAATTGTGTAAAACTCATTAAGAAAAATGTAACAAAAGGAAGASCTGCGTCCAGACAAATCCAGTATGTAAGCAACAAGTACCCCTGCATACTTCAATACTTCTCCCCTAGATTTCASTTCCTTCAGAGATGTTCTTTTTACTTATTGCCAGAATAGCAGATTTTCCTTTGATAACGTTCCAATAGAGAGAGAGAATTTAATGAATAGTTACAAGATGACTTCATGCTATGATGACATTGTTCTGAGGTGATTTGGGGTTTGGAGGGTTTTTTGGGTCGTGCTTTTTGGGTTTGGGCTTTTGGGGTTTCTTTTTCTGTTAAGGTGATCAGGTGATGCTTCTGTCAAACCTGAAAAGGCAATGGAAAACTTCTTGGCTGAAATGCCTTCTCAAATATTGCCTGTCATTCACTGAACTATGGGGTAGACAGTGCTATGTCCCACATCTGTATGCTGTGCCCTGGCCAGATCCTAATCCATGACAAGGCAAGAGGTTTGTTTAACCTTACCTCTCCTCCTTTTTCYGGTTATCCCAGAAGAGGCACCACAGCAACTGTACCTGCATACTCCATCTGAACCTTCAAAAAACCCTGTGTGTCCAAAATTGTATSTACTTCATATTCTAAACACAGACCTGACCAGGAACCACTGCTGCACTTTCTTAAAATTTCAGTTGACTGTCTACAGGTCTGTTAAATCTTTAAAGATTTTTACTGAGCAACCAGTCTCCCAACTGGCACTGAGGAAAGTAATTTCTACAGACTCTTTGTGCACTGAGCTTTGTCTTCACAGTGTCTCTCCCTATATRCAGCTTAATAGATACTTTTCATTATAGTGCATATGTTCTGCAAAACAGTTTGACTAAATTAAAAATTAGCATGCAGACAGAAATATTTCAAAGTCAGGGCCAAAACAGAGAAGGTTGAATCAACATTTCCTTCTTGCATTTGCACACTCAAAGGGTACTGTTCTCTCTTTTAATACACTCGGATGTCCAAAAATTACCCAGGCAACATATTAACTCTCCTTGATGTATTTTATGTTGGCATCACCTAAATTTTTAGGCAAAGGCCTGTGGTTTCACAGATAGCAGTGTGRCATTTGTGCACACCTGTGTGTAACTGTGTGCACACACAACTCACACAATACATGCAGTATCCTGTGCCCAGGTAGGATGGGCTATAAAGCAGACAAGAGTTCCTAAATGCAAACATATGTGTGAAGTTGGTAGACCACAATTTATCTTGATAACATTTTTTCCACTTCTGTATTATGAATAAAGCAAAAYGAATGTGTGTTGTAAAACAAGGCTTCCTCAGACTGGAGAATCTATTAAGTTAGTGTTAGCTTTTGTTCTAAAAAGACTTGGCTTTTTAAACAGTTTTTGTTATTATGTTAATCTTGAAAGTCAAAACTAATTTTTAGGACAAGACTTTTAGTTCTAATTGCATTATGGATAGCCCCATGCAGTAGCTCTAAACAGAGATAAAGCCACAGAGATCTTTCCCTCAGACAAGGCCTTGCTAATGCTAAGCACCAGTGCTGAGGAATTCTTTCCATGTAACTTTCTTCTCAAAGTATCTCCTAAGCAGTTATTATGAATTTTGAACAGTTAAAGAAACATGAATGTGAAGATCACAGTGTCAAATGTAATTATGTCTATTTTCACATCAATATAATCTTTCATCATCAGGATACTCTAAGTTTTTGAATTGGACTCTTTACTTCAGCATTAGCAAAAGGGGGATATTACATAAAAATTCCTGAAGTATTAAATGTCAATACATTCATATTCACTAGAATCTGCAAAAAATTAGTTGATGGCTTGAAGCCAAATACGGCCAGAGTCTTAGCTTCAAAAACTACTGATTGACAAACCTTGCAGATATACACATATACACACTGCCAGACCTGAACCAAACACTTCATCTCCACATTTCCTGCAGCAAAGATTTCATGCCACACACACCATGGTTAGARCACAAAGCTTTGAGGCATCTCCTCTGGCTCAATCCTCGGGGCAGTTTTTGGACTGAATGGAAACAAGAGTGGAGAACAGAGTTAGAGAAGCACATCACAAGCCCAGTCAGTGTGTTACAGACACACTGTAATTACAGACACACTGTAATTACAGACATACAGTAATTACAGACACACTGTAATTACAGACACATTGCTTTTCACCATTCTGAAAAAAGGGACGTGCACATTTAACAAAAAGCCTTTGCCCTACTACTTCCCTAAAGGTATGTTGAACTATATTTGTTTTCAGAAGGGGATAAATAATGGAAACTGCATATTCAGWTTTAACTCTCAATTCCAAATTAGAAATTTTATTCCTTGGCTTGTGTGGGCTACCACTGGCTTCASGGTATTTCTAACAACTTGAACCCATCTCAAAGTTGGTACTTACTCTGTAGCATTCATGTGATAATTAATAAACTTTTTGAGGCAAAAATGCAGTAATTCCAGTGAATGTTAATGTTCTGTTGCTAAAGGAGAGAAACTGCACAGTGAACTTCAGTGAAAATTCATTATTTRAATGATACATCTGTCATTATAGTGATACATATATCATTTCTAATATCAAGAAGATAAACACACCCAAAGAAAATAAAGTCAGGATCAAAGAGTGACCTCTGTTAGGCATTTGTGATTTCTGCTGGTGGAGGGAGGTGCCACGTGGGCACAGTCACCTGAAGCAGGTATTTCCATTTGTGACACACAAGGAGCAGAAGCAGTAGCTGATACACACTGGTCTAGGATCCTACAGGGACCTGTGCACAACTACTGAAACCTGTGTTTTAACCTCTTCATGCATTTTGATCATCAACTAAATCTTATACAGCTCAGCACAAASAGCTTGAAGGACATGCTGCCATTATATTAGAATAACATATATAATCAAACTTGAGTGCACTTAACCCTAAAATCTCTTTCCTTATTTCTACCTTAATGTAGGCAAGAATATCTGCCAGTCATCTTTCTTGAATTATTTACATCAACAAAYGGAATTTAAAATATGAAGTAAAAATAGCTATTAATATTAGCCAATATAATTAAAAGCAAAATATATTTAAAGGGAATTTTTTTTCATGTTGTGGTTAGATAAAGATCTAAAAATCTTTACTGGGAAAGGATTATTCAATATATCCTAAGAGTACTATTTCTATGTTATTGCAATATAGGAGAGATGCAYTGAATTTATCATGACTGCTTCATAGTCTTTGACTCCTAGACTAATAAATAATTAAAAGGACATAACTGTTATGGATAAAGGTCCCACTGTTTTATTCCTTTGCTACCACGAGAGTTTCTTGTTAAATAATTTTTTTACTTTGTGAAAGATAAACCTATTCCTACTGAGGGATGCAGATGCAGCTGAAGTTTTGTGTGTTTTTTTTTTTTYTTTTAAAGTTTGGAACATAACATCTCAAAATAGAATCTCAATAAACCAATGTAAAACACATCCCACGATTTATAACAAAGAATATATCACACTGACAGTTTAGTTTTTACACTTCTAATCTGAAAGATACATAATTGAAAATGCTATGTAACTTGGTAGTTTGATTATCAATCCCATTAGTCATCAGAGAAAACAGAGGAATTTCTTGTTCCTCCCCACTGAAAGAACGCTGTAGGGGATATGAAGGCATCCCTCTGATTCTAAAAAAAMCCCAAACCAAAACAACAACAACAAAGAACAACCCAAACCAAAACCCCACAAAATTAATTTCTCATACTCTATGGGTTTGGATAACCCTCAGTGAAAGTCAGTCAACTCTTTAACCAGAAATGTCAGTTCTTCAAAGGACCAGGTCGTGGAGCTGCAGCTGCTTTTTTACTGAGTGCAAAACCAGCACCATCAGGTACAGAGTGAGGAGAGAGGTGTCCATGGGCTCCAGGCTCCATGGAGGCATCTGAGCCTACATGAGGAAAGCTGAAGTCAGGAAGGGGTAAAAATAAAGAATAAAAGGAGAGGCAGGACAGAAAGGGTAACTAAAAGAACAACCAAGCTGCAAATTAAGCTGGGGCAGGCTTGTGCCTAATGTCAACAGATTAGYGTCAATTAATCTGCCTAATGTCAGCAGATTAATGAGGGAGTACAGAACCAAACAGATTTCCTGACAGTTCTGTGGGCAGCCCACCCAGCTCCTGCCTCCCTCTGACACCTCCAGCATCTSTGTTTGTCCAAGCCTTTCTGAGCCCTGGGCAGTCAATTTTAGTGGCCCTTTAAGGACCTATTTTTTGTCAAACAATAAATGAGACCTGACAAGGCTGAGAAGAGTTCCACCTTCAGCAGCACGAGTGAGACTGAAATGCCATTTACTCTGTGCCTGCAAAGCTGGTGGGGAGRAACTGGCCCAGAGGCAAGGAGTGTCCAGCTGAAAGGTCTCCCAAAGCCCCTGGGATCTGGGAATAAAGCAGGGCTGGGGTGCAGACAGGCCCTTCCCCAGGTCCTTGGCAGCCAGCAGCTGMCAATTACTGTGGTTGTCTACACACACAAGAAGACTGAGATTAGAAGCCTGAAGAGACCAAAGACTGCTGCTGCCCTGAGGCCCAAGGTGTATTTTCAGAATTCACTCACGAGGTCCCACGTATCCCACTGTATCTCCTTCAGAATTAGGTTATTTAAAACTCCTGATCTGCCCCTGATTTTGATATTTTAAACACCCTGGACAGTTATTTCTTATGGATAAAGCTCAGGAAAGGGTTTTCACTACTAAAAAAATAAACTCTTTTGCAGATTGGAAGTGAATAGATCTGGGAAAAGCMGAACAACTATGAAAATCTCTGGAATAAGGAAGACAAAAAAAGCTAGGAAAACAATGCTGAAAGAAAAAACAAAAGACAGAAACACACTGTGCAGAAGCTATGAGTACATTTGAATTGGAAAGGCAGAACAAAGCATCTGAGTCCTGAGATCTGTATAGTCAATCTGCCTCCTATTTCTCCTTATTTCCAGTTCTTATATGGTACATCCCCCCTACCTGGATRGTTTGGAGTAAAATGTCCTTCTATCTTAATAAACAAGTATATTTTTCTCCCTAGGAGGAGGCAATAGTGCATACTAGACTGTCTGCAGAGTGGGTTTTTTTCTATACATAAAAACATACCTATTACACATATACTGTCTKAGTGAATCTGAAAATAAAGTTTCTACACAGGTGCTGTAGCAGGTAAATAACACCTTTCCTCTCCTGGGATTTAGAAGAAGAAAGTATTAAGCAAACACTTTATTATGACTACAGCAAAATAATGTTGTGTGGTATTAATTATTTAGAATACAAGATCAATCGTTTAAGAGCAATCACATACTCATCAACTGGTCTGCAAGACAGAGAACATTTCTATGTGACAGGAAAAACCAGAAGCTTTAAAACCAGGATTATTTAAAAAAATAGTCTTAACCATGTGTTAATAGGAGCTAACTCCTACCACATTTTGCACACTTTTGCATCACTGAAATGGAGGAGGTATTAAATTCAGAAGCTGACAGGCAAACACCGCAATGGATATACTAAACCATCTTAAAACATTGAGACTTTGGGCAGGTGTTKGGCTGTGTAAAGAACACACAGCCCAGGAAGAGCTGCCTCAGTGGCATCAATCAGGGTGCCAAACTCCAACAGAATTAAAAACCTGCCACACATCTTAAATGTGCTTCTTCACAAGTGTCCAAAGGATTCCAAAGAAAGGCTAATAAATCTGGTTATGTACACAAGGRCATGAAGAGTGAAGAGGAAAAACTTACTGTGCTTCAGTGAAGGGCTCCAAAATGAAGTTCAAACCAACCAAAACCATAAGGACAACTGATTTTTAAAACCTAGGAACATGAATCTGTTCCCAYTGAAATGCATGGCAAGTTTCCATTGATATAAGTTTGGTAGGAATATGCTCTTTAATACTGCTGTTTAATACCTAATCTATATTACTGTTATTTTTTTGCACAATTCAACTTGGAATGCACTAGTGTGACATGAAAAGGGTGTTCTGTTTGCAAACTTGGAATGAAATCTGGCTTGGACTAGGTTGCATAATAAAGAAGTAAGCAAAAGGGAATTTGATACTCACCATTCTGGCAGAACTCAAGTTTCTCAAAACTAAAAGATTAAAAATACTTTGATAGTGTTTTTAAAATGAAAACCAAAAGGAAGAAAATGTAAATGTTGAACTGTGCCAGATCACTGAGGTCTTTGGTTAATAATCATTACCTTCTTCAAAGTGGTTTGAAACCAGTAATAAAGCTATTATTGAAATATTCTGCAGAATTAAAAAAAAGGTCTCACTGGCTACAAACCAGAAAAGCTACTAATCCTTTATACCAGCATGTTAAATCTCAAACTATTTGTGAGATTTAATGCATCCCTTATTTCTTCTTCTCTATGACCAATTACTGAATTAATTAGGAGTTCTCAATACTTATTCAGCCCAGGGCTCATACGTGTTCCCAACTTCACACTGCTGAGAAAACCCAAATCCTCATCTGGCTTCCCTGGCTTCATTGTCAGTCATGCCGAGCAGAGGTTTAGGACTGAATAAGCACCCTGGTATTCTGCTGAACCAGGAACTTGACTTGTGCAGATAAGGAGGAGTCCCTCTGACTTTTTCTGTGTACAAGTGCTCAGTTTCACCGGGTCACAGTAATGTACCTTTAGCAAAACAGGGCTAACAGTTATTGGAGCAACACCTCTCACCGTGTCAAGTCATGACTCAAGAAAAGTGCAGGTGGAGGGCAAGATGGAACGAATCAGATTCTTAGCATACAACTACAAGAATAACAAGATTAGCATATTTTCAATTATTATTACCATAGACGTACATAGAGAAAATTAAGTGGACCAGAAGAATTAAGCTTTGAAAGTATAAATGTGCTAAATTCAGCCATCTAATAACGCTGGCAAATATTGATACTGATTAACTCTGTGCTGTGGGAGTTAATACTCTACATGCAAAGTCTGAAATACAGCTCTGGGTTGGGAAATATCTGTTAATCAGATGAAGTACTGTGGATTTTCATGGTTTGCTCATGCTGCTTTAGTGATGTATCTTAGTCATGACTTGGCAATTCAATGATCAGGAAGCCTTTGATCTGTTTCCTGACCTGTTCAATAGTAGCAGTCAAAACAGAGAAAGGCTGTTTTAATGCAGTGCATATTCTTTCCAGCCAAACTGAGAAGTCACCAGGTCCATTTCTGAAGACTTTTCTTTTGGTGGCAATTGATTAAAGAGAGAGMAAATTCAATGACCTAAAGCCAGAAGGATATTTATCACATACTGATAATTCCTTGGGCCAGTTAACACACCGTGGGTTATTTATTCTCCAACTGTGTTCACAAAAATGAATCAGTGCTGGTTAACCAGAAAATATTTTTTCCTGTTAATCAGTGATGTGATTTTCAAAGGGAAAGGTAGCAGTAAAGTAAAAACAAAGTAAAAACAAAGAARTAAAATCTTTACCCTAATAAAAAGGATCTTCTCTCCAACTCTGTATCTCCCCTGTGACAGACGCTCCACACAGAACTTGGTAGGGCATTTACAAGGTGGATCTTCAGAAATGTGTTTAACCTGTAAAACAAGAAGTGTTTAAAATAGCATGGATAGAAAAACATTCAAGAAGACACTTGCCATAATGTATCATTTGATACAAGTCTTAATTGATGATTTTTTTTTGGTTTTTCTTCACATTTCTGTAACCCCAGAAAGCACCCTATGGTGCTTCCAATAGCAATGATTTAGTAGGTGAGACATTAAGAATGTCACAGAGTTCAGCATCCAGTTTGTACTCTGATTGAAGCCAAGCAGTTTGTTACATGGAGCTCAGCACCAAACTCCTGTGAATGTGTTCTCAGTATTTCACGAGGAATCAGCTCCAAGTGCTAACACAGCTACCAGGCAAAAGGAAGATGTCATAAGATGCATTCTGCCTTCTAAATATTTTTAAATATAGAGGTCTCTTCCTTACCAGTAAGAGGCCCTGCCTCTTCAAAACTGTGCACTAATACCTTAGAAGAAAAGCATACAGAAAATACTGTGCCATGGTTAAACTTCCATGCCAAGACACTCCCTGGTGGTTCCAGCTGCCCTTTGTGATCTCCTGGTTAGGGCTAGTTCAATCCAAGTTCATTTACAGGGACCCCAAGTATAATATCATTGCCAAACCTAACTGCACGGCCCCAAAAATAAAGGCTGAGAAAAAACAGAYGAAAACCACTTTCCTGCTTGTTATTGGCTGCATCAGCTTGACTTTGGGCATGTGTTACCAAAGGCAGTGACGGCCAGTAAAAGTGCATTTTGTACTCTTCAGTGATGGGCAAGTCACACAGAATATCAAATATCAATATCAAATATCAATATCAAATCAATATCCAAAGAGCAGACCTGGCTGTGAAACTCTCACTTGACACTCAAATTGCACTTCTGCAGAGGAGCAGCAAGAACAAGTGCAGCATTTCCATAGCCTGTGGTTTTCTTGGACACAGTACGTACCTTGGACGTCAGAATCCAACCCTGCAAATTTCCAGAGGAACCTGTAGGTGTTTCTCCACTTCAAACAACATTCCAAAGCCATTCTCATATCCAGTTTGTAAACCAAGGCCTGAAAAAATGGTCTGAGGCCCAGGAAAGGATATTTTTAGAACGGCTAACAAATTAAAGTCTTAAACTGTTTCATGAAAAGAAAAAATGCCTGGTCAAAGCTGTAGCACCCCAATATTAAAGTGTTTTGTTGACCATGAATAGATAAGGCTTCTGAAGCACAAATACTTTGAAGCATGAAGTTACAGTATGTTAAATAAGCCAAAAAGAACTTATAAGGTAACCAATTATTGTTTCTACACTTTTGAGGCTAGTCCCGTTGAGTGATTTAAAGGCTTTGCAATTATTTCTGAAATTGTTCAATGCCTTTATCTGAATAATTTTATTACCTGGTGGAAGGTTCTTCAGAAGTATTCTTAAAACTTCTTTTTTTTTTTTTAATCAGGGCATAATATTTTTATGAAGAAAAATAACACTTAACAGAGGAACCCTACATGTATTTTACGCACAAAAAGTGTTCCTCAAGTATCAGATGAGTTGTCCTCAGTTTGAATGAATCGCATTTTGAATTTTAAGATCAGTTACTCAAGTGATTTTTATCGACATGGATGAGACTTAGCCTCCATTTCTGGTGAACAAACTATTTAGACAGTCAACGTACAATAGGAATAACTTACAAGAAATCAAAGGTTGATGACTTAAATCCAAGTGCAGGTTGCTGAGGGTGACAAAGATGTATTCCTGTATTTCTTGGACTGTGGTACCAAGACTGGTACCAGTGCTCAGGGAGCTCTTTGCCAATGGCCCTCTGAATACTGTTCAATAATCAGGGATTCCTGGCATAATATCCCATGGCATTTATCACCCTGAGAGCTGAAAATGGGTACTAGGAACTCAAAGCTTCATCCTCCAGAGTTCAGCTAAGGAACCAAAACCCAGAGTGGCTGGGCCTAAACAAGTTCAAGGCTGTTTTGAACTGTGTAAGCAAAGCAGACCCATCCTCAGCCTGTGGAGGATGCAATCCAGCAGATCTATTCTGTTGTAAAACACAGGATAACAGGACCTTCCCTGCTGGCCCTGCTGTGGAGGGCTCCACTGCCTTACTGCCCCAAAGGACACAGAGGTACTGAGTGCAGTTTGGAAATCAAATAAGGAAGCAGAGGGAGGAATTATATTCTACTTTACTTTGTGTCTGGACTATATGAGCCACTGCTGCTGTTTTATGGTGTGAGTGTCTGGGGCAGTGAGGGTCAGGAATCCGGCTGGATGGATTCCATTCCGTTCCTGTCTGTGCTGCTTTCTAAATTAAAGGAGRTGGTTAGAGAAAACCTGCATCCCCTGTTCAATTTCTACATGATATGCAGTTACCAGCCTCCCTCTACACATAACTGTTCTTTCTCAGCTCTGTTGAAACATGAGGGCTTTTGCAAAGTTAAGGAAGAAATACAAACCAGAAAATTTTAAATGTAATTATATGCATCAAATGGAAAAAAAAAAAGTGTTTCAATAAAAGGAACGAACATTATATTCCATCTGCTCTTTGTAAGAGGAAAGTGGCACATGGATTTTTCAAGAAGTGCTTTGTAACTCCCAGGTGGCACATCTACCTTGCAATGTAGTAGTTACTATGGTAACTGCTCCTTTTTACAGGCTGGAGTTGGACTTTTCCAGTTTAACCTCTTCATGGTCTCCAAGCGTGTCCTTTTCATCTGATTCCAGCTATTTCAAGTGAACCCCTATGGGTTTGCACCAGAAACATGAACCCTCAATATGCTGCAACAAGTCTAATGAAATTCAAAGCAAGATTCTAACAATGAGGAAAACAATGCCTGTTTTTTTTACTATGTGAGAATCATGCAGAACAGCACAAAAATTAGGCTGAAATATCTYAGAAGTGTTTGTGAACATTCAGTCCAAGTCAGTAGGAGCCAAATCTCGTCCTGACTCAGTCGTTCCTCAGACAAAGCACCAAGTGGGAGTTGGTGAATAAGGAGTAAAAGAGTAATGAGAAGGGAATGTGGCCCTAAGCACAAAGCTAGGCTAGGCTGCACAGCTCCTACACAGTGGGACTTTTCTTTTTTTTCCCCAGCTTCAGACATAAATAAACGTGTTCAAAAAACAAAAATCTCCGTAAGTCTACAAACGTTTAAAATAGAGTGAGCTGTTAAACCCAGGCTTGTGTGTGTTTTGCAAGTAAGTGCAGATCAGAATGGACCAGAGAGGAAGGAGTTCCCTCCCACAACTTACAGCATCATCCAGCAGCTTCCCTGTGCTCTTTTTCCCMGGAGACTTGGTGGGTGATGGTGAAGGAGATGGAAGGGGAGCTGAAAGTGTTTCCTCTTGTTCAATCTCTTTTTCCAGTTTTATTAATCCAGGAGGCTCCACCCCAAACCTTTTGGAAACATGCAAATAATAAATTACTACTCCATATAAAGTATTATGTATTTTAAAACAAAACAGAGAGGGAAGAATTTCTACTTTGTGTGCAATAACAGAATGATACACACATCAATAAACCTGTATAAAAACACCAACCATGACTGCCATCACTTCAAATTAATAGAAAAAAATAATTGAGATGCAGTTTCTCAGTTACTCAAATTTACAGAAAATACAGGTGCTTTCCCAGCTTCTCTGGCTGATATCATATATGTTGGTGAATAATTTATGAACAACATTAGACCTCAAAAATTGCAGTACCATGCAGCACAGAGTCAAGTTCGGTACATTTGCGCTTTTCTTATTTTTTTTTCCAAAAAACATCTTTTCTAATTACTTGACAACTTGTATWTTGTGTTAGTATTTTCAAAGAAGTCCAAATGAAGAGGGATTAAGGGTTTTCCTGGTCTCAGCTATTGTACTGAATTTATAGGTAAGTAAACTGAGACACGACCACTACTCTTCAGAGGAGGTCAGTGTTTCAACTAATTGATTTTTGACAGCCGGTCTTCAGATCTCTGTTTGCAGTGCCAACACTCTTGTAGCTCCAGCCAGAACAAAGTACAGGCAGCCTCAGCATGGGTAAACTCAAAACACAGCACTTGAAGAGTTCTTTTCTAAGAGATCTTTTGAAAGCTTTATGGCAAGTGACTGAGTCGGTATCTCACAGCAAGCAGCAGAGCTTGGACACAAGTCACAAGTCCAAAAGCTCATCCCATTTTCCTAATTACTGATAATCCCCTTCTGGTTTTTTGGTTGTTTTTTAATCTGCCAACACTGAACAAACCCCAGAAAAACACCCAGAGTTCCTTTTCCAGAGAATGATTTCAGCTTGGAAAAGTTGTCCTGCCAGGTAGACTCGTCACAGCAAACTATTTTCTTATTTTCTTCTGTAGCAGAAACGTCCACAGTCCAGATGCAGAACGATTCTGATTTATCCAGATAAAGGTCTGGACACTAAAATACTGAGTAGTAACAAATATATAACATGAAAATTTAAGCTAAATRCCATAATGATCTTGGAAGTACACAGAGAAAAGATAAAAGAGCACATACCAGCTTCTGTGTTTTTCTAATAACCTTTAATTTAGCCACACTACTGCCTAATAAATGAGTAGAAAGTAAAGCAAGAACCAAATCTGTGCTTCTCACTGGTGCAGTCTGCCTAGTGCAAAGCCAGCAGTCATACACAATGTATTTACCTCCTGTCTGTCTGCAGATGCTGACAGGCTGTAAATCATTCATTCCCACTGGGCTCTAAGCCTGCTCCTGCATTCAGCCTTACTCATCAAATAAAACTCCTCCACTGTAAGAAATGTTGCTCCTTTGCTTCTACTGCTTTTCATAGTTGCTACATTTTGTCTTTCTGACAGATTTTTAAAGTTTCCTGTACTTGCAGTATTCTGAATTCCTCTGATGAACAGTTGAAAAATAAAATCAACAAACACACGCACACACTTTCTTCCACAAGCTGTATGAACCCGAAGCAAAGTTGCTGGAAAGCTGAAATTGTAACAACCACATCTTTTCTGAGAGGGGCAGAGGTGCAATTTCTGGGAAGGTATGCTGAGCATTTCCTTTTCTGCTCCTTTCTAGCCTGGCTCCTCACAGCTACATGTGAGGCAGCACTGGACTGTAACATGAGCTCTGCTGGACTTCTCAGAGCACCACTTGCCATTTTTATCAAGGTAAAACTAAATACAATACCAGAAAGACCTCGAAATTCCTCAACGGCAACTCCAAAAGACCTGTGAGGGTTGTTTAACCCTGCAGAGTCTAACAGTAACCCAAGAACTCCATTCTTTGTGCAGAAAAAAAAATAATTTAGCTGTTTTCCATTGTACAATCTCCGACTTCCAAATACTCAGGGAGAGTGTTGGACCTGTGCAAGGCACTGACATAGTCCTGTGCATGGTCAGTGGGCAATTGCACCCTGCAGGACACTTCCCTCTCTCAGAAACCTCACTGTACTGACATGATGTCTGCCACTCACACAAGGGCTCATTTTAACTACTGAAGCTTTGCARATGAYCTCAGAAATTCGTTTCCATAAAAAWATGAAATTCAGGACAATTTATCAGGCAATTGTATTGTTACTAGTATCTTTGAACTGGCACTCTTTGAGCCAGGTGGTCACACCAGTTTCCCTCTCGCTGTGCAGTCCATCCATCAGCACCATCTGTCCCTAATTTGTCTAAGAGGACACTAGGAGTGAACGTGCTAAAAGYATTTACTAAAGCAAAGGTAAGTCACCAGCCCTCCTCCACAGAGTATCTGTTGAGTACAAGTTCAAGTTCAGCCAAACAGAGTTCAATTTAACTCCTCYTCAAGCAATCCTCATTGTTCCTCACTGGTGCCTCAGTCACAATTTGCATGAAAGAAAAAAGCTTGTGTTGACCTACAGGAGTTACAGACCCTGAAGACAAATCCAGCAATCCAGCTGRGCAAAGTGTGCCACAAGCTGAGTCCTTGTGATGAGTGAGCCACTTTGGACAGATCCCTCTTCTTCTAAAATTACTCACTGTCTCTTACTTGTTCCTAGCTCACCACAGCTCAGGCAAAACCATACATTTGCTTTTCAACTGCATGAACCTGACATTCCACGTCAGTTTCTGTGTGCCTTGGAACAACACAAGATCACAAATGGGGGTTTGTTTGTTTTYGAAGAGATACTAGAGCAGTGAAAAGTAAACAGATCTGGTATTTGCCCCCTAAGCAGTAAATAAAATTAAAATAAAGAAACATAAATACAGAAGCAGAAATACAATATATAATTATTAATGATATATGATAATATTTGTGCCTTATAAATAAAAATAAAGTACATATATTTTAAGGGTAAAGGGACAGATACACAATATAAATGAAAACGYCTTATTTCCTTGTTCAGTACTTCTTTCATGTCTGGAACAGAAAGCATCCGAGACATCTCATCCTTATTACAAAGGGTAAGATTCTGTTTTCATTCCTTTGTAGATCTCTCGAGACATCAAATCTCACTGCAAAATCAGATTAATCCAACTCAACCAACTTCAGAGAATTGAACAGTGCCTAAGCACAAACCTGCACTACCTGAGGAAGTTGGACACCATAAAATAMCCCCCTGGGGCAGATACCCCTGAGAGTTCTGCCCCAGGCCTTTGGGGGCTGGTAGGTCTAGCTCCAGGCTGGCCTCGAGAGCAGTTTGTTTGCTCAGCTAAATTAAGACTCATTACAATTAATTTGATTATGCACCTGCACATCAAAGCACTTCCTTCTTTGTGGAACGTAAAATGATTTGGCATTTGAACCCAAGTTCTGGAGATAACAAAATAATTGAAAACCCGAAATCACTATTTTTTGGTCATTGCTGYTCTTATGCAAGCTTCCACTGACAGCAAGGGCTCTCCTGAAACTTGACCATGAGTCAAACCTCTGGTTTTCCACRTGAGTTCATTCACAAAACACAAATACACATGATGCAATTTTAACACAGCCAATGCTAGTTTTCAAATGAGGAATAAACAGCGCTCTCCTCCACCTTGACTGGTACCACAAGGAATTCTTCTGAAATTAATGAAACTATCTGAACAGCGAGGTACTCCAGTCTGACACACATCCATGAATGCAACTGCAATTTACGTGCAAGACTGGGCAGCAGTGCTGCTGCTCATGCATTTTTCAGTAAATCTTTTGCACGTTGCTGGTTAAATCTGCCTCTGCAAAAAGGGGGAAAAAAATCACATTCTAGTTACTGTGATTTTGATTGTTTRGCAAAAGCCTTTGTGTTGATGCCCAAGATAACATTACTGTGTACTGAAGGCCCAGCACTGCTAGAATAATCTTGGTCAGATTTAGGTCATGTGAAGATCAACTTAATTATCAGTAAACTTAATTAAGTTGCAGTTGTCTATAGAGAGATCTGACTTTAGAAGGAGAAACAGCTCAAAGCTTTATAGAAAAAAAACAAAGTCTCAAACCCTTCCTCTCCTAACACAAGGACAGCCAACAAATATCTCCATTGAGATAYAGACATTTTGTAATACTTGCTAACAACTGCCCTCAAGAGTGACATCAAGGCAAACATTCTACTTGAACCTAATGAGCACCAAAGTTACCTTGAGATGTGCTGATTTCAAATGTCTGCCAATGGCCCCTGCTGTCAGGAATGCAAATATTTCATCAGGCTTGAAATATTTTCACCCACCTTGCTGCAATTCTTCCCAGCTCCAGCAAACAAAGGCACACTTCTCTTGGCTGCTTGTGCAGTACTAGAAAAGCAAAATGAAGATGGAAGACATTGATAAATAAAAGCTATTTTAAAGATCTCAGTGATGGAATGGAACCTAATCATCAACATCTGTAACTCTTGACTCCGATAAAAGTTTGTTTKCTTTGGCTTGCAGCAGAGTTTTACTGGAATAAAAAGGATGGGATTGATCAGTGGTTCTCAGAGTTCAGACAGGTCAGAAGTTCCATGAATGATTATTTGGGGTAATTGGTAATCTGCAAGCAGCTCATAACTATTTAAAAATAATGAAGAGATCTGGCACAACACTTTTATTAGTAGAAAGTCAAAAATAATAACATTAGAGTGATACTTTTCTTTCTACAAACTAAGAGAATTCATATCCTTTAGATCACTGTTTTGCTCACCCAATTTAAATTTAAAAAATAACGAAGTACCCTGGCTGTTCCCACCTGAGCCTGACTAATTCATGTACATGAACCCACYGAACTTGGTGTGCCATGGGTCACCCCACCCTCCACGGGTCATCACTTCAAACAAGGGACACTCAAATTGCAACAATTAATTCTCACTTCACTCTCCATTCTTATCCTTGCTTTTCCCTCTTATGTTTTCTTAAGTGATATCTTCACACTTTCATATTGTTGCATTTCTGTAGATGATAATAACCAAAATGGCTACACAGCTCCTTTCCATTGCAAACAAAGTGATCTAAAACAAACCTGTCATAAATATAAATATAAATATAAATATAAATATAAATATAAATATAAATATAAATATAAATATAAATATAAATATCACTAGTCATTCAGTGTGGTTTCACTGTCACCTACCCAAAGCAATCTGTGAGCAAGAACCTCAGTCACCTTTGCCTTCAGAGGCCAGTTATAACAATTATGAAATACCACTATAAACCAGGATATTTCCCCCCCCCCACGATTCAGAATAGGTAAAGTTCTGTAAAGAAGCCCAGCAAAGCACACAAGCAAAATCCAAAAATCAATAAATAAAGAAAGGCATGTGGCTGTTTGCATAATCAACTCCCCAAAACTCCAAGAAGAAAGGAAAAATAGAAGAGAAAAAAGTAATTATGAGTTCATTGTAATCTCCTCTTCAGAAATACCTACTAGAATGAAACCCTCACATTGTAGGTAAAAATCAGGTTTTAAAAATTTCCACAGTAAAAAAAATTGCACTTTACACTTCAGATTGAATTGAGAGCAAAAATTAATTGTGTGATGATTTGTATAAATCAGAAAAAAACTGGAACAGCATCAAAATAATTTTGTTCTTAATGAGTTAAAAGTCAAGACATCAGAAACTTTTGGTAATGTGAAGACTCACCTAACTCAAATGCATGAAGGAAACAACCCCATACCTGAAAAAGATATTTATTTTAATGCCTAGGTAAAGCCCTGAAAGCCTTGACTTTGTTCTGTGTGTGTATGACACCCCAAGGGATCGCACAGCCCTGAGCACCTGCAGGTGACCARTGCCCTGAGGTCACCTCCAGCCTCTGACCCCCACCTGCAGCTCCCCTGACAGGAACAGGGTGAGTGCTGTGAGCTCAATGCTCATCCCAACATCTATTCCTGGTGTCTGCAGAGCCCTTGGACAGGGATGAAGTCTAATCTCCTCCAAATATATTTTCAGAAGTGAAACTGCAGAGCATGAAAACTAAACAGGCACTGCACTGGGAAAAATGTATTTATTCTTCGGCCATCTGTTACTAAAAATATAAATGATGAACACTTGGACACTCAGCTAGAAGAAAATTTGATTAAAAAAGTAAAAACATGATCTACCCAAACAAAGTTCATTGACCTTTAGCAAGTGTGACTCAGCAGAACCTAGACACATTTCATGCATTTCACACTGAACAAGGTGGCAGAGTGAAATCACTGTTAGAGGATGAAGATGTGTGCAGGCAATAACCAACCACAAAAACAAACATCAGGTCACCTCAAAGACAGTGCTTCCGACAAGGAAAGATCAGCATTCCTGAGGACTATACAGCATATGTATCTGGGGACTTCAGACACCAAGAAATGTCATTTGATGCATAAAATGAGTAGAAATATCCATCTTTCTAGAGAACCTCACTGATGGCATTTGCTTGACAAGAAATCAGTGGGAAGATAGAGAAATAGTGCAAACAAGTCTGTATGATTTTAGGTGTCCTGCCTTTCCACTCTCCATCTCATCTCTGTAAATGCTTCTTATCTGCTGTCCTCACTGTCTGCATCTTCACATGCCACCCTCCAGCCATCCTTGTTAACTGCAATTCCTGTTCAGCTCCTGCAGGTTTTTATCCTTGCTTCTCTCTGGCAATAACATCTCTTCACACTGCTCCCATCTTGTTGCTGTCCCATTCTCTTTTTACAGGAATTCCTCTGTTGTTCACTGTTGCTTCCCTGTGCTTGCATTTCTCTCCTACCTACTATTCCACACTGGTGGTGAATATTTTTTTAAATATATATATWWTATATATATATACACACACATATATATATATTCATATATATACTTATATATGCATATATGAATATATAAAAATATGGATATATATATGTATATATTACATATATTCACATATATATAATACGAATATATATAATACATATATGAACCCCATACACCCCTTCACAGTAACGCTCAGGTTTTTTTGTTTTGCTGGTGGTTTTGTGTTTGTTTTAAATTAGAATATCCAATCACAATACAGAAATGAAGTTCTCACAATTTCCTGCCAAGTTTCAAATCTTAGCTCCCAAACACTTTTATGAACCATTTTTAATGAAGCCAGTCTTCCTTCTGACATAAACTCTTTTTTGTTTGTTTTAAAGATTAAGTTATCAGGCATAGCTGAATCATGAAAAGTAAACCTGATTTTTGTTTCTAAAGCATTCCTTAGGCCACCAGAAGCAAAGAGTTTTACCAAGTGCCTTAGTGTTTATTACACTCACACCAGTTTAGGGAAAGTTTTCCAAAAGGTTGGTCCTTTGATTCTTCTTTCTATTATCTCTTACTTTTTCCTTTAATTGTTATTCTGATCCTACAGAAGGCTTTTTGTTCTTTAAAAAACCCCAATATTGGTTTGTCAACACTGTGTTAACTTATCCCAGACTTCCCCTTGCTCCTGTCCCAGAGTTATGCTCTGACACCCTTGTGCTTCTCCCACATTCCCTGCCCCACTTCAGCTCAATCCCTCATGGAAGTCTCAAAACAATTAAGGTGTAAACAAACTAGATCTAAGGACAGCAAAGAATTCATCTAGAATAAATACAGAGATCATCTAAACACTAATAATTTACTGAAATTCATTAGTTTAACATGCAAATGCTGTGGTAACAACACAGAGTCCAGGATGCTTCTATAGTCCTCAAAATGAGACAAATTCAGTAATATTATGAGTAGTTTAGTAAAGAACTGTGCAAGATGGGACAAAATCTTATTCTGATGCAACTTCATGTAAATTTTAACATGTTGTTACAGTATGTAGATGTGTCTACATCTAGAAGAACAGAAAAAACTTGCACGTTGAAATCAGATAAACTACAGTAATAATTTAAAAAAAATTTCCCCACATATAAAATATTTTGAAGCAAGCAACGTTTGGGTATTTTTTAAAATAACCTTTAAACCAACAATGTTGGAAGAGGGATCAGAGGCGTTTTGTTTCAGTTTACTATTTCCACTTAAATACTAAATGCTTCTATTGAGGAAACCTGTCCATAAAACTCTTAACCAGTCAGTTGCATCAAAAGAAGTCCATGTCACACACCGTGTGTTCACACAAATAGAATATACAAGCACAAAACACGAGCAGCACCCGACAGCTCCCCAAACCAAGACACATCAGCATGCTGGCACACTCAGAGGCAAACCCTTCTCCTGCTGGGTAGGCTCTACCAGGGAAGAGATGCAGCATATTCACTGGTCCCAAATCCTACAATCATCCAACAACACTCCGTTACCACAAAGAGTTCAGAACTTGACGTTCACTTCACTGAAGCAATCACAGAAAATCTTACCATTCTTATTTGCCCAAGAAGAGTTTCCTTTGAGTATTATACTCCTTAGCCATGAGGAAAATTACAACTATCTCCACCAAGAAAGCTTCCATAAATAAAATTACCGTAACTGTGGGGATCTGCTGCCCTGAAATCTGCACAGGGAAACTTCCAAAGTACATTTCTGGGAACAGAGGAGTTAAAGGCAGTATTAACATCCTTACCTTGCAGAGAGTTAGCACATCATGGTCAGAGTCCTACCCAGCCTGGTACATCTAAGGAGATCATTCAGTGACACTGCACCTCAAGACTGGCACAGATGATCCAAACTTGGATTTTGGATCATAACTTTTGGTATTAACAAAGCTAATTGCTTCCCCTTTAAATACACTAACTTTAAAAATAAAAACATATGAAAATCAAACCAAGGATGCCAAATTTGGCAGTGGGTGCAGGGAGCACATGTGCTGTCCCTCTGTTTTGCAGCACTCAAGGTAATCCTTACTTACCATCCTTAATTGCTCTAATTTTTACAGATGTTCAGTATGAGCTGCAGCTCATCCATCAGGTAACCCAGCCACCTTTTCCTTGCTAAGGCATTAACTTGGAGACTTTCCTGCCAAGCCTCTGCACTTAGAGAGAAATTCCTATCAGCCAGCTCTGGCCATGTTAAAAATCTTAACAGGAAACKGTGTGTCCAATTTGTCTGCATTGTGACCTATGTTAAAGCATGACAACATTCAGCAAGACAAACTACATCATATTATATATTACTAACAAATTAGCAGTACAAGTCTTCACACTTTGGAGCCCTCTACTATTCTCCTCCAATGATATTTAAAGTAACTAGTGATTAGACAGCATAATCATATCTACCAGTGTATCAAGCACCTCTTATTTTTCATTCTATTTACTTTTCCTTCTATTTATTTTGAAGACTTCAATCCTGCTTCCTTGTTTAGCTCAGCTGAATAGCCCAAATCCAACAAAGCATTTGAAACTGTACTTAACTTTAAATAATGACATAAATTGCTAAATTGGTCCACAAGTGAAGGACAAGATGGAAATGACATGGACAGGTCTGCTCAGCTGCTTGTCTGGATCAGCCCTGCAGTGTTAACCCTGAGCAGAAACAAGCCTCTAAGGACACTCAAGATTGCCACAGACATCACTTACCTGGCTGCCCATCAGACAGGGACTGCCTCTATCTGCCACTTTTATCTTCTTTTTCAGCCAGAGTCAGGATTAAATGCTCCAGGTGATGTTTCTTGTTTGGGCTCAGATGTTTATTAATTCTTATCTCCATCACAGTCTCACAAACAGTGAGTTCTACAGCACTCCCAGCTAACAAACTAAAAATGGCCCCCATCTCTCTCTCTACAAGGCCTTATAAGGATAAACTGTCCAATTAAGAAGTGACACCTGAATTGTTTTTACTTTTAACCCAATAACCAAGCACCACCCATGGTCTGCAATAAGGACTTTTCTATCCAATTACAGAACACCACCCAGACCCATGGAGAAGAAGGTGAAAAAGAAGGACTGCCTATGCCCTAAAACCTCCATCTTGCTTTATATATATATATATATATATATTACTACATTCTAAACCCTTAAACTCTTATGTTTTCCACCCTGTGATATCACACACTTCTATTCAAACTCCACACCCACAATCCCAGTGCTGTCACTCAATTTTGGAAGCCTTTTCCACGRCCTCAGGTCAATGCAGTGTTTGCTTGGGGGTCAGTGCCTGTGAGCACAGAAAGGCTGAAATTCCCAGTGCCCAGGGTTCCAACACCTCTCTGCACTGGTCTCTGTTTGACACAGTCCCATTCCAGTGAGGAATACCTTTGGATCACTTCAGCCTCAGTGCTCAAAGGTTGGGAGTGATGGGTGCATTTATGTGCAGTTATACTTGCAGGATTTCAAACACTTCCTCAGAACTCATAACCATGAGATAATAGTTTTAAGTAATGAGCAAAAATAGCAATTAATTTTTTAGCCAACCTAGATTTCATTTTGCTGATCTCTAATATGCTTGGAACATTTTTTTCTTTTTAAATCAGTAGTGCCATAAATCCCTCATTCAAGTATTTCAGTGCACTAAACCCTCAAAACCACTCTTATAATTCTAGAATACATATTTGCCAGAAAAAGACCTCAGGAATGTTTTATATGATATAGCACCATGATGAAAATATCACTATGTGCCTTTAATTAAATAACACAGTATTTGCATACCATAAAGCAGACAGAATAAGAGTAAAAAAATGAGGATGAAAATCCACTCCAATGAGAACATTGATAGAGTAAGGTTCTCCAATTCAGACAGAAAATGCTGCTTTATCACTAACAATTTACACACCAATTTATTAGCTGGGGGGAAAAGCAGAAGAAAATACAGAAAACAGTTACCTCTGTAACTGTAACTTCATCACAATTAATCATAAAAAATACAGACTTCAATGAGGCAGTGCAAAGACAGATGTCATTCACATACGTCTCTCACTACTTTGAAAAGAACCTTTGATATTACTTACCTTGGCTGAACTTTTGCTTCCTATGCATTGGTGAAGTGATTTGTGGGAGAGAGAGGAACATAAAAGCTTTAGATTGGCAACTATTAAGAATTATCATTATTTCTAATGCATTAGGAAAATCTCAAAAGAAAGCAAAACTTTGAGTTGATGCTTAAACTGAGGGAGAATAATAGCTACTGGTTTTATCTATATTTTTTTAATGGCATGATTACCACCTCTTTCTCAAGTGCACAAAAATGGGTCAAAATATTACCAAGCCCTAATCCTATTTCAAGCACCATAAATCTTTTCTACTAGTACATTATATATTAAGGAAAGAAACGACAGAACCCAGTTTTTAGTCAGTGAAGAGAAGCTGTCACTATTCACACAAAACAGAGCCTGGCTCTGTACACTCAGTTGTGTTTCACTCCAGTTTTCTGAGAGAGGAAGTGTATATACACCTTTTCAGGTGTATTTCACCCTGTGTTTTACTGTGGCAGGCAAGGCACTCTGTGTGTGTGTAAATTAACTTCTGAGGAAATGTCAGTATTCCAGCCACGACAATTCCATCTCTGAACAAGATCTAGTTTCTTAAAAATGTACAATAAATTTTGGAGCAATGGCAAACGGCTGGGCTTCCCCCACCAATACAAAACTCAGATATCCTGAAGTATTCCATTACCCAGAGGCTCCTCTGCCTGCCTCAGGCACTGGAGGTCTGCATCTCCTGCTTCTTGGTCATTAACCTATCATGTCCAACTTCCTCACCACTTCAAATCATTGAAACTACAATTATTGGTCATCTTCCACACCAAATAACAATTTCATCTCAAAGACTCAATGAACAAAATCGAGTCAATACATATATTCAACTTAATATTTGTCACTAATCTGTCCTCTGCCAAATGTTTTCTCCCAGACACATAAAATAATGCAATTAAAAAAGCTCCCGGGATAAAAGAACAGACAAATGGAAAAGGAACTCTCCCAGAAGTATTTGTGCTGGATTACAGAGGTAGAACAAGACTGTAAAAGGATGGGAACAGGTCAGTCACAGCACATGGAAGAGCTTCAACAGGGCAAAGGCTTTTTGAGCAACGGGACAAAGCAGCTCCTTCATCCAGCACTGTGTTCATTTGTCCTCCAGAGAAACTGATCTGCCATCATGGCTGCTTTACACTTTTATCTGATTTCAGAGAGCCAACATTGGGCTCTCTTCATTTCCTGAGATTTGGCTGAAAAACTCTGAAGTCAAGATTGGTAAGTTTTCCCTCAAAGAGAGGAGAGTTAAAACAAGGAAGAACAGGCAGTATGAGAACAGTGATTTCCTAAGCAGTACAATACTTTCCATGAGACCCCCTGAAGCAGTAGTTAGTACTGGATAATTTTTGTCCAGAACTGCACAAGGGAACCAGCTGGAAAAAAATGGTCAGCACATGGACCAGAAAAATTTTCTATCTTCTTGCCTCCTGTGCAATTCATGAAATCCCCACAATGTCTGCAGACAGAAGTGTGCATGCACTTGTATCCTACTCTCCCAAAACAGAAAAGCACCTTCTTAGACACTGAACTAAGGAACAGCATTCCATGCTCAGAAAAGTGTGGGGGGAGTGAAAAAGCACTTGTGTGCGAGAAAACATAGCAAGATTTTTCTCTCATTTAAGTTCCTTTTGAGATTGACTTAAATGAGTATTGTGTGGTGTGCACTTTATTTGCTCATTCTACAGCCAGTGGTAGAATTAACACAGTCAAATACAGGTCAAGTTTAAAAGCCTTTCTGTCTTTCCAGGCTAAACACAAAGGAAAAGTTATTTTAAATTACCAACTACAACATAAAGAATAAAGCAATACATACCCAAACCTTCTGATTCAAACAGGCAGGTGTCATCCACACCCACATCTCTGCACCAGGATAAGAAATTGGCTGTGTTGTCCCGTGCAAAAAAAGACCCTGAAGGAGCATTGGCTTTGCATGGAATTTTCCGAACTGGTAAGGTCTGAAAAACAGGAATTCTTTATTCAGCTAAATGATACAAGCTAGCATAATACTCAAGCATTATGAAATCACTGTGCAAGTTCTGCATAGATGGCTAACTCCCATCAACTTCTTTCCTTGGCCATTAAAGAATTCCAAGCAAAGAAGCATGAGAAGGGAATTTCACAGCATGAAGTTCTCAACCAAAAATCCTCAGTGAAGCTGAAAGCTGAACCAACATTAGCTACTTCTTAGGAACATTAGTAACTACAGGCTTGGGATTTAGTGTTTGGTCCAGTCCACTGAACTGAAAAGAAAAAAAAATTTAAAGACAGACTTTAAACTAGGGACTGGACTTTCTCACAGTTGAGGGTGAATTACTTTCAGTTCTATGTTAGGAGGCAATCATGGTGTAAAGGAATGGGTCTTGAGGCCCCAAGGCCACTAACGCTTCAGACAGGTCCCTGTCTCCTGTTGAACAACACACAGAGGTCCCCAGGACCACAGGAGTGTAAATCCAGTAAGATTTACAAAGTCAGGCTCTCACTGCACCAGAGCAATTCCATGATTTCCATGGTTTCAGTATCAGACAGGATGCTACTGATAAGCATCACTCTCTCTGCCAAACAGAGGAATGAGCACAGCAGTCCTGCTGCCTGCATTGCTGCATTTACTGGGACACAGAAAAAAAAGAAGTTCTTAGCATTTAGTTCTCACTTGAGGCTTCTTTTCCTCAAATAAAAATAGCTGTAATACTTGGGCAAGTGAAGACAAAAAATGAAACATTGGTGCTGTGTAACTTTAGGAATCTCTAAATCATGGAGGAATTCAGACCTTAAGTTGATTTGAACGCACTGTTATTCCAATGCTGATTTATGAAATCTTCTGTTCTGGAGTCAGTAGTTACCCAAGCAAAGGTGAGCTAAGAGGTAGAAAACTGAAAATATGGTGTCTCTATTCTCTCCTAGTTTAAAATCACTGGAAACAGGGAGAGGGAAAAAAACAAAAGACACAGGAGTAGGCTTCCCCTTGCAGCAGCTTCTAGCAGCATAATAATATCAGTATTAACCACAGCTTAGGAGGAGTTTAAATATTCTATTACACAGATGACAGCAGGAATGTAATGGCAGAATAAGTTGATGCACAGAGCTACTCACTGCTATGTACCCAACAAGCCAAATAAAGTGAAAATAAAACATGCAGGCATAAACACCATTGTACTTATCAATATGTCAGTGGGGGTAACAGATTGTCTTAGACAAATAAATGTGTCTGACGGATTTATGCACTCAAATCTATTCCTCAAATCACCACCTAGCTTCCATTCCCCCATGATTCTTACTCCAATTACACAATTTAYGTTTCCTTGGTTTGGGAAAATTAACTTATGGTCCAAACTATTTGCAAGGAGATATTAATACATTTTTATAATTTATATAAAACACCAACCAATTTTGCATGGTATTCTAAACAAAAAWCCAGGTCAACCTTTTGTCACAGATACCCTATCACCTCCTGGCCCATCCTGGAACAAGGAGGGGAAAGCAAGAAGCAAGCAGGGCAGTAAAAACAGCTATTCCCTAACCCAGAATAAATACAGAAACTATAAAACATTAATTCTTTCAGGGGGCTCTAGATATGGAACTATCTTACGGATCAGAGCCCAACGAAGTTTTAAAACATTATTTCGGCCCCCTTCCCATTCTTCTGGAGGAAAAAAAAAAGTGGAAATAAATGCTCAGTTCCTTACAGATCAGGGATATTTTTTTTCTTTTCTTAAAAAAAAAGTTAATAAAAAGCTGTCAGCACTAGACATATTTTTTAGGCTAGCACTCTTTTCACATCACACTAATTCCTTCAAAGAAACAAGGAGTATCTCTTCTGAGGCAAACAGTCCCCAGACTGTTTCTCCCATTCAATCTCTCCTCATTGACTTAGTCTTTAGGAAGAAGGGATGCAGCATTTGTCCACCTCTGTCTCTCCCTATGCCCTTTCCCAGGAGATGTGAACTGGACAAGTCTAATGAGCTTGAAAGCAGACCCAGTTGTTTTAAAAGGAGTCTTACAAGTCTGGCAGCAGCTGGAAGAAGGTCAGCCAGTCCAGGCTGCAGAGGAAAGCTGTCAAACAAGACACCCATTTCATGATTCTCCACTAAAATCTTATACAGACATTGCAGAAACATTAAAGAAGTTCCTTCTTCAAAATGATTTCCAAGGGAAGGTTCAACCCTTGATCCTTATAACTTTGAGTGCAGAAGAGGAGCAGGCAGTGTGGGCAGGGATATTGGGCTGACAAAGGAAAATGGAAACAGGCAGAGAGCAGCCAGAGCTGGGCTGCTCCAGGAAGGAAAACAACCCAGGGACAAAGGGTGACACAGGCAGGGACAGCCCTCCCTGGAGTGCTGCAGTCCCAGAGCACCCAAAGCAGGCAGTGCTGGGAACAGGAGAGCTTTAGACACTGCTCTGTCACAGGAGGAAGGTCTCCAATATTGAGGCATTTTGATTCCCCTCAARCAATTAATCTGTGGTTTTTATTGATTCAGTGGAATCAGAAATACTTGGTGGTTTATAATTAACTCCATCCTGTCAGTGGGTGCAAAGAGGGGCCATGTCATGGCACTCCATCAATCTAGTTACATAAAACATCCACTGCCATAACATCACACCTGATCATATCCTCACTGAATCACATCACCAGCAGCTCTAAAATGCTCTGATAACATGAAAATCGAACAGGATGAGATTCTTTTCCCGTATCATCTCTGCTTTCACCAGATTATCTGAAGTGATACAGGGATGCTGAATCAACCGAGTCCATAGTCAACATAAGGGGACCAAATGAACTSTATCTGACACTACTGTGCTCTTTGTGATTTTAGATTTATTACTTCTAATTAAAAGCACAAATTCTGGACTATCTATCATGGATGAACAGCCCTGTGACAGGAACCAGGTGCCAAGAGCCAGCTCCAGTGCTCCTGGCACTTGCAGACTTGTGGATAGGAACTGCAGAGAGAATGGAAAGGAGACAAGGGCGCAGTCACTGCACGTKTAAGAGCAGAGCTGCAGGGCCAAATCATGTCACCCCTCAGTCCCCACTTCAGCTCTCATCTCTGCATTTTTCCACAGTGTCCATGTGTCACTTTGTTCCCAGGCTTGCCTTTGCAGAAAACCAGTGAGTCTTGTCCAAAAAAACCCCCTGTTCCTAATGCCAGGAGCAGTTCAGAAGGGCTGCTGACATCCTACGGGGTTTGTTTGCTTCCACACAGCTCCAGACAATTCTGCACCTTTCCACTGCTTTGTGCTGACACAACCAGGATAAATAGCTATATTCTTTCAATCTGCCAAGGATACTGAACACTCTTCTGGATTACCTCAGAACTAAGCTTACTTTACAACGATTGAACAACAAAAAAACCCCCAAACAACAGAAAACGGCCACCAAACAAAACCCCAAACCAAACAAACCAAGAAATTCTGGTGTGTGTGACTGGTGGCTGCCACCTGGCACTCAGTGGAGATTTGGGTTCAGCCCATCTGCTCCCCTTGGCCCGGAGTGCAGGAGCTGTGGGTGGCACAGGAGCAGCCAGGAGGGAGGAGACAGGAGAACCTGCCCTGCCTCTCCTTAAGGAGCCACTGGGAGATGCCTGGCACAGGAATGCAGAAATCCCCTGGTGGCCCCTGGGTCACTGCTGCTCCCCAGCACCAACAGCACACTGGTAAATCCGGTTCTAAACGTTTTGTGTCTCTTGATTTATCTACACTGCAGTGTCTGAACACAGAATTTCTGTCAAGAAGAGCAATTCAGAACAGATGGTTTGTGTGTCAGCAGTCACCTGAAATTTCATACACATGACTGCCCTTAAATTACAATTCTGTGCCTTGACAGCTAAGACTTTTAAACACATCATTTAACCCAGCTTCACTACGAAGCTTCSACATTCGTGGAACTTGCAGCATTCCTTTACAGTCATAAGGATCACGGTGTCCTTCAAAAGCACTTTTTTGGTGGCAAGAGCTACTYACAGCAAAGAGTAGAAGTCTAGGTAGAGAACATCACACCTAACTGAGCAAATCTGTGATATTCTTTAGTTTCCTAGTGACAGAAAAGATGTTTGATTAACAGATGTCCTGAACAGACAACCACAACTGAAAACAAGATGTTGTGAACAACAACTGCTGAATTCAACAACCCAGCAGACCACAAAAGCTTCGCGTCATTTTCTGGACCAAACACTACACAAACAGATATCCCTGACATCGCATCTCACTGAAACACATCCAAGTTTCATCCAGTTTCCCACAAGATTAGGCAAGATAACAGCAAAAACCCCACCCTCTTTCCTACTMAGTAATAGCCCAGCCAGGTTTATCACACAAATCACAGGGAAATACTCAGATTTTCTAATCACCTACTAAATTTTCCTGCCACCTCTTAAACAGAAGTCCACTTTTTTAATATTTCCAAAACTGTCACTGTGCTGCTGGAACTGTAACACATGAAAGCTTTTATTCAAGAAGGGTTTCATGCACAAATAKTTTTTACCGAGTTGTATAAATAGCCTGACTATTTCAAAAGCGCTTTCTAMCAGATCATTCTGCCATAATTAGGTTTCCACATGGCAGAAGTGACTTTTGTTGACATAGTATAGTGTAACCACAGCTGCTTTGAAGCAGCAGTGGCCGCAATTACTCCTATCAGGTATCAGGAAAACAATTCCCCAGTCACACTCCTTTTACAATCTTGTCTTGTTGACGTGCATGCATGTGGTTTAATACAGGATGTGAAAGTGCCAGTGAAACACATGATGCAATCCTGGAAAAATGCTGTCAGGTTCACTTCTAAACCCAAAAGGGACTCTCTTACATCCACGCTCTGAAATCACAWGGAAAAGTGTAATTTTTGTACTGGTTTTCAAAACGAGTTCACAAGCACATGCTGAAATCCCCGTTTATTTATGGCAGGTTTAGACTTGAGCCATATTTTGAAGATTGTTCATCTTATTTCCCTCTTTGAAAAGACGATTTCAGGACATTTTGAACTGTCACTTATGAATGAAATGAAAAACATGAGCAATTTGTCTGCTATGAAAGAGGGTTACAGTTAGCTAGGTATTCATAGAAAAAATGGCTTTTATCTCCTGATGACCTACATGAACCAAAATGGGGCTGCAGGGGGAAATGATGCTCTGCAGTAACTGCAGTGGTGTCCTGATGGGCCACCTCRTGTTAAATGAGCACAAATTCACACTGAAATGTGATTATATCAGCTGGACAGAACACGTATCCATTTCAAAACTTTCTACCATTTGCCTTTTAACTGAGCTCTGTGGCCACACCAACGCTTTTCCTCCTTCAATTCTTCCCTCATTTTGCTCAAGTGCTCTAAAACAACTGCATCAATGGTCAGAATAATGTGCTAAATGCACATGTAAAACACAATATGGAAACACATAGATAGAATTTAAAATTAAGCACTTAGCACTGAAAAAAGGAAAAGAACAAAGAAAAGAAATATAAACCCCTCAGCCCTCCCTAAAGCTGCAAAACAGAAGTTAAACCCCAGGGAAAATTAAGAACACAAAAACTCAGCAAGGAATTTTTGAAGGCTTAGGAGACACTAGAAAAACCACCAGACTTTTCCAYAGACATAGAACTAAGAACAACCTCCAGATTAAAGAAAAATAACACTGAACTTACAACAAAGCAAGTACTCCATWGCAATTCACTTAACAAGTGGTAAAACATTGTCCTTCAGTGAAATACAGTCTTTACATTGTCCTATTACATCATTTTCATGGAATGGGAGATKGGATTTCAACTTCACAGATCAAGTGTTGACCAGATTTTCACCCTATATAAKAACTGCAGAGATCATCAAAAGCCAAAGATCACCTATTATCAATCTCCTAGATTCTGAGGAATGCTTTGGGAATGCTTTGGAATCCCTGACAGATTTACAACATGCCAATAGAAATAATCAACATCATCAAGGCCTTATAGAAACGCACAGACCACAACATTGAAATAAATGCAGGACTTAATGAATGCTTTAACCATGTCAGTAAGTGTCAAAGTAGAACACATGGCATTAGCTGTAGCTGCTTCAGGGAGAGCAAGAAATATGGATATATGAATATTTCCATACGAATATATGGAAAATAAACTCTACAATATAATTTTAAAAGTTAAGCATTTTCTCATGTCTCTTTTCTTCTAAGTGCTTTGTCCAGGACACAGCTTTACTCATCACCCAGCAAAAGACTGGTTACTCAAAAAAGACAGTGCTAATAGCAATGAAGAGGTGGTTTCACAGAAACAATCCAGCTTTGACTCCCAGCAGTGTGCCAGAACACCAAGGAACACAGGAGACCACTCGACCCACAGACAGTGCCCTGTGCAGGCAGACYCCAGGAGTAAATAATGCCACAAAACAGCCAGGCAGGAGCTTCAGCCACAGCTCAAGCACATCTCATGGCTGGACTCAGGGGTAATTTAAATGTAACCCAGTTTAAATGGGCATTTCGGCACATGGAGGAGACCACAGCCAGGTGAAACAGAGACCACAGCCAGGTAAAAGAGAGATGACAGACAGGTAAAACAGAGATGACAGGCAGGTAAAACAGAGATGACAGCCAGGACTCCTGCACTGGGGAGCTCAGCTCTTGGAGCATCACAGCCCAGGGCCCACCTGAGCAGACACCAGACACTCCTCCTTCCACCCACTTTGTGTAACTGGGGGCAGGATGAGCTCAGACAGCCCCAAGGCTTGGGGAGCTCTGCAAATTGTCTTGGAAAACTCCTGGCCATCCACGTCTGTAACAGATCCACTCTCACTAACAAGCTCACTTTTATAAACAGTCTCTCCAAACCTTGAAGAAGGAACAAACTCCAGGCATGCATGCACCAAAAMSTAAAAGCCCCTAMYCCTACTCTCTGAAAATGCCAGCAGGCCAAATGCAAAAATCAGTGGTGGTTTGGTTTTTTYCCTAATGCTCTAATAGCATTAAACAGAGTGACTACAATTAGATAGCATTCGAGAGAGAGACTTCAATTAAAATTTTCTTTTGAAGTGTATTAAGATTTTATAAACAGAGACACCAGGGTAAGCCATGGCAAAGGCCACCCTACAGTATCCAGGAAAACAGGGATTCAGTGGTTCATCCACATGCAATAAATGCTCTCTGTTTTTTCCTTAGATCTCTGGGTTTCAGAATTAATACTTAAATAGSGATTTTTTAAATTGGCATCTCATAATAGGCTTCTGCAGTAATATTTGCTTAGAACAGAACGGGGTAATTCTCACAGTTGCTCTTTTAGAGGGCAATTACACCTTATCCTYGGTGGGTGATCCTGAGCTTTTCCCCATCACAACCTCAGAACTCAGARCTGAATTAGCAAAGAGTTACTTGAAGAAGACAAAAGAATCCTAGTTTCTGAATTTTCCTCATTTTTGTTACAAGCAAATGAGAAAAAAATTGGAGAAATGCAATTAACAGGAGAATTGCACTTGTTTGTGGCAATAAGCAGCAGTTATGCCATGAGAGATTAAAGTATTTCCGCAGGATACAAATGGTGATATCTGGGTGGATTTTCACGGCACATATTTTGAAAAGCATCTTATTAACCCCACAGTTATGTTTTATCAAACATCACATTCTAAAGGGGACATGAGTCTCTCAAAATAAAGTATAAAAATTACTAAATTTTGGTAAAAGCAAATAATTTGTGTAACAGCAATTTCAAAATCACTTWACCCGTTAATTATTCCACAAGAACCCAAGCTAAGGAAAAGGCTTCAAAAAAATTCTAACTAAATGGCTGAACTTCATCTAAACACATTACAGGTTCTAAAATTTCTTACCGAAAAAGGTTTCCATAATTTCACTGGCAGTGTGGTCAAATAATATCTTACTTTGGAATATGGAATTACAGTGAATAGCCTTGCACTGTCGGCCTAAATAACAAATGTAAGAAGCTGTTTAAATCCCTTGGTAATGGTGGATGTGCAGCTGTTAATTACCATTACCATTGTGCCCCCTCTGCCTCTTCCACATGGTTTTCTCCTAGTGACCAGTCTCACATTTGTGACCTTCTGAAGTGCAAGGCAAGGTGAGGGAAAGATCAGTTCCAAATTTCTGTAAGGCTGGTTCCAAATGGTGCTTTACCTCCCACGAGACAGGCGTTGTCAAGGAAGACTGTGAAATATCTGGACAGTCCAAAGTGAAGTASAGAAATTTTTGAGATGTTTTATCTGTTTCCCTTTTGAACTCCCAGATGTTTAAGAAAGATAAAGTTTTTATGCAGATGCTGAAAGCATTCAGGAAGAATTCAGCATCCATCTCACTGCAGGTAAGTCTGATGCTCCAAAGCCCTGGATGTTAATTTTTAAGAAAAAATTCCATCTTTGTCTTTATGCTAAAGAATCTGAATTKCTGTAAGTTTTCCAATTGGAAAGCACAAGGAAACTTGTAGAGCCCAGGGAATTCTAAACAGGTGCAGAACTTACAAACTTYCGTGATTTGAAAAAGATGGTGGAGTGTTTACCTATACAGCCAAATTTCTAAATCTGCCTCAAGTTAAGAGCAAAGCTTTACTGCCTACGTGAAGAATTTGGGGCTGATTTACATAAACACCAACTGGAATATTTACTTAAATAAGCAAATTAAACATAATTATGGTAGCTATAAATTGATGTCTATGCCTCAAAGGGACTCTTGTTCCTTTTTTTCTTCTGCATTGCAGTCACCCCTTATGTTCACCATTCCCATTGTTTCAGAAATKTAGGTTTATTGTTTAAGTGCAAGACTCGCTATTGGTAATTGCATCAAATTCTGTAGGTTCTTCCTTATTCCCCAAAAACTGCTACCACTAACTTAGACCTAACAATTTCACAGGAAACTGAAGACAGTTGGTCTAAATTACGTTGTKTTCTCAAGTTATAAGGTCATTTCCATGCAAGTCTCTGTTACATTTCTGTTCCAGACTCTTCCTAGAAGTCTAAATAAAAAGCCAAATAGAAAGATCTGTTACAGAGATGTCCACAGTTTGCTTTAAATACTCAACAAAATAAGTAACAGGAACGTTACAATGCATTTCACATGAGTGGTAAAATCCAGCAAATACCTTGAGARAACAGCAGTGACACAGACTTTTCTCCCTTTAAATGCACTGTCAGTTGTACCAGCCTGGCAAATAAAGACCAACAAATCTAAATAACRACCACATATGGCACTGGAAATGTTTAACTGGCTTCCAATGTACCTTAGAACACAAGAAGCAGTGCAGGTAACCCTTCACTCTGCCTGTTCTTCCTAGGCTCAACCAAAAGGGCTGCCCCATGTGTTTTCTCACCTGAAAACCACCATGACACCTGGCTGAAGACAAGCCACACCATTTTACAAAGAGCAATTCCAAAGTCTCCCAATACTTCTGCTAACRAGRACCTGACTAGGAAAGATGACAGGCAATTTCTTCTCCACCAACAGTTATGGACTTGGAAGCAAGAAAAACAACTCACACAGGTCCAACTGCCACAAGGCTGTCAGTTCCCAGAGCAGCTGATAAAACTGAAGCCATGCCCCAACTTCTGCTGCAGACAAGTTACAAAACATCAGGAACAGAAGATGCATTAYGTGATTTCTGTTCTTGGCCCCTTTTTAACCTGCTCTTCATTTGCCTGTTTTAGCTTTCAAGGAAGATGTGCCTGAATGCAACCACAAAACAAGAACAGCTCCACATTGAATGTGTTAATGTGCCAACCATTTAATTCTACCTCTCCAAGAAATGAACTTGCTGCGCTCTTGAATTGCCCCATGAGAACAGTTTAAATTAAAGCAAGGTTGTGTTCAAACAAGTGTTTAAATTGATCCTTCCAGAAGTCCTAAGTATCTTCTAAATTTCACATTTTCCATGTCATTTCTGCAAGTGTTCACTGAAACCCCTTCCATTAGACAGGATCTCTAAACTGAAGCCCCCAAAACTCTAACTATAGTGTTTTACTATTGGTCCCCCTAGAGCTGTTTCTGGAGGAAAAGACACCTCCCACAGCTTCTTAATATTCCCCTTGAAAATAAACACAAGGATCATATTTTCACTATTACCTACCACATCCCACTGCCAGATCTGGTTTATTCTTATTCTCCACATACTACAAGTGCTTTTTTTGAGTAACTGCTTTGCACAGGTAATTTAACAAATACAAGATAAGCATTATTTGCCCCAGTTTCATATTGTCATTTTTCTACACAGGGCAATCACCTCCCCTCCCATTTGCAGAACCTCCACACATAAAATCTGTGAACTGCCCAAACCAAAATGGTTGGGAACACCAGATACACCCAGAATAAATGCTAGAGTGTTGAGGAACACTTACTTTGGCAGGCTTGTTTGCATCAAAGCTGTTTTCTTTGAATTTCTCCTGCAGGGTCTCAGCTAGCCGGCAAAGCAAGGCACCGTTATCCAATTTCTCCATAAAGGTTTCTGCTGTTATTTCTCTACCTGAACAGCAAACAGAGAGTTAACATGGCACAAAGCATGCAATGGTACACACTGCATCRCTGGAAAAAGGGAAAGGAAAAGTACTTTGAAATGAGCTTTAACAGAAAAACTTGCATTACTTTGAATATTTTGTGAATAACGTTAACATTACTTTACTGGTAGATACACAGCAAGTTAGGAAACCCCCCCTGCTTTCTTTGGGAAGGCAAGTGATATTGGAAAACTAGTTCTAGCACATCCAACTCCACATAATTTCACTTCACTGATGAAGATCCAGTACTTTTAACATAATGTTTTAAAAGAGAGAGTACAGCAGGCAAATGGTTTACACCAGTGTGTGTGTGCTACAACTAAGTGCAGTTACAGCATGGATTGCCAAGAGTTTATTCTGCAACAGAAGGAGAAAACCAACAGAAGGAGAAAACCATGGCAAAAAGGAAAGGGTGGTGTGTTTTTACAAGACTCTTGAATCCTGATCCTGCAAGAAGTCGACAAGACAGTGACTGCAATGCTCCTATGAAAGTTCTTTTTCAGGAGTAAACTCAGGTTTAAACAAAACTGCAGAGAGTGAAATTTCATGTTATAGATCTACTTGCCACACAGATGAAAACTTTCACTAAAGGAACAAAGCTCAAATACTCTGCTTTCAAAATGTATCAATTCTTGTATCACACTGTATGACAGAGCATTCAGCTGCCAGGAACTGCTCTCCCCTCTACAGTAGGCCAGCCAACCTTTCCCAGAAAATGGAATTACATCCCCCTGGAAGGGGAGACCACGTGCTCCATGATGAGATTGCATGCTGATCCAATGAGAAGGGAATTATTTACCATCCCAGACTCAACTTGCAGGATCTTTGCATAATTGTCAGTAAAAATATTCCTGTTTCTTATTGAAGGTTTTGCATTTTCCCATTTCTACTGAAAAATTTGCCTTTGGTTTGGACACTGTTGATGAGCAGCTGTATTTTTCATCCCTTTTAACTTCCACTCATATCAAGAGAACATCAAGGAATAATTCTTGTTCTTCCAACTAAGACAGGATTTTCTTCTCCCCAGTATTTCCAGATGCCACTTAGGAAATAACACTATTAACTCATTTTTCAGAGGTAGTTACACAGCATGCATTAGCAACAATAGTCTAATTGGCCAAAAAAATTAAAATAATAAAAAAAAAAATTAAAAACTGAAGTGAGACTGGTTCATCATCCCATCCAGGTCTGCTCCTGCTTCCATGAGATGTCTGGAAACTTAAAATATTAAAATTTATATTGCTTATACATTATATTCTAAATATTAAAAATTAGAACAGGTTCACTGCAACTTTTTGCCGAACAAAACAGCAAAATTAAAGCTTTCCTGTATCTTTTTGCTAAGAAGAGAGGGGGAAAATAACATTCAAAGTAACAAAAATGAAGTATCTAAATTAGCCCTGAACCTCTTGCTGATACACTGCAACCTGATACTCCACAATACTGAAGCCAGCAGCATTATAAAGCAGGATGATTTTAAAAATGCCACAGGAAAGCTGATTTCTCTAGGCCCTTGTGTGAAAACTTTGAGATTCTTTAGCATCTCCTGGGCAAAACCCCAAATGTCTTTTCAGTTTGGCAAGTAGAGATAAAAAAAAAGATGAAGATTTTTGCAGCAAACCATTTTCAGAGAGAGCAGACTCCTATTTTTCATTGATGCCAAACTTGTTTTTCCTAACACACTTTTACTTCAGAAATACCTTTTTACCACGAAGATTTTCCCTTTTTTATTCCCACTTGATTCTCTTTGGCAGGTAGCCCACGTTCTAGCTCCTGTGTTCATAAATGACTTCTGCAGGCAAAGAGCAGCAGCAGCACTGCAGACATGCACAGCTCCCTTATGCCTAACTGATAATATTTCTGCCATATCTCCACACCAAATGAAGCCAGGACTGGAACTGTAAGAGCCCAGCCATTAAAAAACTGAACATCTCAGCATCTCCAAAGACTTTGCCACCATTCCAGCCTACATATTTTCCCAATTGCCCCATCAGCATTTTTATAAAAGGCTCTAAAGCCCCATGAAAGCTAAATTTTAAAAATAACTATGCTACAGGAACTGCTTGAATATTGATTTTTATAATACACCCCTTCTCTTCTAAAAAAAAAAATATTTCAAGTGCCTTTAACAGACTAAAAATTTTTATTTTGATTTGCAACATGTAAGTTTTCACTAAGGCAAAGAAAAAACCCCCACAATCACATTCTGCATATCTCTTCTGCCCTATGATTTACAGATGCATCATTTCATAATAATAGAATGCTATAGAACTCTTAAAACTTATTTAAGGCTATTTTCTTTTCACAAAATACAGAAAAATTTCATTATCTTCTTCTGCTATTTAACGATATATTTATATTATTTAAAGTGCTGAATTGCATTAGCAGTTTGGCCACTGCATATTGTACACCAAACTGGATTATTTGAGTTCTATTGGCCCTTATGAAATCTGAAAGAATGAGTTTTGCATTGAACATCTGTCTCCAATGAAAAGTATATTAGGTGTCAGCTTTCAATTCACTGTATTTTATGGCTTCATAAGGTGGCATTTCTTTGCTGAAACAGACACGCTGACATATTTAACTGTAGAAATGTATTGATTCGAGTAAGAGTAATGCTCATAACCTGAGGAAAAAAACTGCTCCGTGTATTTGTATGGAAAAAGCATCAAACCCCATTAAAAATGTACAACTCCCCCTACAATTACAAGAAAGCGGCTGCAATGTTTTTATAGAATGGTAATAACATTAAGCATAATAAAAAAAAAACAACACTGCAAGTACGAGGAGAAAAGCCAGGAGCATGAAGGCTTTCAGAACCCTCTCAGGCACTGCCTGCCCTCTCCGTCACCACAGCCACCAGATTCCCTCAAAAACCCCAACACCTGGACACCAACCACGTGTCAACTGTGAGCAACCGCAGGAAAGGTCACCCACCCCGGGGGACACGACAGAACCAGGCTGGAGGTGCAGGAAGAAATGATGGAGGGGAGTTGATGCCTTGGGGGTGCCCACAGGTGGAGGACAAAGCTTTCCTGACAGCTCCCAGACAACCAGAGCCTGCAGGAAAGGTTCCACTGCAAAGCTTCACTGAAAGGCCCAAGGACCCAAACCCAGCTGATCCCCCTGTTCCACTTGGGGTAATGACTGCAGTGCAAGGCTGGCTCCAGCCTCACAGCTTGCTGGTGACTCTTTTAGTTGTACATTTTGTGTAGCAACACAAAACTAGCGGTTGACAAATAGAAATATTTCGCTCCAGTCAATCTCCGAAACATCTGCAATACTGAGGCACTACTGAAACAATTGCTCCTGACCCTCTCCATTCACGTGGCACAAAAACAAACCCAAGAAAACAAAATGTGATAGAAGTGAAGAAAACCAAGGCCAGTGACTATGCATGTACAAAACTGGTTCTTTTCTGACAAGGCTACTCTGTTCCCTACAATGGTTGACAGTAGGAGAAATAATTTTGAAAGCATTGAAACATCATTACTTACATGAAATGGGACATAAAAAAATTCCAAAGGCATGCTGATAATAAAGAAAATTATAAAGCAACTCAGCTAAGTAAGGAACTGTATCAGTGCCAGCAGGATCACTGGAGGTATCAGTACTGTGGATATCTTGATTCCCAGACATTTAAAACCTGCATTTCCCACTGGCTCAACCTGAACAAACAGATGCTGGAAATACACGTTCTGTTACAGAAAGCTCTTAGGCAACAAGGTGAGCAAGAGCACCAGGCTGACACAGACTGAATTCAGAGACAAAGACAGACAGTTTTCCTGCAGAAGACTTGCCATTCTCCAACCTCAAACTTCACAACTCCTTCAACAAACTTTTAAATACCTTGCCCTGTCTTCGACTTGATGCCTCTCCTGACACCCTCACCTCTGTTCCTTTTCTCCAAGCCTCCTTCCCTTTTGTGCCCAAGGGACTCTGACATGCATCAAACACCATCCAATGTTTCCATGTCCAATTCCTCAGCATCTCACGTTCCCTGGCCCCTCAGCTCTGAGCTTCTGGAGCCTCCTGCCTGCTAGGAAGAGACCTGAGGACTGAAAGCTTGGAGCCCAGCACATGCCTGAGGTGTAGCCAGTCCCTCGTGCTAAATGAGGCTGGATGGAGTAAAAAGACAACAGAACCCTCTGCAGCTTGTAAATAAACTCTGGGAATGGAGGGAAAAAAGATTACTGGTCCACAGAACTGCCAAGGAGGAAACAGGGAAACCATCTCTCTGTGCCTGTCCCAGCTCCTGCAGACACACACAAGGAACCAGGACAGCACCAGAGGGTAAAGCAGACCAGCAAACCTTTCCCATTGCCACTCTGCCTCTGCTAGGAGAGCTCTGTGGCCCAAGTGCCCCACGTGCAGCTTGCTCAGGGTGGAACAGAACTTTTCAGTACCCACAAGAACATGCCACCAAAGTGAGCATACACACAATCTACCAGATTTGGAGTGTGTCAGCAGTGGAAGCATTCCCAAATGCTTCATGGGCTCCACACCTAAAGGAAACAAGGCTGGGAGATGATCATGACCTGCACGTCAGCCAGGCTAACACATCTCATCAGCTTTGCCTTGACTGAGACACCAAAGCTCAACRGAGAGGAGCAAGAGCAGGAAACACAACATCTCTGGCTGCAATCTCCCTCTCCAGCAGACAGACCACACCGCTGACATGTCCCACTTGGAAAATGCTCCAATGTACAATATCATATGAGTTAATCCTATCTGACACGTGGATTCCCTCTGCAATGTCCTTTTTCCATCCCCCGGAGTACAGACAGCTAAAATCCATTCACCAATGGAGCTGTAATGACAAACTGTCCTCTCAGAAGCTCTGAGCTTCCCTGACATGGTTCCAAAAATAATTAGCAACGTGCACACAAAAGTACCAGCGACTGCTAAACAAAACTCCCCCACAACAATGTCCGTGCTCAATTACATACCCAAAGCCTCAGGATTAAAAATCCTTTCAGTGTTATTCTCCAGCTGCACCACGTATCTCACTTTTCTAATTTATCAGTTGGGTAAGGTCAAATTCTAGCTATGCCTACTTTCTATCTGATATCAAAATACTTCATTCATATTATGAAGTGCAATATCTCAGTCATGTTTTCCAGTTTGATTTTGAACCCACATCAGGCTAAGCTGCTGCAAAACCATCACCATTTCAGCTTCCAGTAACACTGCATAGGACATAATTGCCTCTCCACAAAAATCTCCTAAAACACCTTCACTGGATCAAACTACCTCAAAGGGTTTCAGCCCTATACTTCCCTAAAATACTATGTTTGTTAAAAATCTATATTTCCTTGAAAAAAGTATGTGCCCTTGTAGAGTCCTAGTACAGATGAATGACAAAAATACAGATGAAACAAAACACGAACCAAAATGGCAAAAGTTAAGTGAAATGCATATTAATTTCCTTTATAAATTGAGAAATGTTATTGCATGAAAGCTGCCATAAGGCCACTCCCAATGAAGACCCAGAGAGTGCAAGCCAGGCTGTGGATACACAGTATTATCTGCACATCCATGCATGGAAACATCTACTCACCATTAATGCAAAATACTTTACTGCCTCCAGGTAGAGGGGGAAAAAATCCAAAACAAACAAAAAAATGCTTCCAGATCTTCTATCCTTTTGGATGCTGAGAAACACATGCTGTATATTCATTTCTATTTTGCTGTACAGCAGCATGCTGACACATAGCTTCTCTATTTAAAGTTTATCCAAATTATGCAGTAATTAAGCAAAATTTGAATTCTGAGTTAATATACTCTTATGAATAATAATTATTTTAATTCACACTTAATTTATTTTGAATGTGAATTTTAACTTAACTATTAATTTGAATAACAATGTCCACACAGGAATTCAAAGCAGTCTAACAAATGACTATAATTTCAATTCATCAGCACAAACTCTGAGAAAAGGAGAGCTTAGTGCAAGAAGGTGTGGGGGAATGCATTAAACAAATGAACTGTACACGCTGCTTAATTAAAATAAAGTTGTGCCCATTTAGTCCTGCAGTGCAGAACTTGGGGTGTCCACATGAAAAATCAGATATTTAATTACAGCTGGCATTTCGGAACCTCCCGCTGGTTGCTACTTTCTTGCTCAAAGAGTGACCTCATTCCTAAACTTATCACTGGGAGAACTCTGTTACAAACTGCAAACAAGCTTCTGTTTGTTTTAGAGTGGATCACTAAAACTCCATTGTTTAAAACATTTAAACAATATATTGAGTCCTCAATGGAATGTGCTGCTTCCAATTCATAGAACAGTCACTTGGATTACTGTCTTGTGGTAATTGGAATGAAAAGTTCCCGATTTTTGTTCTGCTTTTATATAGACAATTTTATATTCAAAACACATTAATTTAAATGGAAGGACCACACACATATGTCATTTAAAACACCTGCCACTTTTGCTGTTTTGGATTCATAACTCAGCCAAAAACTGATACTGTCTACCTGCAAAATACTGTGTTCTATTGACATTGTGCTTGTTGACCACATCTGTTATAACCTAAGTGATATTTGCTTCTCTTTCTCTTAAAAAATAGGAAATGGAGCAATATAGGATGTGCTGATGAAAGACTCTGGATGTACTCTGTTACTGTAGGATATCACTGAGATGGTTTAACTGCAGCACTGGCCATCACAAGACACTGCCCACGTCTCACCAGAACAGACTGGCAGAAATTTAAAAAAAATTAAATAAATTCTCCAAAACCATACACGCCAAATTTAAAACTGCTCATCCAAAATTTCCTCCAAAATCCCATCAGCTAATGTTTCATGTGAACACAGCTTCTGAAATAATTTTCTTCTCTTTATTTAATGAGGGGAATTACTGGCATGTCTCCCTTAGGACGAGGTATTGTGTAAGTCATCTATTTCTTTGGTACCATCCTCTGCATTTACAGAGATCACACAAAAGCCATCTTTCCCTGAGTGTTCTCAGCAAACAACATACTCTTTCCTGGCTCACAGTTTCTAAATTCCCACCTTCTTGAATAATTAATCTGTACATCTCCAAGTACTGTCTCTCCCCTTCCTGCCACGGACAATCCCATTTGCTCTTTTTTCTCTGTGCCTGATTTTTCCCCTCAGTTTTGGCTGGCATCCCCTTGTGACAACAACAGCCTTGTCTCCACACACCAGGATTTATCCAGAGAATCCCCAGGTCCCAGCTCAGCAGGGCAAACCCCGCTGTGCACAGGCTACCACAAATCTCAGCACCACCTCGGGCAGCAATTATCAATTATTAGGTCAGAGAAGAACTATTTCATGGTTCCTTCTGGTCAGGACAGTCACTATACCACACTCTTTAGGAGGCCTAGCAATAAAAATAGAAGATATAGAGATATAGGTGAAGGCAGCTTAATGGTGTCAGGCAGCAGCAATTAGCACCATTCAGCTTAATGGTATGTGTACAGAAAATACATGCCAAAAAAAAAAAAAAAAATTAAAAGGAAATTGGACAGAAACCCAAACATGGAATGTACTGTCCAGTTATGCCACTCTCAGACACACAGTGGAGGCCAACCACTCATCAGCTCTTCTGACCTTGCTAATACTGGTGCCATGTGGCCATAACTCTATTTTTGAAAGGCAGCGAGGTGTGAATCCCCAGCTGACAGTGCCAGGAGCTCTGTCCCCCTGCCCAGGGCCTGCACCCCGTGCTGTTGTGCCTTACCCAGCAGGTTGGTGAGCCACAGGGCCAGGTCCTCCTTCATGGGCAGCAGGTTGGCCTCGTGCCGGCTGGCCAGCCACTGGCTGTACTGGTGCATGTCGGACAGGCCGGGCCCGCGGGCCTTGGGGCTCAGGGCACTGCACATGGCTCAGCCGCTTCCACCTGGGCACACACAGGGAGAAAGGCAAAGAAAAGGTCTGTGTTACACCAAATGAAGGCTCACGTGCTCCGTTTTCAGGATTGCAGGAGATAATCCCATCCAGAACGCAATCCTCACTCCGGGAGCGTTCAAGGCCCGGCTGCACAGGTCTTGGAGCAACCCGGTGCAGTGGAAGGTGTGTCTGCCATGGAAAGCTTGGAATGAGGTGTCCTGAAGGCCCCTTCCAAGCTGAACCATGCTGTGATTCAATGATGACAACAGTAATTACACTGTATGCAGTTATTCAGGATCCCAGAAATCAGAAATCAAACAGACGTGGATCTAACACATGGCTGCAAACACCGATGACTGACACTTTGTCTCGTTAATGGATTTTTTTTTTGCAAGTGATTAAATCACACAGATAAATTAATTTCATTTGTACTCACCAAGCTACGTGTTGCCAACACAACAAAATATTCTGCAAGGAACTATTAGAATCAAATGAAAAACATTTTACACAAAGCTAACGACTCAATATGGTGCCTGACCCAATACCCATTCGGATTAACTGGAGAGCTTCAGAGATTTTTGGATCATGCCCAGGAAAAGCACGGCAACAATCAAATTACAGCAAACTTATTAACAATTAATAAATGCTGTAACCAAATGGAAACAGTCTATTCTACAGCTTCAAAATTCTCAGAGACAAAACTACACCAAATATATTGACTGACTAGCATTATTCCTTCAGAAAGCAGCAGAACAGCTACTGCTGGTCACTCCCACTTCCCAAACTCTCCTCTGCCCCAGTGATGACTTAGGGAAAGTTCAGTTTTGGGTAAGACAGCTCATCTTTAACACACAACGTGTTCAGTGTTGCTGGAACCACTGCACCTCTATCTCTGTGGCTGAAGTTCTCCACCTGTGCCAGAGGCAGCCTAAAGCAAAGTTGTTTTTTTCCTCTCTGGAAGGAACCTGTAGCCATGAGCTGAAACACTTCCCTGCCTGGCAGGCTGCAGCCCACACCAAGCAGCACACACAAGGTCCTGTACAGGTGGCACTAAGACATTAGGAGAAAGTCAGAACCATAAGAAATAATTATAATAAAAAAATAATATTCTAAGATAATATAAGATAAAATTATAATAATAAATAATAATAATAAAAAATAAAAATAATAAAGCTTAAAATGAATTTAAGGCTGATCCACACAATTACAGCAAAACACGTCAACTGGCTTCCATTTATGATAATCTGTCCTTTGCACACCTTTCATACCAGGTAAGAGATATTTGTGACTTTAAAAACAACAGCAGAAGAAAGGAACACTTTGTTATCCTATCCATTAATGGCCTGAATAACAAAAATACTGAAAACGATTTTGTCAAAAAAGGAAAATATTTGCTAAATGTGAAGAAACAAAAGCCTTTCCATAAAATTGTGCTGTAACTTACGTCTCCAAATGTATGTAATGGTATTTGGGATATTTTCATGTTGTATTCAAACATTTTTTACCCTGCTCCATGTTTGCAAAAAGATCTGCGTAAGCTCTTGTTGACAGTACCTCACCCCAAGGCCTGAAGTTGAGCTTGCCCTTGAGATAGGCACAGCTTTCACTACAAATTTACTTCTCACAGAAATCAGACCATTTTTTTCAGTTAGGAAGAAGCAAAAACACACATAAAAAAGATTTATTCTCTTGTATAAACACATATTTCTGAATTATGAGTACATTTTACATTTTTCTAACAAACAAAGTCGTTATGTATCAAAGTTTCTTTGAAAGCAGAGGAGTTTAGAGCAGACTAAAGTACATAACTTATGCACAGCTCTGCTGTGAAACTGACTTTGTAAAAATGTCAGCTTGGATTTATGGCTTCCTGGTTAATTAAACTCAAATCAGACCTGTTCATTTAGGGCAGGCTGCAAGGGAGGGGAGGGACCTGGGCTGTCAGCTCTGCAAAAATCTGTCTGGAGTGTCACTCTCAAAATAGATGGATTCAGACTAGAGGCTACCAACAGCTAAGGAATCTCAGTGACAGKACATTGAAAGTGTCCCTGAGTCACTCAGAACCACACAAATTCATCTTCACTTTGGATAGAAGCAGAGGCAGGACAGGTAACTGACACCAGTTGTCTTCAAAGCCTCTGTGGGAAAGAACAAGTTTCTATCACACACTTGCTTTCCAGAAAGAGCCTTCCAATAATTTTGTCCACCTTCTGGAGTCTATAACTTCCACTGACACAGTGAGAGCCAGAACTGAAATTAGTTTGTTCTCTTCAATTACCTCTGCAATGACAGTGGCAAAAGGCAATTTAAAAAAAAAAAAAAAAAAAAAAAAAAGATAAAGAGTTCTTATTCCTGAGTGTATGTATCTAAATACATACTGGTTCCCTAAAGGAACCAGTGAGACCCTCCACCTCTTCCCTGGGAATAATTTCACAGTTCATCCAGGCTTTGTGGAGGGGCTTAGACTGGATGGCACTCAGAGGTCCCTTCCAACCTAAATTGGTTGTTATTTTCTATTTCCTGCAGGGTGTGCCCTGCTGGAAGGGTAGGAATTGGCACAGGCACTGAGCTGGGCTGTGTCAAGAAGAAAAGAACGGGCACTCCCCTTTTCTCTCACCCACCTCAGCACTCCCAGGCCCTGTGGGAACGTGGGGCTAATTAATCCCCAGCATTATGATATCCCTGAGAGCCAGGCACATCCAGCCCAGACTGTGACACTGCTGGCCTTGAACTCCTTCTGGGGGCTCAAAGCTGCATTTCCTGAAGACAAGACAAAACACGAGGAGGGCTTCTTCAACAGCTACATGGAGGCAGTCTGGGTTTCCATCAGCCTTTCCATCAGCACTCTATTTACATTCCAGGCCTGGTTCTGTGGAAATGCCCAGCAGAGGATTGGGGAATAGGGATGTTATTTCAGTTTGTCTCTAAAACACAGCATCGTCTTTAAATACATTTCATACTGACCCAACTCAGCAATCAGGCTGTGTAAAGCCCCAGGAAACTCCTGAGACCCAGTCAGGGAAGAAAAGTGTGAGAAGAAAGATTCTGGAGAATGCAAAGGTGCTTCAGTTTCGTAGTGACTGTGGTAGTAGGAAGAAAAAAGAGACAAGAAGGGTATTCTGAGTTTAAGGTAGTTTTCATAAGACACATTCTCAGAATGAGAAACTGCAAAGATGACAGAAGCCAGACAGGTGACAAAAGTCTCCAGAAGGTGAAAATGATTCATACATCTCTGTGCTGGGACTAGGCCTGCTTGAAATAGTCACCCTGAATTAAAATAATGCACGAAGTGTATAATGAAGTATAATGAAGTGGGCATGCAAAGTGAGGACTGGGGAATGACAAAGTTAATATTGATGAAGAGCTTGAAGAATGACAGATAGATCACATACAAGCTAACCTTGCCTCTGTGTAAGTTTTCTTTGATTTCATTTAAAAAAAAAAAAAACAATTTTTCACTTCCCCACTACTTTTCTGAAAAACTGCCCGACACGTCAGTAAAATCCACCAAAGTCCTACCTTGGACTTTTAAAATTAATTCTTAACAAATTAAAACTCAGCTTTCAAGGAGCAGAATATCTCCTGTGAGAAACCCTACAGATGATACTGGAAGTCAGTTACCAAACTGCAAGCACCAGAAACTTCCAGGCTCTGAATTATTCTCCATGGAAACACTGATCACTACTGAACTTGTAAATTCAACTTAAGCCTTCACAATACTTCAGTACTGAAGTTTCAGTGAAAAGTTCATCTGCTTCATCAGTTAGCACACACATATTAGAACTTCACCACAGAGTAGCTGGGAGCCATGAAGAAGCCAAAATTGTTATGTCAAAGTGACAGCAACTGAGTCCTGAGCTCCTTCAAGATCTGCTGGAAGATTCTTCCTCTGGTCAATCTTGTTTCATCCCTTGTTTCATCACTGATACCTTCAAATCTCTTCCTTAAAATGTCTTGACACATTAATTTTTTTGTGAACTGAAGAAAAGTTCCATGACAATTTATCAGTGAGGAATTTGGTCGAAGGAATGGACTAACTTGCATCAGAGGTAGACAGCAGCTTTCAAGGATACATCACCACAGCTGAGGCAAACCTCTGGCTCCAACAACTATTTCATCCTTTCCTTTTGGCACACAAAGCACGAACGAAGTAGCCAAAAAATACTGGGTTTCCTAATCTCACTACTTTCTAACAGCAACATCAAATCATCATACACACAGCTGTTCAAAACTAGCCAACACAAACATGTCAAATATTTTACAGAATGTTACACTTCTCTATAAACTGTTGAGGCTGACGTGATATGCAGAAGCATTTTCAAAACTTACCTCCAAATGCTTTAAAGCTTCCCCCTGCTATTCAGGACGTAGGCTCACTCAGAGTCTAGAATGGACCTATTCAGAGGAACAGTCCTGGACTGCTTTTCATCCTGTTTTGTTACAGTTCATATTGATGTGGCACAACCCTTTTTTGAGCTCTCTCAACGAGAGGATGGCATCTCAAATTCTCAGCCTTATTGTCCAGATGAAGAATTCCGTGTGGGATGGGTTACAGTCCACCCAGCAATGTGTATCAGATCCAACACACTAAAAGGTCCCATTTCTCTCTGCCTGCTCCTACTGAACAGTGAAGTTCTTATTTTGCTCCACACTGGTGCATTCAGTTATCTGTGTACTGCAGGTCACTGCCCGTGTTTGGCCAGCAGGGTAACCCAACACCACCGGGTGATTGTTATCAGCGATCATCAGGTGAAAGCAAGGAGAATCAAACAAGTGATCTTCTGTGCTCCCACCGGCTTTTGTTGGGGTTCAGGGGAGGAGAAAAGGAATCAAGAATGATGCACTGTACTCAAAACACACAGGGGGCAAAGACTGCTTCATCTAGAAAGTAAAACTGCATGCACAATGAAGCACTTAGAGCTGCAGATCCCCAGATTCAATTCCCTTTCCTATACCAACCACCCTCCTCACCTGTAAAATTGTGATAATTTTCTTCAAGTATAAAGGGGGAGGAAAGAAAATATACCGTATAGGAAAAAGGTATATATAAATGCTTGCATGTATGCATAGATATACATACAGAGAAAATACTTTGTGTGCTCCACCCTGTTAGCTAATCATATAAAACAGGAAATTTTTACTCCAAATTACCCATCCAGCTCCAGCATATCCACATAATATCTTATATTGAGCAGCTGCTGGCCATGCAGTGCTCTCTGTACCACAGGAGTTCCAGTGTCACTTCAACCTGGTTCCCAATTACAACATGTGCACCAATTCTCAAACAAAAAGGGGCCTGAACCACTTCTTTCAGCTTGCTCCTACATACAATCCTTCCAGGGCAGCAATGCACAAGTCTTGCTGAGTCATTTGCTCTTTATGACTTGACTTAGGAATTACCATAGAGGTTACGTATCCAGTGAAACAAGCATCTTCCTTTCTATGCAGTTAGAAAAGAATAAAAATAAGCTAAAAGTGTCTATGGAAGGGAAAAAACCCATCATAAAGCAAATGCAGAATGTATTTGAAAATGATTATGTTTGTTTTTACCCGTGTAAATTGTAAAATGAAAGTGATTACTCTTCTGGAGTAAACTGGAAGTTGAAAGGAATTGACTGAGCGACATGTAACAGTGAGTGGCAAATCTCTGGGTTTTTTTTCTTACTGCTTCTTTTAGTCCATTTGTAGGATTTCAAGAAAAGGAGCTGTCACAGTTTCATTTGGGAATGAAATCACCCCTGATGCTGAGGTCCTACAGGATGTGCCCTTTGCCCACAAGAGCCTGACAGGGCCCCTGAGCACAGACTGGGGCTTTGGCCCAGCAGGGAAGTCCATGGACTGGCCCTGTGCAGCCACAGCAGAGCCAGCCAGCACTGCACACCTGCACCAAGCCATGATCACAAACAGATTAAGCTGCAGAACACAATGCAGTGGTCTAGATGCTCTACACAGCTGGAACAACTGGAACAGAAGGTGGCACAGCTCTGCCTCAGACCCGGGGTTCAAAGACTCTTTCCCATTCACCTTCACAGGATTAAATATGCAGGCTCTAAGGTTTTTAATTTTATCTGTGCAATGAGATCTGCTGTAATACAACCGAGGAACCAGTTGTAGGAGAAACCAAACATCACACACACAACTGTGCAACTGCTTCACTGGCAGTGATAGAGGAAACAGCAGCTCAGACACAATCACCAAGCTTTTCTCTGAAGGAGCTTGAGCACCAGACTGTACATTGGCTTTGACAGAGGGGTATCAGCTAGAAATGCAGACAATCTCCTGCTGTCTTAGAGAGAAGGTAATGCTGTTGGAAAGCAGCCAGCCTGGAAGGAGAGGAGACAGAGGATCAAAAACCAGAACAGAGCTCGTGAGTGTATCTGGCAAGGGTCTCTGCTCGATCTCCCTGCTGCTTCTGATCACCTCAAGCAGATGGAAAAGAACAGAACTTGTGAAACTTTACTGGAATTTAAGTGGACTGTGGGAAGAAGTCACTAACAAACAGCAAACTGAGTGCAAAAAAGTTGTGAGATGCAGTGTTCATAAACAGATTAAGCTGCAGAACAACATGAATAATCGTGCATGTAGAAATGAAGCTGCCCACAATTTGGGACTCATATTGAAATCACCACCTTCACATCCCCAGGTGTCAGTTTTATAGACACAGCACAAACAAGGGATAAATACATTTGCATTTTAAAACCTACTTCAGCTCTCCTGTGTCAGTGTTGACACATTTTTCAGATTTGGAGAGTATAACATCAGTTCACAGACTAAAGGCTGCTCTTGTTTTCCCACCCCCTCACCCATACATATACACATGTGTATGCACACACATATATGCAGAAGGAGGGAAAAAAGATATATGAATGCCTTCCTTTGAGAGCCACAAAAATAACCAAAAGTTTCTGATTTTTTAATGTTAGGAAACTGTTCCCTATGGTGAGGTCTGCTAGACAGTGGAATGACTTTCCCAAATGAAACTGTGAAAGCTCCCTTTCTTGAAATCCTAAAAAGGGACTAAAAGAAGCAGTAAGAAAAAACCCAGAGACTTGCCACTCACTCCTAGATGTCAATTCCCTTCAATTTCCAGTTTACTCCAGAAGAGTAATCGCTCTCATTTTCCCCTTTTACACAGGTAAAAACAAACATAATCATTTTCACAGTAATTCTGCTCCTACCTTGCATATTCCCTCTCCAAGAGCTATTTGCAGGACTTTCCCTTCTGTAAGTAACAACAGGTCGTTCTTGTCTGCATTATCATACACATAACCTTAACTTCTCTCATCACTATAAACAAGCAGATAAAACTCAAGCTGACAAACGCAGGGAAATCCAATTTTTCAGGGAAATCCAATTTTTCTAGGTATTTTATTATCCTTATAAACTCTAGCACAACCAATTTAGCCCAGGGTTTCTGGAGTTTTCCCAGATTAACTTGGAGCATACTGTACATTAGGAGCAGGGGGAGGGGCACCGAAGGGGAACCACCATCTGAAACTCATTAATCAATTAGAATTTTTCATGGCTTACATCAAAATGTGATCTACACTGATAGAGTAAGTTCTAATCACAAGAAGCCTTTGTCCTTTCCATTATGAATACGCACCACAAACGTGTGCAGTACTCGGAGGGGAGGATGGAGAACCTGGCACAAGAGCAAACTGATACTTTATACCTGTAAGGCCCTTGGTCTGAGGCCAGAGCAAAACAAAATTAACTGCACTGAAAAATCTGTTCTAACCATTGGAAACCCAGACATTTTCAGGACCATGCCTACTAGAAACTCTTTTATTGCCTTGATAATGTCTCCCTTACCAAAAGGAAAGCAGAAAGTCTTGCTCACACAGACAAAAACAAAACTTTAGGAACATTCAATATCTACTTGCTCATAAAATTATAACTTCTGGAAACTGAGCCTGATGCCTAACACTGTCCAAAACCCTTGAAGTTGATTCCTCTTTGCCTGGCTATTACTATATTTTTTTCCTGTTTGTCTAAGCAAAACAGCCAGTAAAAATTAGTACAAAAGAAGTTTCCACCTCCACCGGTTAGAAAAAGAAATACACATTTAAGGTGACATATCACATCTCCCAAGGGGCAGAACTGTCCCTTGCTGCAAGGACACAATGCAGACAGTACTACAACCTGACTTCCAACCATCAGCTTTGCTTTTAATTATGGTGTTCCACCTCTAAATCCTGTCCTGAAATTAGTGTTAAGTTTAACTGAGAGGTGTAAAGTGAAGAGGTACTGTGGATAGTAAATGTGCCACTTTAAATGAGACTGAGGGTAAAATAAACAAAGTGGCCAAACAAGTCAGGAGGATAAAGTAAGCAGCAGCTGGAACTCGAGGATAGTGCTGACTCTTCAGCACCTCGCCACCTTCAGACAGGTTTGACCATGGTTCCAACAAGGGTGATATAACCCTGATCAGATGGCCTGTGGCACCATACAGTATGAATTTGGGAATGTCCTCTTTAGAAACTTCCAATTAAATCACAATCCACGTCACAGACCCCTCACAAAGCTGTTACACTTGGCACAGCATCTCCTTCGCCGTGAAACAAAAATTACATAATTTAACATACACGGAAAACCAATAACACTTCGTCCATTTCTCATTGCAAATAACGCCACGAGCACGTGGAAACTGCACTGGGGAGCCTGCAATGCATCCCTGCTGTTATCCCAGGAGCTGTATTCCCCCGGGAGCACAGACAGCGGGCTCAGATGACACCAGGCTGCACACAGCAATGCTAGACAGGGACAGCAACCTCCATTCCTTACAGTGAGGAAACAGAGCCTTCCTAAAGGTGAACCCAGCGCCCGGAGAGGAGCCCCAGAGCCCCGAGAAGCGCTTCTGGCCCGGAGGGGTCCGGTCCCGGTGCCCCGCTGGGGCTCGGCCGCCTCCCGCCCGCGGTGCCGCAGCCTCACACGGACACTCATCCTCCTCCTCCTCCTCCTCCCGCAGCGCCGGCACCCGGGGCTGCCTGGAGAAGCCGCAAAGATAAACCCGAGCTTGGGGCCAAGGGTGAGCGCACAGTAAGAGCCACCCCCGTCCCTCCTCGCCCGCCCCGCTCTCACCCGCCGCGGAGTCCGATGCGTTTGTCCTGCTCGGGGCCCCTCCGCAGTCAGGCTGAGCTAATGGCTTTGCCATGAGTGCTGCAAGCGCTGCTCCAGCTCTGCCCCTCGGGGGCAGGACCAAGCGAACCCTCGGCGGCCCCCGGCCCCCCGCGGGATGCCCGGGGCAGCCGGCCAGCAGCCGCAGCCTCTCCGCGCTCGGCCCCGGGGAAACCGCGCGTGGAGCTCCGCCACACACCCACGCACATCTCCTCCCGCCTCCGCCACGCTCCCGAACCCCCGCGGCCGGAGAGCGGCGGGAAAGAAACCCACCCCAAAGCCCGGAAAACCCCTCGGGCAGCCCGCGGCAGAGCCGCCCCCGCCGCCGCACGGTGCCCGCAGCCCCGCCGCTCCCCACGGAGCCGCCGCCGCCCCGGACCGCGGGGAACGGAACAAAGGCACCTACTCCGCACCCTGCAGCCGCCGGGCAAAGATCACCTTCCCGCTCCGCTCCGGCCCCTTTCTCTTTCCACTCCACAACAGCCGGCGAGACGCTCGAAACGCCCTCAATTTAAAGGAGCCCGCGGGGCCAGCGAGCTCCGCCGGAGGGCCCACGGCGAGCCCGGGGCGGGCAGGGGGACAGGGGGACAGGGATCCCACCTCGGCTGGGGTGGACAGGGGGACAGGGGGACAGGGGGGCAGGGATCCCACCTCGGCTGGGGGGGACAGGGGGACAGGGATCCCACCTCGGCTGGGGCAGGCGGGGAGACAGGCAGGGAAACAGGCGGGCAGGACTCCCACCTTGGCAGGGAGGAGGGAGCAGGCAGGCAGCGCTCCCACCTCGGCAGGCAGGGCAGGAAGGCAGGGCTCCCGCTTTGGCTGGGGCGGGCAGACAGGCAGGGCTCCCACCTCAGCTGGGGGGAGCGGGCAGGGCGCCCACCTGGGCTCGGGCGGGCCGGGCTCGGGCGGGCCGGGCTCAGGATCGGGCGGGCCGGGCTCGGGCGGGCCGGGCTCAGGATCGGCCGGGCCGGGCTCGGGGCCCGCAGTCGCTGCCCCGTCCCCCTCGGCAGCCGCCGCCGTCCCCCCGAGCACAGCGGAGCTCCTGTCCGCTCATCTGCATGCTCTCCTCTTTGGGAAACCCGCGTTTGGGGCTTGTGTGGATGTTTGTTTTGGGTTTGGTTCGTATGTTTATTTTGGGGTTGTGTTAGTATGTTTGTTTTGGGGTTTGTTTGTTTTTGTGGGGTTTTTGTTTGTTTTTTAAATTCCCTTTCTCGCCATTTCCTCTCTGACACCGATTTCCTACCCCTGAGCAGTCCGCACTGACTGAACGGAAGTTTAATACTCGTTTTTTTCAGAGGGACGGCAAACGCAGTTCACACTGATTTACCCTTGAAATGCTGAGATATTGTATTACAGCCCTTGGCAGCGAGCTGATTCTTGGTTCCATTTCTCTTTTAGTATTGCTCCCTTTCCAAGACTCGTGGTTGTGGAAATGGAAAGGAAAGAAGAAAAGAAAATGTCACATCCAAGATAAAACTCTGCTTTTTTTCTTTAGTTTCACTGTTATCTCTGGAATTTTTTTAACACTTATAGACACATCTTTTAATTGTCACTTTTTTTTTTCCTGGCTAAAGAAATATTTTGTGGAACGTTATTGCATATTTCTCCAAAACCATTTAATGCCACCTTGTATTTCTTGAATAAAAAAGTTTGCTGTTCATAAACTGATCATTCACATTATGATGAATGGGCAGAGGTTTGCCTTGTTCTTGTCAGTGCTTCGTTTGCCACGCTGACTTTTAGCACACGCTTATTCCAGACATTCCATCCTCACCTTCCGTCATTTTTGTGATACTTCAACGTTTTGTTACATGTCAGAGATAACCTTCTCCAACTGTTGTTTGTTCATTCATTCATTCCCTGCACAGCGAAGCCCCTTTTGTGAATTCAATAGTGGGAAACAGATGTTCAGACTTGTGCATCTCTCAGTGCCTCAATGTGGATTGTCCTGTTGAGTTTCCTAATGGCATCAAGCTATCACTTTCAATGAGAGTCTTCCAGACAAACGGTGCACTTATTTTTCTCTTTCAGTGTAGAGTCACTTAATTAAATTGTTCTAGCCAAAACACATTATGTATAATTACACTGAAAGAATTGTTTTAAGTGGATTGCTGAAACACTCCTCAAACTGACCCTTATTTTTTATTTACATTAATTTCCTTGTACACTGATCTGCTGGGAAAACTTGATTTGTGTAATTAATGCTGGGCTATTTCTCAAAAATTGCACTACGAGCAAATTCCTGTCCTCTGAGTAGCAGATATTCATTCCTGGCCAATCAAATGCACTCTGGTTATTGATTGTGTTCCTATACTGTTATTATGCTTTTCTGATGGACTATTAACTGCTGTGATGAGTGCTGCTTAAATGAGACCAATTCATCAGCACGCTGATATAGTTAACCATGATGAGCTCTAGCCATGTACTGTGTGAGTAACAGCACAGAATTAAGTTACCTCCTCGTTTTGATCCAGTTAGCAAAATTTTAATGCCCCTGGGCATGACTGTTTTCATTGGCTCATCCAATTTTTTGCTCAGGAAAAAAAAAAGAAAAAAAAAAAAGGAGAAAAAATTCCTAAAAATACATCCTTAAAATGTACTGGGTTGGAACTGCTGGTGAGCTGATGAGCTGATTCCTGCATGCACTTGGTTATCTTACAGTTCTTTACCTGACCTTGAGAAAGATTTTATTTGTTACTTAATAAGGAGCAGCAATTTCAATCCAATTTATGTCAACTCAATATAAAAACCAGCTTGAGATGAGACAACAAATTTTGTTAAAATGTCCCTTGTACTTAAAAGTCCTGCCAGTTTCTAGAGAAGTTGAAAAACATTCCCCCAARCAACAGTTGCATSTTGACTAGAAGCTTCTCATGGTTCACGTTCTCTCGAAGTTACGAGATTCCCGCTGAGTTCGGGAGCAGTTCTGCACAGGGAGTTGAGCTGAGGCTTTTCCAGGTGCCAGGCAGTAAATCTTGGGTGAGCATTCACACAGGTACCCGTGGGAAGGACTAGAGAAGCAGCTGTGAGGTTTTGAAGCTGAAGTTGGTTGTGTGCTCCTGTGTATGGTCAGTGTGTACCACAGAAGAATCCAATAACACGGGAATATTCATAGATACTTTATCTGTGTGTTTCTCTACTGAGGATTGAGAGGAGACAAGCAACGTGTAACATCCAGTACAAGAGTTAAGAAAAACCAAAAACTGATGGTTAGCTCAGATCTGACTCAAGCTAAAGGGATGGAAACACAGTGCCAGGTGTGCATCTGACGTGTCCATGATGTGAATGCCATGGAAGTTCCAGGAGCAACATCACAATTATGAACAAACAGGTTCATACTCCCTCCACCTTTAGCATTAGAATTCGGCTTTCAAATTTGACACAGTAACTTTGGAGGCCCAACAGGAACAATGTAGAGATTTTCTACATAATATTTCAATTACAATTATTTGTAATTTCCATAATAGCCTTGCTTACCTTTGCAGAGGAAATACACAAAACTTCCCTAGTGAAATGCTATAATTTCCATTAGTCCTCCACATAACCAATCTCAGCTCCTCACACTTTAAACCTCCTGTGTCCACAAGTTCTGACAATACTTTTGACAGTCTATTTCCAAACAAGTAAGAGGAGGAATGGGTACATGGATAAACAATGATTTGAAGACAGACATAGGAAAGGAGAGGGAGGACTTACTGTGGCTGAGGCAGATGCAGCATATTTGGAAGTCACATGTGCATGTGGGAAAGCTGAACAATATTAATACCACAACAGAGTGGTTCTATACCTTGTCTTATAGATACTATTCCTTTCCTAGTGTTAAAATTAATTCTCATCATTAATTTTATGTGTGTGTGGCTGAGCTGCAACAAATTCCATCTAAAGATGTCATAAGCTTTCTATGATTTCGGACAAAAATTCAGGATTAAAGATTCTGAAAGATTCAGTTGGTTGCCTCTGATGCATTGATATTTGGAGATGAAATTCTGGAGCACCAGGTCAGCAAGGATGACCACAATGGCCCATTTTATCTGTGTAGTTCCTCAGCCTTTTTCTAAAAACTTTCTTATCATCCCCACCCCTGATGACCTGTGAGTGCTGTGTCATTCTGTGACACGATCAGGAGTTTCTTGTAAAGGTTCCTTGCAGGTCATTTACGAATGGGAGAGAGAAATTACCTCGATCAAAGGTTCCCAGTGCCCAGGGAGCTGGAGCAACAGTCACTGAATGGGAGGAGGAAAAGAGACCAAGAGAAAGACAGTGTGGAGTGGAGGAGGAAATGTTCATCAGACAGAGATACAGGCATCTGTCTTGTCGTATCTGTTGATCCCACTTCCCTGATAATATTCCAAATTTCCCAAACACTCCCATGTGTAATTAGTGTCACAACTGAGCAGAAAAAAATCAGTCAAAGATAACAGATCCCTTGAAATTAATGACTGGTGGCCCAATTCTGTATCAGCTCCTAAAGTATATACATTAAACAGCACATGCCTTGGTCAACTAAGAGAAAAGAAGAGAACAACTGAGCTGAGTAGCAGAAATGCTGTGTAAAGTGTATATTGAGTTAAGAATATCATACCTGCTGACTTTTTTTTTGCTTTTGGCCATTAACGGGACCATATAATTAAATTATTTAATTTAAAATTAAATAAGTTTGGAATGCAGAAATAGATTTGCTTTGTTCTTTCTTTCAGTACATGCCACAGAAGTTAAAATTCAAAAAATAGAGTCAGATGACTAAAAGCTGCTGGTGCTTGAGTCAGTTTTTTAGAATATGAGCAGGCACAATGACTGCAGAACGTGTTTCATAAATCATCCAGCATTGCCCCAATATTAGAGTACTCACGTTGCCAAAAATTTCCACATCTTCCTTGACTTTTAATAAAGGGAGAGTCGTCAATAGCTTTGCAGGCCTGAGACCAGTAAATACAACCTTATGGAACTCACTGAAATATATTGCAGTAACTGGTGTCAGATACACCTCCTTTTAAATGTTTTTCTAAAACAGTTGGAATATAATGTATAAATCTCAGTTAAAATGTGTCCTTTGTATGGCAACCTTAATAATAGTGGAAAAAAATGAAATGGGTAGAATTTAAAATTGTTTCAGTTACGCATCATTTACTACTTTCAGTACCATGAAAATAAGACAAGCTTTGAGTTAATTCCAACCTCTTATAATTCCATTCAACACACACAGGGACTTCAGAGTCAACTGACCTTTCCCCAAACCTGCAGTGGAACACTCATGGTGAAGCTCTAGGAATAAACCCCAAACAACTCCTTTACCATAAAGTAGTATGGTTTGTCCTTCCATCTTGGAAACTGACTACGCAAGAACTGTACTTTCTATCCATGTAATTATATATAACTAAGAATAATTACAATTTTCCTGAAGTTTTGGTTTTAATCTTAAATATGAAACTGAGTGCTGTAATCTAAGAGAATCCAATTTTCATCATTACAAGTCCAAATACAAGTTAACTGTTTCCTTTGCATCGTATTTACTAAAACCTGCCTACTTTTAATCTTTTGGAGTAATCTCCATTGGCGTCCTGGCAAACAGCTGGATGAAATTTGACTCAGTAACACAGATTTCTGTCATCACAGAGATGCCTGGAGTGATGTACCAGCATACACAGACTGCTCACAAGATCCAGGTTTATAGCATGTGTGTCACTGGGATGAATACTATAGAAAAAGTGCTCACAGTTCTGATTTATATGGAATAAATCAATTCTGATTCATACAGAATAATGGTATTATTTGGCTGAGTGCCCTAACTGTTTATCCATGGATACAGAGCAGACAGTTGATATGCACAACTACACAATAATTACCAGGCCAAATATGTTCTGTTTGACAAAGCACAATAATCTGTCCCTAAAAAAACAGTGCCTTAAACACAAATGAAGCAGACAGTTATTATTAATTTTTTTCTTAAAACCTCAGTTACTACATTGATAAAGATGATTTAAACCCCTACCTTTATTGGATAGGCCTCATAACACCTTCCTTCCTTCTTGGAGTGAAATCAGTGATACCCTCACACACTGAACTGTAAAATTTTCTAACTAGAGCTCATACCTAATCTAACTGAGGTATTGGTCAGAACTAGCCCAAATGTAAATGAAGTGATGATCACTGTTCCTGCTCCTTATATTTTACAGGAGACCTGGGTTTTGTGGTTGGTCTCTGCTTGGAATGGACAAATAATTAAAATAGGTGCTGAGGTCACATAGAAGCACCAGATTTTAGCTGCTGACAGCACAAGAAGAGCAGTGAGAAAAAAGAGGATCTAAACATCTATCACTGCCACATTGTCTTCTTGGAAATGTTTTGGAATAATTTTATCAGCTTCTTTTTTTATGGTAGCTGAATCACAATACATAAACTAATTTTCATAGGAATTAACAGATGAATGCTGTGCCTGGGAGGCAATTTACAAACAGTTCTGATGCACACATTGCAGTTTCTTGAAACTTGCAAAATTTTCAGACCCAGAATAGCAGAAACCCAAACAGATTTTCAAGAACTCAAAGATTATTTTAAGCAGAAAATGTTCTAACAGAGTGATAATGGCTGCCTACCCACTTCCCTCATGGCTGGTCAAATTCCTGCCTTCCTGCTTTTTCTTTTTGCTTTGGATGTCTTCCTTCTCCTGACACGGATCTAGGTTTCCCTTTAATCACTAAGATTCATTGCTTCAATTCTCCTTCCCTTTAACTTATTCCCTTTGATATTGGGCTTTGTATGAAAATAGTTTGAGTTTTGTTCATAGTAAACCAGGTCCCAATTCTATCCCTTACAGTGAAATCCCCATTAATGAAATCAGATGGGGCTTTTTTTTTTTTTTTTKAGCCAAGTTCATAGGAACAAAATTATCAACAGTTATTCCAAATCTGAGATAACTGCAGATAACTACAGACAGAGTTTTAAATCTCTTCTTGCAGAGAAGTATTATGGACTCAGTTCAAAGTCTTCATCGCTTCATCATAACCACACTGATGTTTTCCCAGACCTTCAGTCTATTCTTGTCAGAGACAGAATTGTAATGTTTTACTGAACGGGGAAAAATGTATTTCAATAGGGGAGGTACTGCTCTGATCCCTCCAGATGAAAATGCTAAGGTCAATCCCTAAGCACATACATGGCACACAGAGGTATTTTATGGGACAAACATGTCTTTCTTCCCTACTGACTGCCCAATGAAAACAATTTCATCAGACTACACTGCCCCCGTCACTGGAACAACTTCTGCAGTCCAATTTAGGATCCCGTTTCCGTATCAAATCCCCATAAATCAGAAGGTACTTTGGCCATCTCACGAGTTCAGTTCTATTTTTCTCACATTGCTTTGTCTGTGAGGCAAAAAATTCTACCCTATTCATAGTGATGCCGAGTCCCAAAACATGTAATTTGTAATAAACCTGCACTTGTAACTAGGGAATTAAAAATCCCCTGCCTGGCCAGCAGTGTAAAGGAGGAGAGGCACGAGGGTCCTTACAGGTGCACACTCAGGTTTCTGCACGTCTGAGTTTCTTCCCGTGCTGCCTTCCCAATCCTTTTCCTGGTGCTTCTGCCCCAGCTGTTCAGCAGCTCTCCCTTAACCCTGTCCTTTCTCCACCAACATTCCAAATTAGGTTTCCTCAGAAGCTGTTGTTGAGATACCACCTCTATTGCTATTTTTTTCCAGGACTTTTTTTCCAACTCCCAGTTCAAACAATCTTATCCCTTAAGGAGTGCTTCAAGTCCAGCATTCCTTTTCATTCCTCTATTCCAGTGTCATCATCAAAGCATTCCTAATGGAAAGAACACCTTTCCCTCTGCACTGTACTGTGTGGCCAAGTGAAACAGGGGGAATGCCAGCTCATTTAACAACTCACTCCTGCCTTGTGTGGTTGGGAGATTCAGTTCCTTCTCCCAGCTCTGCAAATCTATCTGCTCTATGAGTTTTGCTAAACCACTTTTTATTTTAGTTTTCCCAGCTGTAAAACAGACATTCATAAAACACAATCTCATAAAGTAGTCTGATACCAGTGGACACCAAAAATTGTATAAAGATAGCCTTGATTTATTAAGTTGATTTATAGAAGCACCCTGTACATATTTCCCTTCCCTGTCTTTCCTTCTTCCTTATCCTGCAAGCCACGTATCTGGTAAAATGCTAATAAGAGAAGGGAAATAAGGTGGTTTGGGAATAATCCTGGCTCTGGTCATCACTTGCTGTCATTCCAAAACAAGAAATCTGTGTGTGATCTGAAAGTATTTCAGTTATTACAGGAAAGTTATTTAATGTTCCAGATGCTTCAGAGTTACAATCTATAACATGATTATCAAGTATCTCCCATGAGGGTTGTGAGGCAATATTAAACATTTTGATGTCACAGACTGTAGATTCAACAAATTACAAATACTACTTTTTTAATGTATTACCTCTTTTACAAGCATTCTTCTTCGAAGAGGTTGATCCACAGCAGAATCATCTCTGTGACTTTCTACTTCACATAAGGACACTTTTCCTTCAGGAGAAAATTCCCAGTCCACAGTGTTATAATCTGAGACATGATAAGGGAGTAGCTAATTGCTGACAAGAGACAAATGTTTATATTTTTAGGAGTTAGTTCAGCACCTGCAATCCACAGACCATCCTTTGCCAATTTATCCTTGCCTTCACTGGGGATGATCATTTATTCTGTTAACCATATCAATGTCAAAATAAGGAGCTGGTTTTGTTCAACAAAGTACACACTCAGTTTTCCTCCTGGGAGAGCCCGATGTACCTTTTTTTATGCTAGAGCCAAATGCCTTGGGCATGTTTTCCTAATTGGGGCTGGCTGGAACTTCTGCTTTCCTGCTGCCTGTCCTGGGCTGGATTAGCAGCAAGGGTGGGACTGCTCACCCCACATTAATGGCATAGGCTGCTGAAATGCACTGGGGAACTTTTAGTGAGATCAAATTGCACAACAACTTCCAAATCAAATGCCCCAAACCAACAATGAGGACAGACAGAGGCAGAGAGCTAGGTTTTTAACCTTGTCAACATTATAGCCAGGCTTACAAATAAGACCAGAGTCATAATTCTAGAATTAGAACTTATTCTGTGTGATCCTTAAATTTAGGACATTTCTGTTTCTTCATCTGACACAATCCCATGCAAAGAGCCCACAAAATACTTAAATCAAGAAATAATTCAACAAATGTGAAAAAAACACTTGTACAAAATATTGTAGGTCTGACAAGCGAGAAGAAATAGGAACCAAGTAGACCAAACAACTAAGAATAAATATTTAGAATGGTTGTGGTACTGTGCATCTGTGTCCCTCAGGCTTCATAAAACAACAACAACAGGAAAAACAGTAACCTGAAATACTGTAGTCTTGAGATACATAAGTGCTAGGCTCCAAATCCATCATAAGGACTTCTGTTTCCACCCTCACAACTGTGGATGTGAAATTTTCATCCGTAGGAAAAAACATCTGGTAAACAAAATGATGCAGTGATCTGTCATGGCACGACTGGTGATACACATCTGCTGTAACACACAGCAAAGTCTACCTGGGCAGAGATAAAAATTATAATGTTCTTAGGTTAACTTGATTTTTTTCTTACTTCAATAATAAAAAATAGATTGTTAACCTAATAATAAATAGGTAGCCTAAGTAGGAAATATAATGTATAAACATTGATCATTCAGGGTCATTTTACTCTAATCCACCCCAGGGGATCTATTAACAAGAACCTGAGCTACCCTTGTCTTCTGGGGCAGGTCATAACCAATTCAAAGATGTGAATGAAGCCAAGAGATTACACTTCCATGGAAGTACAAAGAATTGCACTCCTGAGGAAGTGCAAAGAATTCCAGGCCCACAACACATAAATTTTCAAAAAAGAGAGTCTGGAGTAGCTTTCCTTGAAAAGATACTAAAAAAATTAAATGAAAGGCAACAGAGTCTCGCAGTTTTCCAAAGTGCAACATAAGCCTCCCCTGGGATATGGTACAATTCCTCTGCCCTTGCTGAAGGTGGCAGACAGTTACAGGTGACTGGGTCTATTCAGTGAGCTGGTAAGAACTGGGAGGCTGAATCACTTTGGAGACAAATTTGGTGGGAAATCCATGACCAAACCTTGTGGACTAAATTTGTATTAATGTCCATTAGCATAATAACTGAGACATGCTTGGAGCTGGAGTGAAGTTACTACTTGCAATTTATTAATGTAGTCCACATGTAAAATAAACATTTAAAAATGAAATAAGATCCATATTGTTATTTTGCACCAATATCTTTGTCAATACTTCCCGAGTACTAGTTAATTCAAGTTACCTGAGACACTGATGCATTGGCTATAGTAGCAAGGTGGACAGAAGGCATCTACTCACAGAATAAATTACCTAATAATTTGAAACAATAATTTTTGTACTACTTGAACCTCACGTGCTTGCTATGAAACCTAAGTATACACATTGCAAAGTTTTCACATGGAAGTGATTTCAAAAACTGTAAAAGCAAAGACTTGGAAACTAGGAAGAACAAGATGCTATTAGAAATCCAGAAAAATAAACAAAGCACCCTGAATAGAGTGTAAGCAAAAGGAGAAATAAACCTTTTCTGTTCTGAATATCAGCTGCACACCAGCAAGAGAAAGTAGCTTTGAGCCAGGACTCAATTTTGTCACCAGCTATTGACATGACCCTTTCTTCTTTCCCAAGTCCTTTGAATAGAATAGATAATCTGAACTGATTTTATGTAAACTAGCATTTGGATTTAGCCCAAGTGATTTTTTGTTCATAATTTCATTTAGTAGAAAATTCTAACCTCTCATTGGTAGCGAAATCACTGTTTCGATAGCAAAGAGCACTAAGGCAAATAGAAGCAAACTGCATGCTGAGATTACAGAATTACTCAGATGACTGCCATGGAAATGCTCAGGACTATTTCCTCAGATAAATCATTGCTGTTCTGTAGCTCACAGCATCCATCCACTGCAGCATTGGGTGAGTTACACCCAGCTTACAAACTGTGGAGTTTCCCATGTAAACCCTGACTCCTGCCAGAGGCACGGGATGCTTTCACTCCATGGCTGAGGATCCCTGGCTCGGACACATCATCTCTGTAAATACAGAAATCTTCCAGAGCTCTCAGGACCCTCCGGCATCTGGTTCCCATTGCCTTGCTCCTGTGGCAAGGTGCCCAACTCCCTCAGGTGGTTTAGAACAGTCAATCATCAGCAAGTTCTGTCTGCAGCCCTTGATCCACAGTGTCCATTTGCTAAGAACTGTTAGATCCAACTCTTTCCACAAAAAGCAAAGGAAGCAATTCCAGCCCCCAAGGGCTGTAAGGGCTAACAGAACTTCAGACTCTTTCAAATGCTGATGAGCATCAGCATTTCACGGGGAGAAAACCAGACACGGTATTTTTTCATTGTTTCATGTCATTTTCTCCACACAGAGTATAAGTACATTTCTGAGAGAGTAATTATTCCTTGATGGAGTTACCAATCTATTTTTCTCAAAATACAAAAAGCTATTGTAATACCAAGAAATATGAGGATACTTTCAACAGTAGTTTCTGCTAAGAGTAGCGGTTTTGCTCTTTTTGTCAGAACAAATGGAATTAACATGAATTTTATTATTTCCAGGTTTAATACTGGGCTACTGCTACTTTAAAAAAAACAAAAACAAACCACCCAAAAACACAACCCCCCCCAAAAAAAACCCCACAACCCACCCATAAAACCTCTTTACTAAATCAGACATTGCTGTTAGACTTTTCCTTTTAGTTCTAGGAATTCACCCATCACCATCAGCCCATCCACAGGTACAAACTGCACAAGAATTTTTTTTTGCTGGCTTTTAATTTTATGCAAATATCCTTTGTGCTAGAATCTCATCCCTGCTGCTCCCTTTTTTTTTTTTTCTTTTTCAGCCCATTGATATTCTTTTCTGCAAGTCCAAGGCAACGCTGTTAATTGGGAAAGCTGATGGCAACATTTCAGGAGCAGCTATGGACCAGCACATGGCAGTACCTGTGTGACCTGTGTGGTCATGCTTTTTGGATATACACAGAAGCCCCAGTCTGCCATTACACACACCCTGACGTGCACTGGGCAGGAATGAAGTCAACCCAAATAATGCAATGGACACGACATCCACAAACCTGCTATAGAACCTGCAACACCAAAACATTTTGGGTTCCGAGCCTTTTTACTAATTAGCTTTTTTTTTCCAGTAAAAAAAGGGGGAAAAAAACTTCTTAAAGAACACCATTAAGTTACAAACTCTGGAGTTAGGAAAAGATCTTTAACTGCTAGAGGCATCTTTGAGACAGGTACACAACTTGCTATTGGGAAGTAGCTCTCAATAGAAACCAAAATGGTTTCACTGTTGATCCTATAAGAGGCTGTATGAGTTTTAATGATCTGTTTTTAGTAGACACTATGAGTGTAGATAACAGAATCCAGTATTCCTTAATATGTGCTTACATAAATAACCCAACAAACAAAAAATCCCTTACAATTTTCTTAAACAGGAAGAAAAATCCTTTCAAAGCTTTGCACTAACATTTGCTTGATTCAGATATTTATATGGTTTTTTTAATGGGATGCTCTTCTTGATATACCAGGATGGAGAAAAGTAAAATCTTTTACCCTTAATGAGATTCACATATAAGCTCTTCTTCACTTCAGGAATGATTCTTACCATCCCACTCTCCCACATTTGCTTCACAGCAAAAAGGATGTTAAAATGGAAAATCAGATTCGTTTGTAAATATCAACCAATGAGCTTCTTAGCAAAGACTGAAAAAAAATTATGTATACATTCTGTGGTTTCCATTTCCTCGGTTTTATTGTTTTTATGTAAATTCTCCCAGGACTTTTCAGGTTATATGTCTGGAAGCCGCAGCCATTCAACAGAATAAAATTGAGAGAATAATGAGAAATGTGCTGGAAAAATTCACATAAAAGCTTTGGAGACATGAAAATGGAAACAACAGATACGTAAAAGCCTAAATGCTTAAAAAAAGAATTGTCTACCCAGCATGTGCATGTATGTGTTTTAGTGCAGCTCCCTCTGAATACACAGACATATTATTTGTAAAGACACTGTATACAGCAGCAAAGGAAAATTTTGAGATGTTTTCAGGATATTAAGGCAATGAAAGTGAGTAATCCAAATGAATTCTGTTATTAGAACCCAGACATACACGTAAATAGCTCTATACATAGCAGTCTTGCATACAGTTTTATATATCCTTTAATGTAAATGAAAAATATAACCAAACACTGCATGAAAATGTGTTTATGGGATCTCCCTGAAGTCTTGTGCATGACAGCAATTTAAGTGTTATGGAAATATGCATTATCTACAAGCAGGAAAGGATTTTTAGTCATTATTCTTAAAATATTCTTATTTTTTCTTCCAATACTCTTACACATTGTCATTCCACACTAAACCTGTGACGCTAGACTAAGCTTAGTCCGAGTGCACTTCACACGAGTACTGAAGTATTACATGTCAAAATTCCAAACCTTTGGCCACAGCCAGCCTTTATGACTCAAGTTTTACAGAATATCATTTTCAGAGCATTCTGATAAGATGATCTCTGAAACAGACAGCTCTTTAGGACAGCTCTTAACAGGTACCCAAAGAAAGGGGGTTGGTTCAGAGGGAGAATGGTTCAGAGGGATGAATTTGTGCACCTGATCCTATAAGAAAAGTGCTTCAGGACATGGGAGTGTTCTTGGCTCAAAGGAAAAGAAGGCATGGAGGCAAACTAAGCAGTACAAGCAAGCCCACCACAACAGGCAGCAAATTAAATCTCTCTGAAGAGCGTCACAAACAAAGGCAAGTGACCAAAGCATGCAGCTCAATATTTTACCATTCATCAGCTGAGCAACATTAATGCATGCACTTATCCCACAGCAAACCTAAGTTAAAAATGCATTAACTCAACCTCAGGCAAAACCATTTGTAGCTAATACACACACAACAACTGCAACTGGCTTTTTTGGAGTGCATAAATGATCATTTAACAAGGCCCTTGTGGTGCAAGGGAACAGTGAATGTCTGTACTAACTCCACTTCTAATTGATTATCCCCATAGCAAAARGTGACTCCATTTGCCAGCCAATTACACTCCTGTTTATGTCTATGATACTGAAGGGCTATACCCCAGCTTAGCAGTCTTGCTAGTACAGTTCTGACTCATAGTATCAAAATTAGAAATAGAGCTAGGTAGCAAATTCTCTTTATACATATATATAAAGAATCAGTTTTGGTATAGCCAGACATAGGTGAATTAGAGTGAGGTTTGTTATATACAGCATTCTTTCAACATGCTGAGTTTCAATCAATTTTCACTCCAGTGCATTGCAAAACTGACTCTTGGCCATTGACAGCAGCTACTGAAACCCCAGCCTGACTCACCACAAATGGGCACTGCTGTAATACAATGATACACCACAAGCAGGACCTGGAGTCAGGGGAAATCCCCCTGAGGACAGATGTGCCTTTGGTACAATCTGAGGCCCATGCTGATCTAAAAATTAGTAGGTTCAACACCTTTATCATGAAATTCAATCTGTTCTCATACCAAAACCTCACCACAGCCTTGCTCTTTTTTGAGATATCAAGAAATTATATTGACACAGACACAAAAAAATAAATCTAAGTACCTCACCAGCAGATATGGAAGGGGTGATACAGTCTGCCAGGCAGTGGCCTGACTAATAACCTCAGTTTTCCACAGAGTTTGTTACAGAAACAGAAAGAAATTCTACAAGAATGGTTCACACATTCAGACTCTTCACTACATGTAAGATGATAAGTGTACTTAACACAGAATTTGAGGCAGCTAAACGAATCTCCTTACAGCCAGCAAGTGAATATTAGTGCCAGAAATGTAGAAGATGATAATACATCTCTTTCTCAATGTATTAATTTTTATAATTTACAATAACACCCCCTTATCTAAGGAAAGACCATTTTGGAGTTATATGCCAGTTAGAATGAGTAAACTATGTTCTAAATTTCTGTTCAGGAGAAATAGTAGAACCATTTTATAGCCAACATGACTTCTGAGAGGAAGGAAAATATAACAATGAAATCCAGATTTCTGGCTACCTTGACCAATTTTGCTTCAAAACTGATATTTCCTGCCAGGATGAATTTCACTGGCTCCGTAACCAGAGCGAAGAAACTCACTAGTTCCATAAAACTTCATATGAATCTTTTACTTGACTTCTCATCTTAGATAAAACAGCACAGTAATTCATACTAAATGCAAGGCTTGTGAAACTGTTTCGCAGTGCCTCACTGAAAAGTGGGCTTGTTCTCAGGGAGCTGTGAAAATGACTTCCCAGATCTTTGTATCTGACAGACACTTCTCTTACTTCCTCATCAACTTTGCCCTGTATGTTATCAACCAAAAGCTGTAATGGAGCAGCATTTACTACAGCTCAGCACAGCCACAGATGAGGATGCACAATGCTCTTTCCAAGGGCATTATGCTTTGCCCTACAGTGCTGCAGCTCACAGCATTACGGTTCTGTTTCTACTGCTGGTTCCTGCAGTAAATTCCAGCCAAACCTCATTCACTGGGCCAGGTGTTGCCAGTGCCTGTCAGAAAGCCAAAGGATCTGCTGAGCAGGCGGGCAGTGCTGTCCCCRTGACACAGGGACACGGGGCCGTGTCCTGGCAGGCTGGGTGGGAAGGGTGCCCACCCTCCTCTCCTGGGCATTGCTGCAGCCCGGCCAAAGGCACCAGGGGCTCACCAGGCACTCACCAGGACCCCCCGCTGCCTCCAGACCTGCTCCAGCGGCCGGGATTGAGCCAAACTTCCAGAGAAGATCCAGCAGCTCCCAAAGCTCCCAGCCCTGAGGAGCAGGGGCACAGGGAGTGTCCGTGGGACTGGCAGGAGCCAGAGCAGCCTGCTCCCTCCACTGTCTGAGGGAACACAGTGCAGAGAGCCACACTGCTCAGGGAGATGAGCACGGAGGGAAAAAGCCGTAACCCAGCTGAGTGGAAAGCCCTGGAGGCGGTGGGCATTAGGCAAGCACCGGAGAACAGTCACCCCAACACGCAGGCTGTGTCGAGCGATGCCTAACTCGCCTGCCGTGTAAATTCGTCCAGCTGGCAGAGSGGGAAGCGGAGGAGTCACCTCTTGTCCCTGCGGAAAGGAGCCGTGACAATGTTTCCACCACGTTGTCCGGAGCACGGGTGTAGGAAATCCCAGCAGCGTTGGCACGCCGGCAGGAGGGCAGGTGTCTGCCTTTATCCCTGCAGGCAGCCCGGAGAAAGCCGAGTGCCCTGGGGAATAGCTAATGAGCTATTTTTAATTAACTGGTGRGGCAGAAGGGTGAGCCCAGCCCCTGGCAGAACACTGAACCGTGGGTAGCCGTAGGCAGCCTGGCCCGATCTCTGCAGGGAGGAACCCACAGCTCAGTGTYGTGCCAGGGCTCCTTCCAGGCTCTGAGCCATCACAGAAATCGGGAAATACCCCCAAAGGCGGGACAGCGGGGCTTTGCTCCTGAAGAGGTTCATTTTTAGGGATGGCTGGGGACACTACACATTGTTCTGTACAGCAGAGACAGACCGGCCGGCTCTGCTGTGGTGTGGCCTCACCTCGCRTCCTCTGCGTGGGTTTGGGTGACACGATATAATAAAGAAATAAAGCTACTGTAGAGCGTCCAAAGGATGGCAACGAAKATGGTGAAAGGTCTAGAAGAGAGTGAAATTATTTATTAATAAAACCCCCAACAAACCAAAACCAAAACAAAAACCTTATGGCGCTCGGTTTTTATCATTTAAACTCGGCTCAGTTTCCCGCTCCTGGCGGGTGATGGGCCGGAAGGTGAGTGACGATTGTTTTAGCAGCAGCTCGGTCCGCACGGATTGACGTTCCGCTCAGCCAATAGAGCTACAAACGCCGTCCCTGCGCGGCTCGGCGCGGCCCCGGCTCGGCGCGGCCCCGGCTCGGCGCGGCCCCGGCTCGGCGCGGCCCCGGCTCGGCGCGGCCCCGGCTCGGCGCGGCCCCGGCTCGGCGCGGCGGGAACTCGCAGTGCCAAGGTTGCAGCGCCATGGAGGCCGTGCTGGGGCAGGTGGAGCAGCTGCCGGCCCTCCTGGCCGTGTCCCGCTCGCCCTTGGTGCGGGACTGGGACACCCTCACCCTGGACAGGGCTCTGGAGTGGGCGCGGTACTTCCAGCACCTCCATGACCGGTTCCGTGCCCGGCCCCAGCTCCGGGAGGCCCTCGGGCGGCGGCTGCGCCGCTCTCAGCCGTACCCTCCKCTCGGCTTCCCCGCCCTGGGCCGCTGCCCGCAGCTCTTGGGGCTGGCGCTGCTGGAGAACCGCGCTCTGCCGCCCGCCCCCTGCCGCCGCCTGCTCCGCAGCCTTCTGCAACCCCCCGGCACGGGGAGCGGCCCCGAGCCCCGCAGCCTTCTGCAGCCCCCCGGCTCGGGGATCGGCCCCGAGCCCCGCAGCCTTCTGCAGCCCCCCGGCACGGGGAGCGGCCCCGAGCCCCGCGGGCTGGAGCTGCTGGCCCGCCGCAAGGCCGCGGCCTGTCTGCTGGCGCTGCCCCGCCGCCCGCCGCCGCCGCCCGCCCGGCCCGAGGCGCGGCTGCAGGCAGAGGCAGAGCCGCAGGCAGATGCGCGGCTGCTGGCGGAGGCAGAGCTGCAGGCAGAGGCAGAGCTGCAGGCAGATGCGCGGCTGCTGGCGGAGGCAGAGGTGCAGGCAGAGGCAGAGCTGCTGCTGAGCCGGCTGCGGGAGGAGCGGCAGGAGGGCGGGGAGGCCGCGGGGCAGCGGCGCCGGCTGGGCCGTGCCCTGGAGCAGCTGCCCCAGCCCCGCGCCCTGGCGGTGGTGGCGGCCGCGCTGGCTCTGCTCACGCCGGCTGCGGACTCGGATCGGGATGGGAGCAGCCCAGGCGGGCACCCGGCCAGCGCTGCAGGAGACGGATGCACCGCCGGGCTCCTGCTTTCCTGGCTGCTGGACAACCAGGAGCGATTTTCTGCCTTCTGCCTTTGCCTCCCGTGTTCCCGTCTTGCCGTCCTCGCTGGTCACTATTCCCAGTTAAGCAGATCTTACTTGGACCTCTTAGCCTGCTGGGGAAGCCACTTGCACTATGACCCCTTGCAGGGACGGTGGGTTAAAAGCGGCCCTGACAAAGCKGAGGTGTCCTGGGAAGAACTGAAGGAGCGCTTCAGCCGCCTCTGTCAGGGATCTGCACCGCTAAAAGAACAGACCCGAGCTGCTCTGAAACTCCTGAGGACACGGGATGGAGACTTTAGAGTCCGTGGCCTAAGTGTGTGGACTGACTTACTGATGGAAGTAGGCTAATAGTGCATGAACACAAAAGCAACGTGAAAACTYAGAAAATCAAACAAATCTGGTTAACTTAATTTGAAATGAAAGGCAAGACAAGTACACCTCACCTGGTTGAAAACCAAATGTTACTGTGACTGCTGATCACAATGATTCTGACTGCATCTGGTTCTGAAGCCTTTCAGGGAGGCCTGGTGTTTTCTTGTAGTTGTGCTGTCATTTCTGCTCAACACAGAAAGTGCCTTTGTTTTCAGTACTTGCTGATTTGTATCTAATAAAATGAAGAAAAACCCTTTTGCTTCAAATATGGAGTAGTTTTCTGTTTAGAAAACATGGCAGCTCAGATATGGTCATTGTAGTCATTTTCCTAAATGTTGGAGGCTGAGCAAATATCAAAGGCAGGGCGGAGTTTCAAATGTGAAAAACACAAACTCGGGGTTCCTTCAGTAGTGGCTGGCTGCTCTGGTGGCCACATCAATGCTTCTGTAGCTCTTGCACATGACTTGGCCCCAGGGTCAGTGAACAAAGTGAGGGGAAGCCAACTGGAAAGCTTCTTGAAGAGTTCTAAAATAAAAGTCTTTATTAGTTGCTATATTATTTGATAATATGCAGGTGTTTCCTAAGAAAATGGTAAAACGTAGGCTGTTCTGTGTGGTTTTCTTCCCATTTCCATAATTTGTCACACGATTCATTGATTTGTGAAGCAGAAAAATGAGTGAACAGCAAACTATTTTATGTATATATAATATGTATTTATAAACCTCTATATATTTATACACAGTATATATAATGGTATGTATAAAATATGTGATATATACATAATATTTCCCCCCTTTGTTATTTTATCTTTTTTCTGCGAGGAAAACTTCAGTAGGGTAGTTTCTACCTTTGCACCTTCATTAAAATGAGTACTGTAATGCAGAAGTAAACTGGTATTACCAAAAGTGAGCACTGTGAAAAGAGAATAGTCAAGGAAGATGAGACAAACGTATGGAAATCCTGCCAAAAGAGTTACTCATTAATCTTTTGTGTGCAGGACCTGTCAGAGTTCCTGCAGACCATATTCTTACACTTTCAAGACCAATTGAGACATCTCCTCCTTTAGTTGCAAAAGCCTTTTAGGAGGGGTTGGAAGATTCTTCACTTACAAGCTTAAAGAAAGCAAACAAGCTGTTAAATGTATAAACTGTATTGAAGTTAATTAGAGTAGTAATCTGTCTTATGACAAGAAGTAGTGTATATAACTATGGCAGATATTTCTTGGGAATAATCTTGTGGTTTTGAAATTGAAGCAATTAGTACAAGGACTGAATATTGTTTATCTGGGAAATGATGCTTGTTTGAACTTGTAGAAGTAATTACAGACATAACTAAGTTCTTATTCTTCACCTGTTCTAAAACAGAGGAGACACTYAGGGGTAGCAACCTTCATATGGTTAGAAGGACATGCTACTAACCTCTCAAAAATACAACTGTTTTCTTTGTCTTCCTTGCTGTGTCACATCAGTGGGACAATGGAGTTATGGAGATCTGTGGATGAACACACTCTAAAAGTACAACTGTGTCACTTGTCTTGCTCTGTCTTAGATGGAGTTGTTGCCCCTTCTGGAAGTTGTGGTCAGTCTGAAAAGACACCAGTGTCAGTGGATCTCCTGACTGAGTCAGTATTTCTGTGGAATAAAAAAACAACAAAAAAGCAATCTGTCTGAAATCTGTCAGTGTTTAAAGCTGCTTAGAAGTGTAAAGCATGAAGTTTGAATTTATGTTGTCTAGCCACAGTTCCCTGTGTTATGTAGTTTTGGCATTTGGTGTGGAAACTCTGCACTTGAGCTTGCTCTTAACGCTTTTAACAGGCATAARATTTTTTGTCTGTTAGAATACTTTCTGCTATCAGAGGTTCCTGATGAATAATATACCCAAAGATGCTAGCCAAAGTTACTTGCTTCTCCCCAGATATACATTAAGGGTGATTATCAAATATTGCAATAACTTTACAGATGTTATAGTATCAAACCAAACCTCAACTATTAAAACYTACTGTTCCCAGGTACCCGAATCTCTGGGACAAATTTCAATGAGAGCTAAGGCTTAGTTTTGCTTGTCAGGTTAGACATTTTTCCTGATTAYACTCAGAATGTTCACTATAAATTAAGTCTCTTAACTATTTCTAGAATAAATTAGATCCTTGTAGGGAGTTTCTTGCAGTATTTCAAGTCTTGCTTTTTGATAAACTTGAGCTTTGTGTTATAAAATTCAGTTCATGAAGACATATGTCTTCCTTTCAAGTAATGTTTATTACACCTTTTATTAGCTAAGTGCAACTACAGAATCTTTTACTGGCATAGCTAGTAGTACACCCATCATTGACTTCATTAAGAGAGTAAAATAATTGTGGGCATGGATAGGCAAGACACAGGCCAGTATAAACCTTATATACTGATTTCCAATTCTGTCTCCCTTATAGAAACAGGGATAGTAAAAGGTAGTTTAACCTCAATGAGACAAAAGCACCTGGTTACTGCAATTACACAAAAATGTTCCAGCCTGTCCCAAATACATTGTAAAGAGATGCCAGAYCCCCGATTACCAAATTCCAAAATCCATATGGTATTCATTGAACAAGTACACTGGTCCACATTCCCTGTTATTTCAGTGTGATTGTCGACTTCTCCAGGTAGCTGTGTGAATGAGGAATTCTTTCTGGAACTCCATTTTTAATAAAAGTGTAAACAGGAAAGGAGAAAGTGTGATGTCTGCAACCTCCTCTCTCTATATATTTGCAGCTCGTATGTGCAAACTCTTGACAATGTCAACTCTCATGAGAAGCAAGATACTGTAAAGGGCAGGCTAAGGCCTCTTCCACAATCACCTTCCTCCTTTTTTTTTTTTCCCTCCTTAATATGGAGAAGCAGATCTCTGCTATTTATTAAATGATGACTGAAGAAACGGCCATACTTGTGTTTCAGAAGGTTGGTAAGGATTGTGGAGTGCACCAGGAGGCTCTTACTTGCCCAATTAACAGCTAAGACAGTTCCCTTCTATTGATGTTTGATTTTTTTTTCCCCAAGAAAGAAAAAACAACTTACCCCATGTCAACCAGAACTCTTAACTCCACACGTGACATACTCTGAGATGTMTGGTTACAAAGTTGCCTTTTTTCTTATTTTTCCTGTGAAGTGTCTGTTCCCTCCTAGTAAGCAAAATGTAGAAGAAAGCAAATTACACATTCTAGTGTTTTACAGTATGTATGCAGATCCTAGAATAAAGATAAATGATGTAGAATAAATTGTTCATTTATGAAAAAAATATTAGCAAATTGCTACTATTCAGGTGAATATGCAGGCCTGATTGTGACGATGCATTGGCATGAATTTTTTTGCACACAAGATTCCTTTCCCTCAGCCCTTTCCTCAACAGGTGAATAAGGGTCTAATGTTCTTTTCAATGAGCGTGAAGGATGACATTGTTTTTTCTTCTCATGTGTAAGAGAACATTTATTAAGTCATGAAGGCAGACTAATATTTTAATCACATGGAAGTAACATTTTCAGATACTGTTTTAACTAGAAAGTTAAAGCTGTATGGCTAATTTTAGTTCTGCTGTTTCTGAAAAATGGAAGATTTAAAGCGAAATTCTATTCCTTTTGAACAGTTTGGATGAGTGACCCATTGCAGAGTGCTGGCAAAGGTCCTGCACCGTGGCCCTTCAGAATACAGCAAACAGCAGCAGCGTGGGCACCCTGAACTTGAGAGGCTTATTTATTTGTTAGGCAGAATCCCAGAAAAATAACTAAAATGCAAGTGGAAGGGATGAGGAGAAAAGGTGGAGGGCTGCTCACTTCTGAAGGGCCATTGAGAAAGGGTAGRTTTCCCCTTCACCAGAACTGAGTGGCTTTGCTACTGCTGGAGACAGCATYAGGTTGGCAATTTTGTGATAAAGAAAAGATCAGAAGAATTTTGATTTGATGTTGGCTGCTCTTGTAAAGCACTCATGCTCTGTGTGCCCAAATGACCACATTGATCAGTGGTTTAACAGGCAAGGACATTAAGGTAGTCAATGAGAAATGTAGTTGTGCATGGTAGGAAACTGTTTCTTTAAATAGGGGCTGGTCTCACASAGGTGAGACCRAAGGAACAGCATCRTATCTGCCCWGGTATAAAACAGATTTGAATAATCRCAAGTATGGTGTGGAAAAGTAGCTTTTTATCAGGTAATAATATAAATCCTTCTCAGAGGCAGTTTGCTCTCAGCATTGTGTCTGTCTCRTGAGGAATTAAATGTTATTTTTACCAAACACATCCTTCTTTATTAATCAGTTCTGCACCTTACTGAATTTGAGATTAAGGGATGCTAGACAACCTGGAAAAAAACTGCATGTTTGTTCTCCCCTACACACTTCTTTTTAAAAAGTCTCAGGATAAGAAAATGACTGTAGCGATGAACTAGATCAGAGACAAATGAGATAAACAGAGAGTTAAGTTTGATCATTTTTCAAAGGTAGCCTACAAAGGTGTTAAGCTGGYAAAAGTAGCACTACTTCAATATTGAAGTCATTCACGTGCCAACACCACTTTAATTGCCTGTGTGCCACTACCTGAGGGTTACTGACACTATTTGAACTATTTCATTATGAGCCAATAGTTTTCCAGTGTGTCAGTTCTCTCACAGCTAGGTGTCTGTGTCCCTACATCTTTAGAGTGGTTGGCATTTTATTTACAGTTCGTATTTTGATTCATCTCAGATACCACAGAGGGTGGCAGCAGAGCCTCACTGCACAGATATTCTTGGACTGATGATCCAAGGGGAGAMTCCAAGCCCAAGGGCCATTTCTAGAAGCAGAAGAGAGGCAGGGAGTAAACACCCAGMGCTGTGTTAGCCAGTCAGAAGTTTCCAATTGAAAAGTCCTGGTGAAAGTTTATTTTGTCTTTGCAATTCTAATTTTACCGKCTCTTTAAAGTAATCTAGGATCAGGTAATAATATAAACCATATCCTCTAAATGTCTCTATCCACAGGCCCATTTTATTAATAATATTAGGTATGCAGCTTTTAAATTCCTTTTCTATTACATGATAAATTCCATAGTATTATGTGATCAATTTACTGTAACACTGAACTAGTACATTTTACCAGAAATCCCAGCAGTGTGCACTGAACAGAAAATGTAGCAATCACATTCTGAATCTTGTCTTGAACTGCACCTTSCTATTGTATTTCTTCCTCTGGGAGGAATGTTCAGGATGATTGCTCAGGCGTGGGCTGTTCATAGCGTGTGGCTCACACACACACCAATCCCAGCGTTTGATAAAGCGCTGTTTGCATTTCTGGCAGTTGCCATCAGTTTTAAATCCCACCACAAAGATTGTTTGCATGTTTTCCTGAGGATAATTTCCAGTAATGAAATATGTGCTGCTCTTACCTGCACATTTGTGTCATTGTTCCTCTTACGGTGTGTTGGACTCAGAACAGGAAATCCGAATTGTGGTCTTGAGTTCCAGTGCATAGCTCTTCTCTCAAAATGAAGTTAGCAATGGAAGAAAATTATCATGTGCTTTCTACTGTGCATAATAAATATTACCCCCATAAAAATAAGCCAAGAATGCAAGGCTATTTGCTGTAAGATTCAATTGTCAGTTAAATACCTAGATAAATACTTGGTTTTAATGCTGAAGAACTGGGAAAAAAATTGTATTTGTTTTGCTCTTGTAGGAGGAGATAATGAATCCTCTTTAAAGACCAGCAGGCTGACATGTGAATGCAGCCTCTCTTTCCAATACTTAGAGCCAGTGGAGTCATTAATATTTTCTTATTAATGTAAATGAGCTAGGTAAGAACAATTGATTTCTTCTAGGAATTAATTGGACACGATCAATTCCTAAAACAAGTGTGACAACAAGGTCATTCATCAGCTGTTTAACGTTGCAATAGCCTAAGCTTGCCCTTTCAGCAAGGAAGAGATGCCATGCCCTGGAGAACAGGCTTTTAAATCATTATGCTATTGACAAAAAATTGTGTACTGTTGTCTCTCACAGACTCATCATTCTTAATGCTGAGGTGAAAGTCACTGGCTTTGGGTATTTTGTAACTTGCCTTGTTCAAGCTTTGGTTTCAAGGCAAAAATATAAAGTATATCTAGGAAATTAAGGGTCTTCTCAGCTATGCAGGGATCTTCAGGCATTGGAAGTGATATGCAAGCAAATGTCCTAATTTATGGCTAGATCTTCTACACTCTTTTGAGTGAGATGAGGGCATTTTTATATTACAYCAGTGAAATAGTCTGACCCATCACTTACTTGCTTCAAATAAGTYTGAGCACTGAATTCACCTCCAATTTGCCAGTGTTTTGCTTTTTTGTTAAGAGGTTTGCTTTCTCCCTAATGCAGCCAAAGTACCTTTCCTCTTATTCTTCATAAATATGTCCAAAATCCTGYTCAACTTCAAAGATAATATGCATCAAGGGAACACAAGGATGACTGTAATGCAGGAAATARTTTCCAGAATGTAAAACTAGAATTTCTGCTGAATTGGTCAAGGACTTTTCCCTATTTTKAAATGAGTCAATATTCAGTAAGGAGACAACCCCCTCCACCTGCAAACAGCACATCAAACTATCAGTTAACCCAAAAAGCACAAATAAGATCCAGTAGCATGACATGAAAGCTTGAAACAGTTAAAAGAAAGATTCTGTTTTTTATAATGGTAAGATTGTGAAGTTAATGGAATAATTTATCAACWCCTTTTGTGGTTTTCATTGCTTACCTGCAATCCGTTGCAGACACTTTGTAAGCTCCTAAAATGTGCTTTTTTAATTTCAAGCAAAAGTTTTTTGGCTAGTAGGAYGAAGCATATGGTAGGGAAAAAATGAGGAAAGAAAGAGAAAGGGCTGGTGTGTGCACTTGCCCCCCATGACATTTGGCTGAGCCTGCTCTGTGAGCAGTGGGCACAGTGCAGAACAGGACAGAGCAGTGAGGAGCACGTGGCTCACAATGACAGAACTGCACTTTCGATGTCATCATTGCTCAGGACTACTGGAGTCAATCCAGTAAATGTGAGAAAGGTTTCATCTGGATCAGACTTAATACTGCTCCCTTTTGGAGGTAATTGGGTTTGTGGCACTGGCTGTAATTGAGCTGGGTAGAGCACGAGTTTTGGTGCAAAGTGTAATGGACAATATCCCCTCCAACACATGAAGAAACACCAGACTTACTTTCTGAAGACCATACAAATGTGTAGGACCATGCATTCCTAAGAAAGAAATTTATTATGTGAAAAAAAAAGATTTGTTTAAGTGACTGAGGAATGATTCCTGTGGTATTAATTTAGTAATGTAAACTCTCATCTTCACACCTTATGTCTATGTCAAGCCCTCTAAGATTTTATCTTTGTCCTATGGCTTTCTACGTATGACAATTTTTATTCYTTTTCAATCTGAGAAGGGGAAAAATGTCTTAAATAATTCTTCTCTGAGTTCAGTCACGCCAAAAATGTGTTGCTGATACTGGCAGTTCAAGGCTGTCAGAAACATGAAATAAATGGCAAAGGACTGAAAGGAGCAATTTAAGAAGGTGCATTATCCAAACATATGCACATGCACACTCCACTGGTCCCTGGACATCTGCTTGAATGTGGAATTACTGGAGTAACTTTCAGGTAATGGTGAGCATGCACTTGCCACTAATTACAGGAGCAAAACACTGGACCCTGTGCAGGGCACTGACAAATTGCTCCCAGTGGTATCAAAGATATTTCACTGTTGTCATTAAAGCCTCTGGCAAAGTCAGGATATTTGAAAAGACTATGGTGTCTGCAATGTATTAGAGATATTCTATCCCCATTTATAGTCCAGTTCCGTGAATAGAAAATTCCAACAGAGAATGCTTACTGTAGAAATTTTGGAATATGGGGCTTTTAAAGACAAGTATGTTTACTTTATGGGCCAGGTATTTAGAAAAAAGCAATTAAAGCCACCTTGCTCATTAACCTTTCAGTTCCTCGTAGAGCACTTTAAGCACAAGGAAGTGATTTCATTTTGATTTGTAATGCTTCAGTGAGCTGGCCCTCTTCTCTGGGTGTGTGTGCATTGTACAAGAGCACGAGCTCTAAACACTTGCACGTGGAGTTGTTTCACCACCATTTAACTCATCTGCTGATCTAAGTTCTTTGGGCTCATGGGTTCCAAATGCCTTTTACCAAGAACCTTGTTCAGTCCTTTTTTACATTTCCTTTGCAAAGCTGTATCACATGCCATAACTGCATTATCATGGTTATTGCTATTTGAGAAGACTCAACAAATTATGAGCAATATYAAATCAAGACAATGATTTAGAGAAATACAGCTTGAGTTCTGCGCWATAAATCAGAAGAAATGACAGTGTATTATTTCTCCATCACTGAGTATGATGACCACAAATTGCCAAATTCTTATTCCTTTTAGAAGGTATCAGAGCTGAGGAAAAATGCCAAAATACATCCCATGTAATTGGCCTAAGAAATGGATTAGCTGAATCAGAAATCTTATTTTAAAAGAGTGGATGTAGTAGCAAAAGAGGCATCTTGAAAAGTATTTGGGTTCTCAGAAACTAATGAGAATGTTTTTTGGCAGAGACTATGTTCTTATGTTAATTTTTTCATTTTCTTCCAACAGYAATTAAAAATAATAGAGAAAGAGAAACCTAAAAGGTAAAAGAWTTTTTCCCCTGTCTTTTAATTACAGAAAAATAACCCGTGTGTGGGATGGTGATTTTTTTCCTTCAGTCTTCATAAAGGCATATTGAAAAAACCCTAAAATACAGAGCYTCCTAAAATGCAAGGGTTTTTCATCATCTTGGCAGCTGTGACATACCATCCAACACTCCTGTTGTCTCCTTGTCTCTACAAAACTTCAGACACTTTGCTGAACTTTCAGGCATTTTTCTCTTCATGTGGAAGTTGGTGACTTCAGTGTTTAGARAACATTGCACACGTGTGTGAGGTAAAATGTTCAGCTACTGATCAAGGCCTGGAAGGGACTTTTTTCCAACAACATTAGAAGAGACCTTAGGCTTTCATTTCTTTTTGTATTTAGCTTCATATTTTGTAGTGTGAGTTGTCACCACAAAGGTTGGAAATGCTGATTCTTTCAGTCTCCCCTCCTGAGCTTGTCAAGTGCATAGAGCATGACTAAAATGGTTTGGTGCAACTAAAGCAACTGGCTGTGAGAAGAGAGATTATGATGTGTAATGGTAAAAATGGGAATTCCATGTTATTTCTATTATTTTAAATACATTTTTTGCAAATTCTCAATCTACAGGCCAGCCTGTACTTCTGGGCGTACCAATTTTTCTTTTTTAAGCAGCATTATTACTGCCCCAACATGGGTTTGGATTGTGAAATTCTTGATTTAAATGTATTAAACTCAATTAAGAGTTATTATCCAAAATGTATATATTTYAACTAAGTTCTAAAGAAAGTAAATAATGCTGGGGTCAGTCTGCTGAGTGAAACACAGAGAAATCAAATTGTGCAGAGTGACAGAGGGAGTTTGTGGCAGTTGTCCACTTGATGCAGGTTTTATACTCCTGGGTCTGACTGCAAATCTGTCCTTGTTTAAATCTGCAAATCTGTCCTYGTTTAAATAGGAGACTAAGATGTTTGGAATGTTTCACAGTGGTTCAAAAGCAATTCTTAAGAAAAAGCAAATCCTGACATTTGATATTACCAAGAAAATTGTCCATCACACGCAGTGTTGTAGATTTCATCTTGGTGACTTTCTCATTCCTTTGGCACTCCTGTGGTAAAAGGTAATTAACTTCATCTGAAAGAAATGGAAAATGGTAGCTTTGGCACCACRATGAGATGCTGAAATCGGAATGAATGATGAAGACTTTAGAATTAGTGGCAACATTACAGTAGTGAACTGGGAGAGTGACCTGCCCTGAAGGAGCAGGGAAAAGCAATAATGTTCCTGTCCCATCTGTCAGGAAGGTACAGGAGACATTTGTTACACAATGACTGTCCCATTCACTGAAGTATTATGGGGATTAGAAAATACCTTGCATAATTTATAGACACCGTCTCTGTTCTGGAACCATCCATTACACTTCCCACAGACAGATTAAGCTGACATGCTGAACCATAAGCATGGTTTATGTGGGTAACATAATACTTTCAAATTATACCTGCTATGAGCCAATAAAATTAGTATGRGGTAGTTAGGCAATAGCCTCATAACAGCTAAACTAACAAAGGTTTATAAAATACYTCTCTCCTAATTTTTCATGGGGCAGTCATTGGTTTTTAGTCTTTTTCTCCTTAGCTTTACTGACAAAAGGCAGCACTGCAAACCAGTTCTGTTACTACCCAACAYGCTGCTGTTCTCAGGCATATATAGCATTTGAGTCTCTCTCTTCTGCTCAAATAGGAATTTCTATGGTTCAATAACTGAATTTTCATCTCMTAACAGAATGGCTGGTGTAGGAGACACCTGCAGCATTTTCTGCTGGCAACATCAGAGGTTTAGGCTCTGTTCAAATATTCAGTGTGTGTTTTCTTTAGCTCTCACCAGCAGTTAGGAAAGGGATAKACATTATGGTTAAATGAAAAGCATCGGGAAGGAATGGAGTTTCTTCTTTTGCACTAGTCCTTTGCAAAGATGCAGAGGATAGGCTGTYAGAGAATTACTGATGTAGTCATTTCAGATGGGTAACATCTGAACAGTAACTTTTGTTCTGTTTTCCCCAATTACCTTAGATTTATTCTAAAAAATACATTATTGTGYTTAGGTCAGTTATTTCCTGAATTTATATTTAAAATTCTACTCCACAATTTGACAGCAAAGTTGTTTGTTTTCCATGAAGAAAGAATACTTTATAGTGTAYGAGATGACTGGAGAAGGCTACAGATCTAATGGATAAAAGAGGACTAGCTTTGATTCTATTTCACACCTTTGGAGGAGCAGAACTGCCTGGGACACAAAGCACTGATCTAACATCTGTTCAAGACTTTCAGGATTGACATGTGTTAAAATCTGTTTTACATTTTAAAATTTGCTTTCTAACCATTGGTGTGTTACTACAACTCAGAGAGGTGTAACCTCATAGAAGTGAGCTCTTCCTACCTTTCCTTTGTTTTAAACCTGCAGCAGAGTTTAATGCCACTAGATGTGTTCGCTGATGAACTGTTTCAGTTAAGGTTTCTCTCACACCTAAACAAACACACCCCATGTACATTTCTTAGGTGAACAGAATCTGAAATATTTCCCTGCTGTAAAATCAGTAGGTGGTTAGTGTCAGCAGCAGCAGATTTTGTTTATATTTTCCTGCAATAACTACTGGTTTAGAAAAKAAAAAAAAAAGACCTTCAATTCTATACAAATAAAATGGGAACAAGGCTCACATTGTATGTAACCATACCAACAGAGGGTTTGCCATCCTTTTGTGCTGGTTTGGRCTCAGATAGAGTTAATTTTCTTTGCAGTGGCTGCTGTGAGGATGTGTTTTGGATTAGTGCTGACTATAGAGCTGACAGCAGAGAYGTTTTTGTTATTGCTGAGTGATGTATATTATTAACAAATACACATCAAATATATTGATTTGTGGCTTGAAAATCCTCACGGAAACTTAGTGGTCTTTGCACTGATTTCTTGAGTGTTCCTTCATGAAAATGGCCTCAGGTCTCTCATTGTGTTTGGCTGCTGCCTGCTTGTGTGCTGCCCTGCATGCTTTGGAAGTCAGCAAGMAGGCTCAGCAGTTCCCCTTGTGCTGTACATCTTCATTAATAGGAAATACATAATATTATCTGTCCTGAAATTGCCATTTGTAAAATCACTGATGCTTCAAAGACAAGAAATATCAAGTATGGACCCAGTTTCTTCTGCTGTTACTGGTATAGACCAGTATGGAAAGGAATTAACAGTTCAGAGTCTGCCTCCCAACTCTGTGCCCACTAACAGCAAGAACTGCTTTCATTCCATGCCCTGTGTTTTGTTATTGTGTGGCAGGAAGCAATAATACGTAGACCTAAATAAGAAGTGGAATGCTGACACTGCTGAGTCACAGTAATCCATGTACTGACTGCCCTGACCTGCAGAAAGGAGTAAACTGCCCAGTTTAAGTCATGTCCAAGGATTTTGAGGTGGAGGAGCTGCAGCAGATCAGTGAGCCAGAACAGAGAGTGGTGGATATAGCAGCAGGAAAATGAGACTCATACCAGTTATTTCAGGCCACTAAGTCAACACCTACAGTTAAGGAATCAAAATTTACTGGGCAATTCATGATACTGTTTTTACCAGCTACCACAGAAATCTTTATGACATTTCATTATTATTCTAGCGTTCATTATTTCAAAGATAGATGAAAGCTGAGCTCTGTTAAATATTGTTTATGTCCTTGGGGTCTTAACCAAGAACAGTAAWTTTTGCTGGGTTTTTTCCCTCTTTTCTGCAAGATCTATCATGAATTCGGATATTCAAGTTCTTTAATTAAAATGTTTCCCTTTCTGCTTGTTTTAACATGACACACAGAGTTGATTAACTTTTCCTGAGTATACTCTGGGAGATTGATAGTTAAATTTTGCTAAGTTTAGCTTTTATAAGGATCTAACCTGAAATTATTTCTGTGACAAGGTCTTGTTCCTAAGGTATCATGCTGTTTGAATCATAATGAATCAAAAACTAAAGATTTTGTGCTGGGTTGCCACTCTTTGTAATGTAACAAGAGGGTGAAGCAGAAAAAAATTCTGTTTCCCAAGAGAATCTGTACCAGAAGAAGAAGGGAAAAGCTGGATAATAGTGAGGTGCTCTGCAGAGGAGGTGTAGTAGCAGTGGGGAGCAGTGCTGCTGGTGTTTTAAAAGCTACTGCTTTGCTGGAGTGCCCACGTGAGTGCAAGAGCTCTTTACAAATCTCTCCCCGTGTGGATATGTGAAAATGTTATTTATCTTGAAAACGTATAGCCGAAAAATTTGCGTGTTTCTTTTCAAAAYAGTAGTGCAAACATCTTTCAGTCCTTTGTACTCGTAGAGACCCATCCCCTATTTCAGAGAGGTTAGCTGCTTTGAAAAACCACTCCTTTCCCTGGCTGTGGAAAACAAAGAGGTATTCAGCAGGGTTAGGAGGCAGAAGGGCCAAGGCACTTGSAGCGCTGTGTGTAACGTGAGAACCCCTCGAGCAGAACGCACGGACCGAGCAGTCACTGCCGCATATCCTACCTGCCTACAGGGACAGACTTATGCAATACTAAATGCYCTTTTTATTAAACTCGTAATATTTTCCTTATTAATTCTATAACCTTTCCAAGAATATTTTTGCACTTATAAATATTAAGATAGTGAAGTATATCTAATTTTTATTATTAAATTTTTATTAAGCGTTCAATACTTGAAAAATATTGTTTCAAATCCAAACCTGAAAAGTTTAACCTAATTAAATTTAATAAATTAGTAATTTAATAAAGAAATCATATTTATGTATTAATTCTAATAAATGTTATACTAAATTTAATAAATAAATAATRACATGTACCATAATAACATGAATGAAGACAAAAAGAAAAAAGTGGGCCACAAGCATCTGTATATCTGTCCTACCAGAGATTTTACTCAATAGAAAATCCACAGCAGTTTTCATCAGAAAAATAATCTGAATTTCTCTAAGACARTTTACCAGACCAGACAGACACACTTAGCCCATCTGGAAAGTCCTTTCATATTCTGTTTTTGTTAGCTGATAATTGYAGGCACCCATAACAAGAAAATGTGGTACACTTGTCTCTGTGTCTTGGTTACCACCCTGCAGATAAACTCACAGTCCCAAACTGTTCAACAACAGGAAATGCATTTTTAGCACTGCAATATGTTACTGTCTATATGTGTTTTGGTTTTTTCACTTTTCAGTTCTGTTGATAAGTTATGATTGGTCTTACAATTGATGAACACGTGTGGGAAAAGTTTTTGAGAGTAACTGATGAATATTGGGTGCCTCGGGTTTTAAAAGGCGCTGATTTTCTGTCAGCGATATTCAGAGATTTTATTTTGAGGTTCTGGCATTTATGTGCTGCATAGCAGACCTTTCCCTCTTTCACTAAAAAAAAGCCAAATTGAGAATCTGTGTAGCATTTATTTTGTAGTAGTTTGGCACTTGGAAGTGAAAAATGAAAGGCCTTGCYGAGCTAAATCACTGGGGGTGTGTGTGGGAGGACGGCTACCAGAGCACGTCCTGTTGTGGCTGTCAAACCCCATCATCCTGCATTTTCACCTGCTGTGCATTTCTCCATTTCCAGGAATCATTGTTTATCTTTCCAGCTTAGGCTTTTGGGCCATTTTTTAACAAGTGGAAGAAAAAGCTTATAGTAATTTCTGTCAGAAATTACATATCACACAAGTAGGCTATTAGAAATAAGCATTAAGATGTACTGTGGTTAGAGCTCCACATAATTCAGTGCCCTATTTTAGTAACTTCTCCTATGAAATTATTTGCTGAAGTACCAGAGATTCAGTGTGTATCTGCCTGGCATAAGTGTGTCCCATTCACAAGTCAATTCCAAGCAGTACTTTTGTATTAGAAACCAGCGAAGTTTGGAAGTTTGACTGGAAGTTCTTTGTGTAGATTATTGTAATGTTTGTTTGTGTAGATTGTAATGTTTGTTTGTGTAGATYGTGTATTGTAATGTTTSTTTTACTGCTCTGCTAAAGTCTGATGGCCAAACTCAGGCCTAATATGAGTCAATGAAGTTTATAAAAGAAGGGGAAATTTCATTTTTTTGAGTTTTTTTTTGAATAAAATCACCCTCAAAAATTAATTAMAGAAACGATTGCCCTAAATGTTTTAAAGCTTCTAGGTATCACTGTACAGCAGTTTTTAGTTTTGAGTGTTTTGGAAAGAAAGAGATGAATAATCTCCTTTATCTCCCAGATGTTGAATATTGCAGTTGCTCCTTTTGCCACCGGGCTGGTAGGCAGTCACTGAGGGATATTTGCCTGGCATCTCTCTGCTTGGGGTGCAGCTTTACAAATGGCTGTTCATAACTTCTCCTCTCTCAGCTGCATTATAAATACTTYAAGGTTCCCAGCTGCACTGTGTTTTTGCAAACATCTTAAAATTATGAGCTTACTGGCATGCAGCTGGGTGAATGCAGTTACCAACGGTTTATGCTCAAGGAAAATTTCTGAATAGCATTGGAATTCTTTACTTGCTGAAGTAATCTAGTGTTAGCAAAGTAGGGCCTGCACATACATCTATTTTTTTTCCCCACCATTGCCACCATATTTTCCTTTCATAGCTGGTGATCTGACATCTGTGCAACTGTCTCGTGTCACCATCTACTCCGAGTTGTAAAGAGCAACCATCTTAAATGTGTATATCGGTATATCTGCAGGGGGGTTGTAGCAAGAGGTGATGAAGGAGCAAGAAAATGATGGCTGGGGGCTTATTTCTAGCACAGAGTACTTTCCAGGTTTTGTTCATAGAAACTTTGAGGATGGCTGCCTCTTAGGGAGTATGCCATAATAAATCATTTCTCTCCTTACTGGATGGCCTGGTGAAGGTTCAGTGGTAACACCCTCAATGGGTTGTACAGAATCTTGTTTCTAGAAGGTCTGTGTACACTGAGATCACGGCTTCTTGCACAGCTAGAAAAGCAAAAGAGGATGGGTGTCTTCAAAGCAGCTGTGCATTAACCTTACATAGCTGAAATCAATAGCAACTGCATGTATCACTCCCTTGGAGTTGCCTGCTGGATGCTTCTACATCAGAGAATATTTAGAATCTTAATATTTCATGKATTTCTTCATTTTTGCAGATTTAAGATCCCTGATAATTTAGTGCTTAGTTTGAATATCAAATTACATTTTTTAAAATCCATCTGTGTCATAAAATATGGTGTGTTATTTTTGAACTTSATTGTCTACCTGACTCGGTTTTTGTTAATTTTAATGATCAACTCCTTGGGGCAGAAGGGTTGTTCTAAGGTTTCACAGTATTGAGTGCAATGATAGAGATTAAGTATGTGGAGCTGTGATGAACTGCATCCTCTCTGGCACGAAGTCAAGAGCATTCAGTTTCTGGTTTAACAGTTCATGAACYGGCTTTTGTTTTGACTGATGATGTATTCTTTCTTTTCAGACATCTGGGAGACTCAAGATATCTGCTAACAAACCGTGCTTTCCTGTCTCCCTCACATGCTGTTCCTTCACCTGATCTTCATCTCTGGGTTGTACACTACTTCATAACTCTTGCTATTGATAATTTATCATCTGYAGAATTACGGAAATAAATTGTAGGCAATATAGATATGAAAAATCTTCCTCTAGCAGCCAGTAAGTCACCTGATGTAGGCAGAATTTCATTTAGTTTTTACTGTACTGGGCTCGTTTTCCTGCAGAAACTTACACATCACATTGCTTTTGCTAATAGACTTTTGGCAACYCAGCCTTTTGGCAAACAGTCCTTTTTATCTTCTGGCTTTATCACCAGGCCTGTCTCTCTTATTCACGTGGCACCTATTGGCTAAAGACAATGCAAACAGGCAGCTCTCATAACCCATCATTTGTGCTTATTTTAATTTTTATTTCATTTCATTCAGTTGAGGAAACCCAATTTTTTTTCTTTATTGCTGGTTAAAGGACTGAGGTAGATCTTATCTTTATAGGACACTTTCAAACACAGCCTATTAGGTTTTGCCTTGTGTAGACATTGCTCCAACATCCTATCTTCCCTTCCAAAACCTCTCACTGGTGAGACAAACTGCGCTAGCACCAAGATCAAGTGTAGAGCCAAAAATATTCATTCATGTTTAGCTTTTGGTTTTAGTTTTCAGGTTAAAAAAATCTTTGGTTATTCATTAAAAAAATACTTCAAGTTGCTCTGCACATATATCCATAATTCATAATTAAATGCAGGGATTTATTGATGCATTTATTAATTTATAGGTCGACTAATAGAAATAATGATTTTTTATTAATAGTTTAATGATAAATGGTATAATTCATTATATTGATAAGATTACTTTATTAGACTGAAGTAAAYAGGAAAGAGTAATGGTTCATGCTTGCAGCATAATAATGTTTAAAACTAACATGATTGCCTTAGGCCTGCCATCCGTCTTACACTGACGACAAGCATTATAAAGTAAATAATCAAAATTTTTACTACTCYTGGCACAGGTACTTGGAAAATACATTCACTATTCTGACTTTTCCCTCACTTTCCACGGTGTTTTCTCTATAAACATTCTGCCAAATGCAGAGAAAATTCCACTCGCCACTCACTTGATTCTCCTCCTGTGCTAGGATGTGTTCCCCACCTGTACACTCTTCCCTCATGCTGTGCCCTCATTGGGCTGAGGCAATTTATTAACTGTGGCTGTTCAGGGACATTTTATACAGGCAGCTCTTTCTTGGGGCGSGACTTTGGTCTTCCCTGGCTGTGGACACATGGCAGAAAAGAACTCTGTGTGGCAATCCTTTTGGTGAGCAGCAGAGCTGCTGAGCCAAGGCTGATGTAAGCATGGCTGGTAGCCACTAACCCTTTCCTGAAAGTCTCTGAATTATGTTCTGAAAACCCAGCTTGAAATACATGAAGACATCAATACCTGAATAAATAGATGAAGTCTGCATTTTCTGCTGTTGTAGGAACTAGTTGTGTGTCGTAACACTGTTTAATGTCTGTTGGTTTGTTATTTTCTTAACCTATAAAAAGTTGGTAATATGTTCTGTGTTCCCTAGAGAGCTGTGAATCCAGATTAATTCATTACAATATGCCTTGGAACCCTTCAATGTTACCAAACTACTATTGATTAATGAAACAAACCTTTTTGCTAAAATATTGGGGAAAATAGTGGGCTTGGATGTATCCTGTCAGATTCAGTATACACTCATAGTAATGTATGAAAATCCACACAACCCTGTTTACCAGCACTTGTGTTCATAGCTTTGTGAACTTAAYAGTTAAGATCTGTTAGGCAGAAAAAATTCTAATTTTCAGAATTGCTATTCTGATTTGTGTGTTGGTTAAACAAAAGGCATAATTCACGCTTCCACAACAGTAAAATGTACAGGTGACTAAAAATTCAATAATTCAACTTTTTCAGAGGAAAGAATAGCAAATTTATATTAAGAATGGAACAGTAGATCATAGCTTCAGCTTGATCTGGGAAAAGGTTGAGGATATATGAAGTAGTTCACATACTTTTCCAGTAAAAAAACCCTGAAGTTGAAATTTTGGTTCAAGATTCTTGAGGTTTTTAGTGCCATTTATAATCAAATTGATAGATAAATGTGATACTGAAACTTGGACTGAATCTGTGTTTTACCACTCTAAGACTCATAAGCAGCTTCCCTGGTAAATAGGCCATTTTGAGGGAATATAAGAGATCTAATACACTCACCAGACAGCTGAATTCCTTGTCACAGGCCTTATGCTTGGAGTGAACAGAATAAATGATGTTTTAATGCAGATTTGTACTCCGGGAGGCAGAGAACAGAACTCCWGTCACTGCAGGTCTTTCCCACTGAGGAGTATCTCAGACAGCATGTACTCGTGCAACCTGTTTTTGAAAGAAAGGAATTAGTGCAGAAACCCTGGAGATAGAAAAGGTTCATTTYCCCTAAGCAGTACAAAGTTATTTATCTTGAATTCCTCTTCCAGAAGACACTCTTAATATTGTTAAATTATTCACTGGGAATTTCTGGAGCCCCCACAATAATAGGGTAGTGAAGCACCTTCTTAAATGTCTTGATTTTCCAGCYTTTCCCATTGTTGGAGCATTACCCATGAAATGCAGTACCAACAGATTTTTAGATTTGGGGAAAAAAAAAACCCAACAAGGTGTAAAAGAATTCAATAATCCTTCACATTCTGAAGAGAAAAGAGGAAAAATAAAATCTACTGCAAAAGCTCTGACTGTAACCTCAGGAGTTCAGTATATCAGAGTGGAGGCATTTAAATAACAGGAAAAATAAATCTGTTATAATATTACCCCCCAAAAAATAGGTAATTGCAATACTTTTAATATTTGAAATTCTTCTCTGAATGCCTGAGATGYAGAAAATTAGACAGAACACTAGGGTTATCTCTTTGTTGTTGTAATTTTAGTATCATTAGAAGCAGGACCACGTTCTYCCATATTGGAAGGGAGGATGATGGGATCACAAGGAAATGGGAGTCCCCAGGAGCCAGAATCCTTCTGTGTAGTTCCTGCATTAAGGCATTAAATTGTTTGGGAAGTTTGTGTCACGCTTCCTCTTACTTACCAAGTCACACAATCAGCWTTTGGGGTGGATGCAAGGCTGGCCCATCGTTCATCTTGTTTCTTCTGCTCCTTCTATAAAGCTGCTGTTCAGGTCACTGAGCACAGCTATGTTACCTTTATGTTCTTTCCAGTTCTACTAGGTACAGGAATTTTTACTTGCTTGGTTGGTTGGTTCTTTTGTTGTTGTGGGGTTTTTTTGGGGGGTGTTTTTAAGGTTTCTATTTCCATTATTTCTCCTAAATTTTACTGATGTGATGGGGAATACTCTGCAGCTGCATCTTCAGAAGGTTTTGAAGACTGGTAATGCTGGAGAGCAATAACCTATTTATGACTGCAAAGCAGGCAGGGATAAGTTTCTTTACTCTGCTGTAATGCTCATGGAGGTTGGGAAGTGTGCCTAAGAGGGAAAGATGCAGAAGAGCAGAGCCTTCAGAACTCCTTGGCACTTTGGAACCCATGAGCACAAGGCAGAACCCACCAGAGCATCTCTCAGGACACTGTTTTGCCAGTTGCCTGTGACAATACCCCTCACTGGATTTAGAGATTAGTTCCAACCAGTCAACAACCTCCAAAAAAGGAGGTGATGTAAAGCTAGGTGGCTTTCTGGGACAGCACTGTGGCTTCACAGGAATTCTCTTTGGAGCAGGACGTTTGCTGGGGTAGGGAGGGCAGTGCTGACACCTGGTTTTCTGCACTGTAGGATACCACAAGCAACGTAATTGTGATTGTAATTCTGATGAACTTTTGGACCTAATGCCAAAACTTATTCTGACATTCCACTGCTAAAGGATGTTCTGTGTCCTGTGAAGCTTAGCTTACCCAAAATCAGGTTAAGGAGGCTATAATTTCATCCTTGATTTCTGGTTTTACTGTGTYTATTGTGAGCATCCTGCCTTAGTGAAAGATGTCCCTGCCCATGACAGACTGCCTGGACTAGATCAGTAAAGGTCCCTTCTCACCCAAAAAATGTTGAGATTTGGCTAAGAGACRCAAGTTAGTGAACACACAAGTTAATGAACACACAAGTTAGCAGATACTGTGAATAATATTGAGAAATTTAAATACATCATAAACATGCAGGGTATAATATATATTTTTTGAAAAATTAAATGCTTTTTATTATTAAGGTACTTTTAAGTAGAGAAGGTGGTGTCTTTAAAGAGCTTTTCTGAAAAGGATCCTATGAAATTCAGTATGCCTCTGCAATTTAATGAATCAAAAGTCAAATTAGTAGTAATAAAATAAAGCAGTCATTTGAATCTGAAATTGTTCTGCTACAGTTTCCACTACAGCAGGCGATCAATAACATAGTGGAGTGGAAAAACTTGAATTGATTCCACCATCCTTGTTGTGCATATGATTACATTTCTGGGSCTACACCAGGCTCTACTGCTTCAATGCCTAAATAGTGTTTTAAACCCCTTTCGTTCACATTGAGGAGCAAAAGGTGCTGCCCTTTCTGATCTGGGGTGGCAGAACCAAGACAGCTGACTGTGTACAGCTGGCACAACCCACCCTATGGAATAAATGACTGGTCATTTTACAGAGGTGTTGCCTTCCTCTGAACGTGGGGGGGGGAGTTTGGGTTTCCTATTAACGTGGGAAGGGTTAAATGAAACACTCACTCCCTCTGAAGGAAAGCAGTGCCCTTGTGTCCTCAGGAAAAGGAACATAAGACCTGGGAGCTGGTCGATATTGTAGCAGGACACTGTGGGCTGCTGAGAGGCAAATGAAACAGCTGAGACATGCTGGAAGCCTTAATGCAAGAGGGAAATGCACAATGTTTATACAAGTGCTCTTCCTCACCAAAACCTTTAAAACACAAGCACGATTTGCTGGCAAATTCTGTCAATAGCTGGAGCTCAAAGGAGCAAAAATATTGCATATTAMTTTTTGTTTTGAGTGATGCTATACCCTGTACTGGGAAAAACCCCCCAATTTTAACACTTTGATTTTGAGGATTCCCTCTTCCATGTCTGTAGAATGATTAATAGTACATAAACKGCATAAAATGCTTTTAAAAGCATTTTTAAAAAGTCCTGTTCCAATTGTATTTATTACAATGCTCAATAGCTGCAGCTTTAGCATTTACARATTATAATCTAAACTCCTAGTCATAAATTTGGCTTAAAGACCTAAGTATTTTAAACTGATTAATTTTCTTTTTTTCAACTTTCCTTTTGGTGCTAGAGTCTTCTGTTCCTTCGATTTATTTTCCCACACACAGWGGTTGAGTTTAAAAAAACCACATTTTCTCACTTGATATAATTATATGAACTTGGTATTTCTTTAAAAAAAATATAACAAGTTAACAATAAATCACTAAATAATTCAAGATTTTTGATTAAAAGCTCAGGATCTGGCAACAGTAATTTCCAATCTTACATCTTGTTTGTAGCCACTCCTGGAATACTGGGACATGGTGATGGGTCTCTAAGCCTGCTTGTCTCAAGTCTGAACCGAACCAGTTCTCTCAGCCTTCCCTCAAATGGCAGAATCACACTCCTTGGACACTCTGTGCTCCTCCTCTGGACCCCCTCCAGCCTTTCTGCATCTTTTCTGTAATTCTGACTTCTGGTCTACAGAACTGCCTCTTTTCCTCAGGGTATTCTTGGCTTTTTACTCCCTAAATACAGCTGATTTTGGCACTCAGTGCCATGGYTTAGTTGAGGTGTCAGGGCATGGGTTGGACTCCATGATCTCGAAGGTCTCTTCCAACCTAATCATTCGGTGTGAATTCCGTGTGAATTCTCTGTGAATTCTGTTATTCTCTTCTATATTTCACTGCATACATTTTTAGGACTCAGATTTTTTTTGCAGGACTCTGCTGAGCTCTCACAGCTCCACTAAAGAAGCATTGTGCAAGAATGTTCTACTCACAGAACCACAGAATGGTTTGGGTTGGAAGGGAAATATCTGGATTAAAAAAACATCTCCAAATTGTTGCCTGTATCTGCTAAACTGGCCTTTTAAGAGGAAATATCACAAAAATGGTCTCAAGTTGCAGTGCACACTGTAGCCTTACTGAGAGGCAGCAGTGATGGTGCTCTCTGCCAGCCCTCCTGCTGGCAGCCTGGAATGGGCTGTGCAGAGCTGGGAGATGGCTGCCCCCCTGTCCCCAYGGTGTCCTGCTCACATAGTGCCAGCTAGGTGCCATTTAGGTCACCTGGAGACATCTCAGTGACACAACAGTTCTGAGAGGGAGAGATACTGAGCTGCTTTTTGGCCTCTTCCTGGTGTCAAAGGAACAAAAKGCAGCCCAGAATGAAGTCCAGAGCCTGGCCTGCTATTTAATTACCCATCTGCCATGCAAGTATTTGTCAAAGTGCTGTGAAACCTTCATGTCTGGAATTCTTTCATGTGGAGGACCTTTGCATTTGAATAATGTTCTCTGATGAAAGTTGCTGTACCAGCAAAAGGAGTATTTTTAAATGCCACTTGGCACGTGGCACTTCATTACTTCGGGTTACCTTTCCTTTCTCACTGAGGGAATGCCATTGCCTTTGCAAATGCTGCTCCCKGAAACAGAGAAAAGCTTTTCAGCTTTAAAACCAGACAATTGCTATTCATAGAAACAAGTTTTCAGCCAATAAATACTATAGAAGCCTGGATGGAAAGGTCAGCGCTGCAATAGCCAGGCAGGCTCTGTTTCATTAATGGGAGGGAGTATTGTGTGTCTTTGTTGCATAATGTGTTTTGCTGGAAGGTGAAGCAGTGCAGCAGTGGGCTCTCTCTAGAGGCCCATTCTCTTGGCTGGATGTGGAAGACAGGCTTCAGCAGCAAATGGCTTTAAGCTTGTCAAAGAGAGGTTATTAAAAATGTTCCTGCCTTTCAGTCTCCCTGCTCAGTCGGTGCAAAAATCCAATACTGTGGGGACTTTTTTCTATTTAGTCATGTCATTTGGCATTTTGCCTATAGCTAAAAATGAGAGACCATCTGGTTTAAGCTCAYTAATGATTGTGCAGTGTTACCTGAACTGGTTCGCTGGTTTATTGTGGGTACTTAAGAAATAAACTTGCCTTCTGCTAATTGCACTTTGGTTACTATGTTTTGTTAAGATTTTAAATCTCAGTGATTTCTTGAGGYGGTGATTTGAAATCACAGCTCTTCTGTACTCACAGACTTCTGTACTAGTGCTCTGGATAATGTTGTGTTCTGCTGCCTTGGCACAGCTCTTTTATCGCAATATATGCTGGTATTGGAGTGGGACCTCCTCTGCCTTAGGGCCTGTGGAAATTCCCTGACTCCTGGTGTGAGGTGACTGGCAGGAAGTTCCAGTGCAGGTGCTGAGGACAGAGCTGCYGCTTTGCTGAGCACAGGCATCAGGTGAAATCAAAGGTGAGGGAGGGCCTGGGTTTGCACTTTAATATTCCTTTTTAGTTTTGCACTTCTCGTAACTGTCTCCTTTTGCCTAGATATTTCTAGATTCTACAGCTCTAACCGGAGTGGTGGAGATCTTTTTGTAATTAAATTAATCAGATTAGATCCTAAATTACCTTTATGTAACTTTCACCTAATGTATTTCTAATGTCTTTAGCTAAAATTACTTCAGATCTGATGCAAAATTATTCCATATTCTTTCTAGTGTTTTGTTCCCTGTTCTGGGAGATGACAAAAACAAATACTGGCASAAGACCTCAAGAAAGCTGAGTTTATCTGACTCTTTTCCTACCTGGTGCTGCATGGGTCAGCCTCCCCAGCCTGAGGGACTCCTCATCCTCACCCAGGAGCAGTCACTGTCCTGTCCAGAGTCAGCAGCCACTCCTGGGTCATCTGTCCAGCACAATTAGATGGTGTTACACAAAGTTTGGAGCTTTCTGTTACAAACACCTGCAGAAACAAAGGAGCTGGCTCATCAATCTGTGCCTTAGAACCCCCAAAGCAAAACATTTTGGCAATGAAAGAGCAACCACTGCAAAGGCAGTAGTGCAGCCTCATGAAATGGAAAATAATGCAACCTGAAACGTTTCCCAGTGTAAAATGAAGCCGTGGTTATTAAACCAGAAATCGTGCTGGGCTGCAGTACCTCAGCTGAGCACAGTCTCACCTCCACTGAAATCATGTCTAAAAAGGAAAGAACAGCTTTTCCCAACATTGTCATGTAACAGGCCTTTTCCAACTCATGTGATAAAACACCAAGTAATAGAGTGAATATTCATAGAATCTACRTTYACTTAATGTGAAATTTTGTTCAGGRTGGAGATCATGTCCTTAAAAACTTATTTTAGTTCTTGTTACAAAAAAGGGAACACTTGTTTTTTCTTCATTCTGTTTCAGCATTCCAAGACAAGTGTAATCATCTGGGACTTTTTCTTTAGGGATGTGGCTGCTCATTAAATGCTGGCATCTCTGTTTTTCCTGAGTTGTATTTTCACATTTAATCAATGTGTACACACCTGAATCTGTCACTAGGCCTGACCCTCATGCTCAAAAGCCTATTTTTATGAAAACATTCCTCTGCTTTAGTGGAGGAAAAAAAAATTGTTTATTCATTGGTGTAGTAAATAGAGTGATTCCTGTTTCCTTTTAAATAAGCACGTAAGAGAGTAAAAACAGAATCAATCATCAGATTTTCCTTCTCCTACCTTGAGGCATTACAGAAGTCAGGCAAAGAGAATCTTTTTGTTGGTTTTCACTTGCGTCCACTGTCGTGTCTGGGTGGTGAGACGTTTTCCACACGGGAGAAGCTCAAGGTGTTCATTGAGTTTTTTGGGTAGGGCAGACATCCAAGGGCTCTTTGTGCAGGTCACAATTTCTCTCCAGAGCTGTTCCATCATTGAGAACTGAAGAATGTCACTTGCACGGCAGAAGCAGGAGAACACTCARCTGTCCTGTGGGCATTCCCCAGCCTGGAATCATGTTAAAAACAATGACAGTACTGCACCTTGGGCTGACTGCTTTAACTTCTTTGTTCCACTCAGTCTCACAAGAGGGACAAACGTACTTAAAGGTGCTTTGAAACAGCTGTCACCATGAGCACAAATATTCTGTTGAATAAGAAAAGTAACGTTCCCCATTTTCTCGTGTACAAATGCAAAGCCTCTTCCTTCTTTAAACTTTGCTGATCCGTTCTGTGAACTGATTGCTTTTCAATACCCTGGGGTGAAGTCATACATTCCTCCTGAGCAGGACATACTCCTGTGCCCTTGGAGCTGGCAAGTTCTCATAGAGCCTGCAATGCACCTTGGAAATGCATTTTCTAAAGGCAGCAAATGTCAGGTATRATTGATATATTCATTCTCTGTGAATAAAGCACTTGTTGCTTGTCTCACACCAGCACCAGTGGAGCACCAGCCCTTGACTTCCTCCCACCAGCCTGGAGAGTTACCAGCCCGTAGGCAAAGTCCAGATGGCACAAAATATTTTTTTGGAATTGTCATGTGAAGCAAGTTCAACAAACAGCTCGTTCTGCTCCCCAGTTCAAAACCTTATGGAAGATGGGGAACAACAGGGTAGTGCAGGACAAAGAGAAAGTCCTAAATGACCACAGCTTCTTTTGGCTCTCTTTCTACAGCAAAAGACACAACAGGTTYCATGGTCAGGAATTACATCAATAGCAGAAGAACCTCAGATGTAGAAAGTTTTAAGTTACTGATAATTTTTTTTTTAGATATTCAAGAGTCCTCTCAAAATGGTCTTGAAACTTTTTTGTCACTTCATACGTTCTGAGAACTTGGGGCAGACAAACAATTGCAAACAACTGCAATTTCATAAAATAACACAAGACTGCAACTGTTATCTGACTGGCAAAATCAGCTTCACTGATGAAGTTCATCCTTGTGCCCCTCAGYTTCTGTGTGTATGAACCAGGGGTCCAGTGCAATCCATGTGAGGCATTATTGGCTAAGAAATTCTGTTCCATTTTCCTTGTAGGGGTAGAAACATCCCTCTTCATCTTCTCAGAATATTTGAAAGTTCTTCTTAATAGCTCCACATTTAGCAATTAAAGATAAGCAAGTGACTTTTTAGTAAAAAACATTTTTCTGTTAACAATGGCAACCTTGCACATACAGTATTTCAGTGCAATTTTGTCACTACTTTTGGATTTTAAAGCTTCAGGGTATCACAATGGCTTATGGTTTTGTTGCTTTTTAAGCAGATATAAAATAACTATGTTTTTGCTTTCTCTTTGATGACTTTGTGATTTAATTTATGAATATTTGGGCAACTGTTGGTCAGTGTGCASTCACGGTTTCTCTTCCCTTCCTACCTTACAGTCCTTTGGCTGGTTATATTATTAATTTAAAATCAATATTAATTTTAATTAATTTATTTTAATTAATATTAAATATAATATTTTTATATCCATGTATAGGTGTATGGTTGAATGCAAGTGTGCATACAGTTGTGCACATCTGCATATGCCTGTTACATCAGCTGTGTGCTAGTGGCCATCAGTCATAAAACCTGGAGAGTGAAAGCCCAAAACTCCAGGGGGAAGCAGTTCTGGAGTATAAATCAGAGTGATTTAGATCTAAGTGGTTCCTTGCCTGTGCTGGGATGAAGYCTTAAATCTGAAGTCTGTTGACTACAGGAGATCACTAACCAAGGCTTCTTTGTCTTTTGTTGGCACTTAGGAATGCTTCCCTCCCCCTGCATGAGGACACCAGGAAAATACAGTACAGGACACTTTACTTACCTGTACATCGAGAAAAACTGAAATTATTCTGTCTTTTCCAGGATTTTAAATAGCAAATAAATAGCAAAGCGATTGTACATCTCAGTGTTCTGCCACTAGAGAGCACCAAAACGTTTGGTTGTAATGGACTGACTGCATTAACTTCCCTTGCCTTAAAATAGTGTTCTTTTATGTTGTACTAGTCTCTTCCAAAATGTCTGCATGATTTTGGCCCAGTTTTAATAAAAGTGTCTAATGAGAAAACATCTGCTTCTAGGTATGTAATATCAGAAAGTWCATTTTAGACTTTAGGCTGGCAATAGTTAAAGCCCGTTTCTTTCACGGCCCTTCCCACAAGAGCCAAATGAATTTGCTAATTCTGCCAACAGACATTTTGAGCACTTGAGGTTGTGGCGTTCAATTTTATTGATCAAGTGTAAAGTGSAAAACACAAATTATGATTAGAGACAGGATTCTGACTGTTTTTTTCTAGATAGATTTGCAATTAATGTGATTGTACCAGCGTTTTAAGTTGAGAGATGAAAATCTGATCCTGACTTGCTGCCAAAAAKGAGAGGTGAGAGGTGCTCATTAAAAAAACATGAAGGTTGGGGCAGATTTCAGATCTGGGATTCCTTGCCTGCTTCTCTGTGTCGCAGTGGTAATTCTGCAACCTAAACTGGAATCCAAACGCTGATTCAGCTGTGCTTGAAAACAAGAGAACATGGAACAGAATGAAATTTGGTTTCCACTTCCAGGAACAGCAAAGCTTACCTGAGAAAGCCAGGATTTTTATTCTCAGTGCTGGGGAGTGTGCTTACAGYTCCAAAGGAGTTGTAGCTTTTCTGTACCGTCCAGAGGGATTCTCCAGCCCCCCATCCCTGAGGATCTGTACTCTGTGCCCAGGTTTGCAAGGCTCACCTGGATGGCCACAGCACTACAGTCTCCACTCTGTGGCCTCAGGACACAAGAACCACAGCAAGCTGCCCCTGGGGGTGTCCTTTTTAGTGAGTAAMCTAAGACCTTTTTAGTGAGTAACCTAAGTCCTTTTTAGTGAGTAACCTAAGTCCTTTTTAGTGAGTAACCTAAGCCTAAGGATGCCAGAGAATGCCTCTGTCTGGTAGAAGATGTACAAGAGAGTACATTGAGAATCCAATTAAAAATGTGTGACAATAAAATCAGATGTGGTTGTTCTCCCAGTCCTGAACTGTGAAACTTTAGTGATACTGAGACTCTGAAGAAATATACATCAGAAATATTCTGGGCTAGAGTGGCCACTAGAGTGGCAAAAAAGGGATGCATGGGTCCTGCTATCATGGCCAATAACCAGTATGTGKAATTTGAAACATCAGGGTTTGATTATTGTGGAAATAAAGGCCCAGGCTTTTCAGTCTGCCGAGAATACTGATTTCTGGAATTTGATTTCACCTTGGTACTTTTAACTGTACATTCACAAATAAGTAAGAAATAATATTTCAGTGCACTAATATCACAGGTCCAAGCAATACAGAACTCTGCTTCTAGACAACACACCATTATGTGTTTTAAACATAAAGCTACCTTTCTTTCTAATTGCAAATACATCAGTGAGAACACTGCTTATTCTTTTTCCCGAAAAAAGTCCCAACTCTGTAAACACTGGTCAATCCTGTGCTAAAAATGCTCCTTTTAGCATTACAAGACCTCACTTATCTGTAAAAGACATCCTGAGACTCGAGTAATATGAAGTTASCTAAATGTCTAAAGGTCCCACATGGTGGGATATGGTGGTGGTTGCACACATATCCAATAGATGATCCTATTGGATTTTAGAAGTAGCAAGCCWTGCTATTGGGAAAATAAACATCTTTCTTAGAGTCCATAAAAAGAACAAAAAATACAATAATAATCACCAGCTTGTTGTACAAATTATGAGGATCTGCAAGACTTGGTGTTAATTTCACCAAGGTTTGATTCAACCTAGTCCTCAGTCCAGAAAATAAATAACAAAATATGCCAAAACATCTCAGCATAAAAAATATGGTCAAATACATCKGCTTGAGCTGATCCCTAACTACAGCTTTTTGTGTAAGGATCTTCTCAGGTCTCATTCAGTAGCCAGAGACTTGTGTTCTTAAATCTAAGCACTTGAAGAAATACTGTGATGAACAGTCMCAGTCTAACAAATGTGGGCCAATTGCCTCATCCACAACCATCCAGAGCTCAGAAAAAGCTTAAATTCTCACATGCCGATTTTTTATTAGAAGGGAAAAACACTTTGGACCATTCTTGTGGTGATATCAAGGAAGCAGATCAGAGAATCATTTAGGCAGGAAAAGAACTTTAAGATCATCAGGTCCAACATTTAACAGAACTGGTTTGGGGTTTTTTTTATACCATTGATTTACTGCATGTGTTTACATTGGAATAGAGATTTACAAGATCATTTTCATTTATGTTTTAAAACACATTATCCAGCTGCTTCTCCCCAAATCATATTTTTCTTGGCTGTGTTTAACTCACATTTCATCTGTGGCAATAAATACCAAATGAAAGAAGAAAAAAAAAGGTGAAGGCAACTCCATTGTAGTAATTAGATTACTCTGGAAATAAAGCAGTGGATCACTAAAATCTAATTTGGAAGTGATGAAGTGCATGTGATTGCCAAGTAATTATTTCTGCACAGTTGTTGTCCATGGGGAGAACAGAATTATTGGACACTACACCATGTTAATGATGCCACGGTCTGACAACCTCATGAACATGCAGGAACACTGGTCTTTTGAGGACATTTTGTGACCATTGATACTCATCCAAAATCTGCATTAATACGTGCACCCAAATCAGTGTGTGTTTGCAGCTTTTGCTGCTGTTTAGTTTTGCAGAATAAAACTTGAGTGTGTCCTTATGATCACATAATTAGAATTATATTAGAATTTATGTGTTGAGTCACTTGCAGAAGAGGAAGAGATGTTGGGCAACACAAAGAAAGAAACATGATGCAGTTATGGAAGTATGGGGCATTTAAATTTTGCTTGTAATATTATCTGAAGCTTTTTCTAGGCAATGGGAAATGTGGAGATTGCAACCACAGCTCCATGATTATAAATATGATTATATTGTAATACTGATAATATTTTCATCCTATTTCACACTTGTATTCCAGACCCAATAATAGAAAATACTGACTCTAAAAGTAGCATCCTGTGACTTGCACCCATTTCATTGTTTTATCAGTGGGCAAAATGCACCTGTAAAGAGTACAGAGTTTTTCTGGTACCGTGCCATGAAACAGTCCTGTATTTCTGTTTTCCAAATTAGTGACTTCTTTGTAGAAACTTTTACCTCATTTTTTTACTCTAAGTGGTAGATTCGTAAACCCTGATGCTCATTTGTTGTCTAATCTGACGGATTATCAGCAAAAACATCTCATGCTTTATCAGCAAATTTATTTGTCAGGGTTTTGCCCCAGGCAGGGGAGTCACCTCCACCTTTCTGGAGCATTTTCTGATGGGCTTGGCAAAAATAATCTGATTTAAAAGCCACAGAGTAAACCAGAGATCAGCGGAAGAGCAGGAATTCAGACTGAGATTTACTAATCAAATATAATTTGTAATTTGTTTTTCTRAACCTGCTTTGCTGAAGTCACTAGGAGGAGATAGAATCAGGACTTAAAATTTCAATTTTCTGAGTAATATCTGAAGATGCAGCTAGCAAGATTTGGATGCAGTTGTTCACGCATGCACTGGCAGGACTGAATTTCAGCCAAGATGTGTGTTTGGAGAGCCAGATGTGGAGCAGCACTGGATCACTGATATGGCATTTGGGCCCCACAGCGAGGTTTGAGTGCTGTGGGACACCGTGGTACACAACTCAGTCATGACAGAACCCCTGCACCCTTGTAACTACAGGCCAGAGCTCTGACTGTCAGGTGTTGTGCTGCTCTCCATCATGGGATTGAAGAATAATCACAGGGAGCCAAACGACCAGCAAGGGCAGMAGTTACAGGTTATATTCCTTTTCCTTTACAACATAATGATATATTGAAACAAGTGATTCCAAGAACAGCTGAACTGCTTTTGGATTCTGAAGGAATTCTGCAAAAACCACTGTTCCTCTTAGCTGTCTTGACCAAGTAGGAGGCAGCATTTGTATTCCATAATTTTCACATACCGAGAAGTTCATACAGAGACGYTGTGCAGGGGGAACCATTCCCTTTCCCTCTGTCCCCCCATGCTTTGCCTTCTGCTGAACACCTGATGTGTGGTGCTGCCGGTCCGTGGCTGACAGCAAAGTGCTCCAGGTGGTTGCTGGCCCCAGGAAAAATCTGGGGTAATTAATACTCCTGCTACCAAATTTTTGGAAGTTGTATGCAGCTGTCATAGGTTGGAACCACATCTTGCATCACCCTGTCTACTACCAGTGAGGAAATGAGAACTTCTGGGTTGATTTGTTTCCAAACTGAGTGTATATACTCACACACAGAAGCAGAATGAATCGATTCTCCAAACCTAGGGGGTGTGAATGCTATTTAAATGACATGTCTCATCTAATTTCTCCTGTGGCTACAAAAAAACCTCAAAGAGTCTTGTAAATGAAAACGTTTTGCCTTGGATGTGTGAGTGGCTGGGACCAGATCCCTGTCAGGCCTGTCTGCTGTCACTAAGAAAGTAAGTTGGAAAGATAACATGCTTTTCTGCTGGCATAGCTACTCTGAGGATTAAGTCAAGGAGTAAAAAATGTGCGAGAAACAGAGAAATGTAACCTGAGCATGTACCTAAGATTGTTACCTAGCTGCTGGCAAAAGTGAGAGAAGGAACCCTTAGCCSTGAAAATGAGAGTTTTAGATGAAGTTCGACAAGAAGACATTCCTATGTAATAGATTTTCTGCTTTTCACTTATGAGAGACATTGAGGAGGTTAAAAATACTTTTCAGTTACTATTGTCTCATTTGTTTATAGAAGAAACATCCAACAAAGCATCCTGCAGAGCTATTTGTCCAAAATGAGGTACAGCAGCATATTGCAGTGATTGGAAGTGTATTTTAAAAGACTTGTAAAAACCAATTATTTCATCCTATCCCTCTCCATCTGAGTTTAATCCTAAAAGGAAGGTTTTTAACTGGCTTCAGTATGCTTTTTATCAGGACTGGGATTCAGTCCAGTCCCTGTCCATCTGAGGAACTTGTCAGAGATGGCCCCTTGTCTCTCTCACCTGCTGGCCCTCTCTCYTGTAACCCTTTCAGGGAAGAATGGCTCTTCCTCTGCATCTTGTCAAGYCTGCACAACTTGCAGCTGTTACTGGAACTACAAAAAATAATCCCTATTTTCACTTTCACTGGACAAAGCCATATTCTCATGAATAAGGAAATAATAGAAAGATGGGATTTTTAAAGTGTTTGGTGTTAGCTTATTCTCTTTCCACGTAGTATATAGGAAGAAACCAAGGCCAGGACTACATATTTTGGGAAATCTCCGCCTTGTTATGATAGAACCAGTCCCACACAGCATGAAGCCTCCCTCAAAGTGGCAAGTCCTGCTGTGGGACTGTGGCAGCCAGGCAGTGGTTGGAGTGTTGAATTCAGTCTGCTTTGGAGCTGACTCAGGTCCTTCCCCAGCCCAGGTACTCACACATCTCCTTGGATTAAATTCAGCCCAAAAGGTCTTACATGTAGAAAAGGGAGACTCAGGAGTCACTAAATGTGAGGTTTTTATCTTCCTTTCCTCCTGTTAGAACCAGGATTAAAGCCCAGGAGATGCAGTTTCCATGTTTGGACTCAGTTRTTTATCAATTCTTATCTATGCTACGGCCTCACAARTTGTGAGTTCTGGCTAACAAAGTGCAAAATGGCTCTRACTCCTTCCAAGGCCTTCTAAGCACTAATTGCCCAATAACAAGATGACACCTGTATTACTTATACTTTTAACCCAATAACCAAACACCCRAGRTCCACAATGCGGGTTCTCTCACCTAATTACAAAACACCACTCAAACCCAGAAGGAGAAAGAAGAAAAACTTAGTGCCCAAAACCCTCCACCTTGCTCTATACACATTACTATATACTAAAATCTTAAACCCTTAAGTTTTCCACCCTGTGATATCACACACTTCTATYCAAACTSCACACCCACAATCCCAGTGCTGTCACTCAATTTTGGRAGCCTTYTCCACRGCCTCAGGTCAATGCAGTGTTTGCTTGGGGGTCAGTGCCTGTGAGCACAGAAAGGCTGGAATTCCCAGTGCCCAGRGCTCCAACAATTCCTCAATCATTTCTGGGCAGAGTTCTCACCTCATCTCCAAACCCTAAGAATAAAGACAACTTCAGCACCATTGTTTACCCTGCCCTGCAGAAATGCTGTTAGCAGGGCWGGGGAGGGGTCACCACCTTCCTTTGCTGTCCCTGGGGAGTCTGCCTCTGTCTCTGCCTGCTCCACAACATGGAAACATCATGGTGCTGACACTAGAAATGCCCCTGTATTGGACATCTGCGAATATTAATCAAATATATCATTGTAAGAGAAGCACCATTTACCAAATGATGGAGGAAAATACTTTGAGAGTCCATTTTCCACCATCGCTGTATCAGAGCCACAAAGGACCYCCAGTGCTTGCAAAGTGATTTAAATGGATTTTTTCTTGGTTTCTGCCCTGCCACTTTATGTGATTTCTATAATATAAATATATTTTAAACTGAAAACCTAAACTGAGTGTCCTAACACTGCAATTTTATTTGTGTTTTATAGAACTACATTTACAGGCCTGCTAGACTTATGAACTGTATTTTCTCAAGGCAGTTACGAGGCTGCAATGGGTTAAATTAATCAGGCTGTATAAATGTGAGCTGAACATATGGTCAGGCCCTCCGAGAGTTTTAAAAAGCAAATGTCTGCTAAAACAAGTAAAGTCCAGCTTKTTGTGAGTATGTTGTCAGCATGAAAGGAGCCCTCCTATTTACCACAATGAAAAAAAAAGGAACATCTGCAATTATTTCACTTTCTACTTGCACACAATGAAATGGGAGGAAAATTAATGTTTAAGTAGGGACAAAAAGGCAGAGAGGTGGAAAATCCATTTGGGAAACCGGTGTGAAAAGTTGTGGGAGAGAAGAAATATTTAATGGCTGGACTTGCAACAGGAAAGGGAACAGCTCTAAAATGCAGATCCTCAAACTGCTGCAGAAGTTTTGATTTTTAAGCAAATTATTTTTTGGTTTTACTCCTCATTACAACACCCCAGAGTAATGCAGTGAATTTGCAAAAGAACCAGTCTTTTAAAATTACATGTCTGTCTTAAGATCCTTTCCAGTTTTTGGACTGCAAACTTTAGAACTGATCAGAGACACCAGAGTTTTTTGTGCTATTTGACAGATAATAAATGCCTGAACTGTGACGTCTGTATGATCTCCGAGTAAAAGATATTTTTATCTCCTCTTTCTTTCATTTTAAAGAAATACTTCCAAGAAAAAAAAAAAAAGGTAGCATGGAAACTTCTTTTATTCAAAAGAATTTTTAACCTAAAATTTTGATTTTATTTTATAAACTACGTCCATTGCTCTGCAAATCTGTTTGACAAAGAGCAAATGTTTTTTCTGGTGTYCTTGGGACACTGTTCCCACCTGACTCATGCATTGAAAATTAGTTTGAGTTGATTGTGATTRAAGACTCAACAAGTCAGAGGTCTCCTAAACAATAGACAAGGAAGTCTATTTTCCCCCATTGGATTTTCATCCACAAGCAAAAATTACTGCACTTGATCTCTGGGTTGTCAGTTTGAATGGAGGCTGGAACAAAAGCCAAGGACACCACAGCCTGGGGAGAATCCTTGTAGCGTCCTTTCCTACATTTCCTGTTCTCCCAAGCAATTCCTGTTCTCCAAAGGTCCCAGTTCCCTCCAAGCAGTGACTGAGACAGCAGCACAGGAAAATGTGCTGATAGAAGAACTGTTTTTATATTATGCCTGATAAATCCAGGTTCATGGACCCWCAATCAAATCAGTCTCTTTGTAGGGTCAAACAGAGCTAAGTTATGTGAAMAAGAGCATTTTGCTGCCTATGGCTAATGCTTAATGATATTATTTCTTTTTCCTACCAMGAGAACTTGACTGAAGGTGTTGACTTTAACTCGGTGGCAAAGCTTATATGTAGCTGASTATGTCCAGGATTTCTCTCTTTTCAAGGCTATTGAAAAAATTAATTGTTCTTGGAAATCTTTAGTGTCCCTGTTTAATCCTTTCACTGTGCCAAAAGGGTTTCTCTTGGGAACCAGTGAAGCAAATTTATATTTTCCCATTAGAAGTTTAAAAGGCTTTTCCCTGCAGAGTTACTGTATATGTATATATAATATTTATTTTTAATTTTTAATGGAGTAAATAGTTCGAGGCATGCATCAGTTTTCAAATTCCATCTATATCACTGAAAGAAATTCTTGTATTATGATAACTCMGATGTTTTCTGTAAGCCTGTGCATTACCTGGATGCAGCTTTGAGCCACCTTGAGGCAGCAGGGAGCGGAAAGGCAGGAGTGGCAGTCAGGGGTGGCCAGTGGATGTATGTTTTTATTGAAATGAGCAGTGAGGTGTTTGCAAATGACCACTGACCTGCCCGTGCCCACGGCAGTGACTGAGGGGACATGGCAGGAGCAGGGAATGCCTTGAGAAATCCTGGTTGGTAATTGTCACACAAGGGCAAAGCTGCAATGCAACCTCTTCAAACCCCAGAAACAATCCCAACCCAGTTACAGAGAAGGTACAGAGGGATCATACAACTCGCTGGTTTGCAAATATGACAGAGATCAATTTGCACTCACTTTTACTCATATGCCATGACAACACTAATTGAAAGTCTTTAAGGACAAGCATAAAATTCTTCCTTTGRTAATAAATCTCCCTAAAATCAGGGCCTTGTTCTACATATCATCCTCCTACCTCTGCCAATATTTAGCCTTTCAAGCATAAAAGAAAGCGTASTACTTACAACATAATTAACTAACTGTAAGAACACATTAAAATTAATAGGAGAGCAGTGACAAAGGAGTAAAAATGATTTCCACCCCCACCCTCCAAARAGCATTCAGGGTATTAAATGACATATTCAGGTTGTTTTTTGAGAAAAGCCTGGTGAAACAAACCCAAAGGTTTACAGTCCCTGTCTGCAGGCCCCTGCACACAGTTAATACACATGTTAAAATGTGCACAACRCCTCTCGCTCCCCACTAATGAGATTTCAAAATCCATCCTGATTTGCTGCTGTTTACACAGGGAAATGAAAAAATTGATTGGTTACTTCCTTCCCTGGATCCCTGCACCTTGCCTGGCTGCTTGCCCTGAGCAGGCAGGGCTTTGGAGCAAAGCAGACTTCGGAGCAGCAGGGGCTGTGAGGAGAGAGGCTCTGGGATCAATTAAAATGCCAGGCTTTTCCACGCTGCTTTCCAGAGCATCTGTGCATGATTCCACAGAAATTTAGGGAATTAAAGATCAGACAAAGGTAAACATTTCCATGCTTTGCTTAGCACTGCATTAAAATGAGGGCAGGAAATATGACAAGACCATTCAGACTGAAGCTGCGTTTGCAGTCTCCATTTTATTTATTTACATCCAATTCCTTTGTTATTGCAGTTATGTCACAACTAGAGGCTGTCTGAGTCACTGTTTGGGTGCAGACTCTATCTGGAAGTTTAAATCAAACCGGTCTGGCTATTGTGAAGTAGCACGAGAAAAAAAAAAAAAACAACATTATCTTAGCAAAGAGATCCCTTTTTTAATGCATCAAATCCCCTTGGAGACACCAAAAAAAAAAAAAAATCTTTCTCAAAAAACCTCTCCAAGTAACAAAAAAAGCAAAGGAAAACATTTTTCTATTGGTCACACCCTCAGATAAATCCTGGCAACTCTGTATCTTGGCAGACAATTTCAATATTCACCATCCTGGCCAGCACACTCCAACCACGACTGCCCTGGAAAAGGCCTGCTTTGTTCTGGAGTAGCCAAGGGAAAGGTGCCCTCAGCTCTCGGTTCAGCCATCACCTGTCCCCGCAGTCCCACGGGCCCTGCTCCTGTGCTGTGTGCCCGGGGCACAGCACACACCCCGTGGGAACAAGGGGGATGGAGAAGGATGCACCGGCCACATCTGGGGCTGGGAGGGGCAGGGAAGGGATGGGACACTGCCGCTCCTCCTGSAGACAGGGCTGGCGGTGTGAAGGAGCAATTGACACCCGGAGAAGACAGCACAGGAACAGATGTGGAATTAGCAGACAATGGAATGCTGTGCAGGAATGGTGGAGACAGCATTCCAGCTAAATCCAAACGGGTTAGATACGGAAAGTACCAAAAAACAAAAAGCAGTCCAGGGACACAAACAGGTTTGCCTTGAATCAATGCCTACTGAAGACTGTGTCTGTGGGTCTCTCATGTCACCACATCCTGATATTTATCTCAGAATAATGTAATGCTTTCAATATTTTCAATATTCCTTTAAGGCATTCAGCTCTATCAGTCACTTTTCCAGCCTTCTCCACGATTTCAGCTGAAAGAGTTTTACCATCATTCTACAGYCAGAGACTACACACCATGAAGGTTCCTAAGTGACTTTGGCCTGCTGCAGTAATTCTGGTGAGAATGTGGCAGTTCATGTTGCTCAGAAATGTGTGTGACGTGGGGCAAGCTCTCTCCTTCTGTGTCCTGAACTGGATTGTCTATTCTGGGTGATGGATTGAAAGGAGGGACATGGACAAGGCCTGGGTACTGCCTGCAGCAGCTGACAGTTTTCTGCTSTGAAGAACCCAGAAAAGAAAAGTTGCCATGAGAGGAGGAAGAGCCATTTTTTCCAGACTGTGGGAGTTATTTTTGTACTCAAGACTACACAGATCACATCTAACACCAGCAAACTTATGCTGCCTGAGAAAGGTGCTGTCTTTTTTCCTTAAGTACGGATTTATGGCCCTTTGGAATCTGCACTATTTCTTTACAGCAATTCCTTTTCTGTAACAYGATTATATCAATTTATCTTTTCCCAGTAGTCCAGCTGTATGGAATTGCCAGCCACTGGTATGTTCAGCCCTATCATCTGGATTTCCAGCTGCAAACCTGCCTTACAACATCAGAGAGTTTGTGTTCTGAAGCTATAGGAAAGTAAAGCCTTCTTGTTTTATAGTCTTAAATAGATAATGGCAGAAGGTTTGTCAAAATCCATTACCTCAGCATCATGATAAGCTCACAATGTTCTTTTACCTTATTTTTAGTTCTTAATCATAAGTGTTAATTTCAATCCTGCCAAGAACATAGAAACAAATTGCCTAGTCTTCAAGAGGAGTGCGTGTGGTTGCTTTGCATAATGTGGCATAACAGTTAAATTGATGATGGTTTCACAGGATCAGGGAAAACAGGCAAAACGTTACCATTGTGTGATTGTGCTACAAATGCAGACTTCAGAACCCTTGAACTGCCTCATCTGTCTGCCGTGCTTTGGGCTAAGTTATGTGTATTTAAACCAGGAATCACCACACAGAAAAAGATCTTTGAATGGTTAATGGTCGCTAAGTTCAACTACTCTTTTCTTTCAATATTGAACCTCTGGCCTTGGCAGGAGACTGCCCCAGTAGCATTTGTTTTTCCCTTCCTTTTTGGAGAAGAAAAACAATTTATTCTGCCTGTAGAGTGTTCAGAATCYCCTCAGGCTGGCATATTTTCTGAGATGAAGGATAACATCATTTACTTCTTCCATCTTTCCATTAATCCAAAGGTTAGTTGAGAAAATAGATTTTGTCCCACYCTCTTTTTCCAGATAAAGTCCCAATTCCTATCAAAAGGCAAAGCTGGAAAAAGGGTACTGAATACTCTGCAGCTTCTCTAGAGCCAGTTCACCATCTGCTGCTCTATTAGGATTTGGTAATAAAAACAATTTCCTAAGCCTGGTAGACTCTTACACATATCCCAACCTATTTTTAAGTCCAGCACCATCATGTGCACTGGGTGAAGCCTGCAGTTGCTGTAGAGCAGTTTTACATAATGCTTTGGTTGATTATGATCCAAACTGAGTTCTTCCTCCAAATGCTGGGTGAAAACTGCCTAGAGCAGCATCATTAACCATGTTAACAGTAATTAACACATTGAATTAGCAGCTTGGACAATGCAGAGCGAGCACCTCCCTTTTTCTGCAAACACAACTGTTKTCTTAATGTTTTATGCAATGAGCACTTGTGTTTTCCAAAAAGCATAAAGGTGTGTTTCAAATATCTTCTACCCAGCAACTGGACACCTAAAGGAGACTTCTACATCTTAAAAAGGCCAATTTTAATTCCAAATTGCAAAGTGTGCATTTAATTATAGGCTGAATTAATTCCATTGATGACGCGTTTATAATTGTTACAAATAAAAAATATTTTGGTTTTATTTTTATTCCTTTTTCTAGGAAGAGTCCCAAGATTTTGACATTCTTTTTGCACAAGACAGGCTGATGATGAGGGAGACCTGTGGATGTTGGGCCATCAGTGCTGGCTCTGARCTGGTGGTGTCTCTGTTTTGTGGTTTGAGGGGGACGTGGTCCCTGCTCTGCTCCTTCTGCTGCCCTGGCTTGCTCTCCCTGTGTGGGATGAGGGGATTTTGGAGCTGATAGGGTTCCTGCAGGCTGGGAGCCAATGGCAGCACCAAGGAGCACACACTAAATATAGAAATACTCTTGGTTTTTTGGTGCTGGGCCGTCCAGCTCAGAAAAGGACATTCTAATGTAAGCTTAGAGCTCTCCTCAGCATACAGATTATAAATGAACATACTCCRAAACAAAAATCTGACCTTTTTCTTTAAGTGAGAGAGCACACTTGGAGACAGAAAGGGGGGAAGGATATGGCATTGGTCTAAAATGTATCTCTGAGCACTACAATTGGACCCTTCTGCTTTTACACGGCTGCAGTGATGCCAAAAACCTCTGTGCTCACCACAGGAGCCTCTCCCTGGCTGGAGATGATCCTCAGTGGCACTGAGCTCCCCCCAGCTGGAGCACAGAATCCAAGTYCTCCCAGCACACCTCTCAAACTGCTGGCCATACTGACTGCCTTAACAACCCAGGGGACAAAAAAACCCAAACATTCCTGAGTGTTAGAGGAAGAAAGCACATGYTTGTTTCTCAAAGCACATTGCTCAGTTTAACACATGCACTTCTCAATAAATGCGCTGCTGGACCTGGCCAAAAACCTGAGCAGYTCTTTGAAAACTTGCCCCTAATGTGAATAACCATAAAGTGTATTTAAGTGCMGACGAATATGCTTCTACTGCACAAGCAATTGTAAAAATAAAATGTCTCCCGCTGCTGCCAAAGCATTACCCTGAAAGATTACTCCAACACATGTGCTCACAAACCCAGCACAGCCCGGGCTTGGCTGGCTGCAGAAACCACACTAACTCCTTCCAAGGAATGTTTCGGTGGTGCCGGCCTCCAGGGTCATTCCCACTGCTGGCAGGTGACCCGAGGAGCAGAATGCCGTGAGCACAGCAGCTCTGTGCCCGTGCCCGGGGTCTGTGCTGCCTGTGCCTCTCTCCTGCCCTGTGGGGCTGCAGTGGGCAGTGCCTGCACAGCCCTTCCCGGGCATCTCTCTGAATGACTGTCACCTCAGCCTGCCGCTCGCCCTGTGCTCCAGGATATAATGTTACTGTGCCTGTGCTCCCCACAAGACCAAGTCACGGGTGCTGGTGCAAAAAGGAACAATGGCACGTTCCCCTACACGGTTCCAAAGCTCACAGAGGGCCCCAGGGCACCACACATGTGACACTTTCAGTGRGCAGCTTGTCTGTCGGGACACGCCTCAGACAAGAGGGAAAAACGTGTTTTCCAGTCTTTGTCAAAGAACTACAAGAACTTTGAAAGCTCTATTACTTCTTTGTATTTCAGAAAAAAACACGCTTTGGTTTGGTGTTTTTTCTGTTTGTTATTAAATTGAGAAAACTTGATGCAATTTGAGAGAGAAGTACAAACAGCAGAACACTGCTGCATTTCTCCACTTCTCACAGCTGATTGTTCCAGGGTGATCTAGGTCCTAACCTGAGTGATTAATAACGTATCAACACAGCAGTTCAGCAGCGTTCCTCTGCATTCCCCGAAAAGTTCCTGAATGCATTTTCACTGAATGTTTTGGTTTTATATTGTTTCTTYGATTTTTTTCAACTGACCATCAGATTTTGCCCTTAGACAGAGCATTTAGGGCAATCATTGCAGCACTTGGCCTGGTATTTTTGCTCTGAATCTTAGTTTCAAGTACACCTGTTCCAGTTATTGTCATCTTCGGCTGTTACTTTCTAAATGTATCTTTTCTGAACTGATTTCATCTCCTGTGAACCATCTGCTGCCAGTAGTCACTACATATGGATACTACAGACAAGAGTTCAGTTTATTGTTTGTGAATTATTCTTACTGTGTACATTATTATATAGATAGAATAAATTTGATAYACAGCATGAAAGAGCCTTATTATTATTGGTACAGTTATATATTATCTATATTGGTCACTAGTGGTGTAGAAGTGCTAATTTAAGAAATTTTTTYCCCTCAGGTGACCATCTTCAAAAATGGAGAAATAACAGACAATACCAAATAATGAGGATCTACCCCATTTCTGGAGAAGGGAAGGAGCAGATGAAAATAACACTACTACAAATAAGTTGACCTTTCACGAATCATAACCTGGCTCTTGGTTAGGCAGCCCATCAGCTCCAAACAAGTGATGGACAATCAATCATGATCTGCCATAACCTCACCTAGTGAGAATCAGAATGAGGACCTATGGACCAGGATTTCATTGTCTTGCAGAATGTGTTACATTTCTGAGCAGCATAGCAGTCATTTAACCTAAGTCAAAATACATGTAGCTAWGTCATGGATGATTTTCATTTTCCAYCTCTGCTTGATCTATGTGAAAACACCTCTCCTTTTTAGAATTCTTCCCACAGTTCCAAGGTATACTTAAAGTTCAGGTGTCTCTTACCTTGTCTAACTTAAGACAGAAAACTTAACAATTCTGTAGTTCTTTGGTAAATCAAACTAAAAGCACCAGCAGGGACTTCTGCAAGCACAATGCACAGAACTTCAAGGGGCAGACAGGATTTTACTTACAAGTATTTAATATCAATCTCCATTTTTGTTTCTAGAGTCCTAAAGGAATGAAACTACCCACAGATCCAAAGTCCTACACAAACAAGCATTTTCAGAATTGGGCCTTTTTCATAACTCTGCTGTATAAGGTTTGTAATAAGCTCAAACCATGTCATTTTTTTCAGGACATTCCTGGTTTCACATCCCATTTCCTCTGCTCTTTTTTCACATGTGTTTKTTAGTTTTTTGTTTAATCCTGTTGGATTATATTGGTCAAGAAACACTGAATTTTAATTCAAGGGACTAAAAATACATCTTCTCCCAACACAGTATTATTATACTCATGCAAAAATTTCATAGTAAGAAACAGCGACATCTACCTCAAGAGTGCACAAAACAGGTAATCTAAACTACATTCTTTCATTGACAACCATGTACAATATTAAATTAGTTGTTATGTATGTAATTAATTACTATTTAATGAACTGAATGAAGCTCTCAGTTGAGATCTGGCTCTACTTAGCCTGCTGTTACACAGAAGAAACTTCAAGGGTTTCAATCCCCCAAACTCCGTCAGTTAGTTAATCACTGTTTAGTTGCATTATCCTGAAAATTAAAGTTATAGAACTTTTTTCTGTGCACCTGACAGATGCAGGCAAGAAATCTTCTTTATTATGGAAAGAACAAAGAAATCCATTTGAGAAAGTATATTGGCTAAAACAAATAATTAAGCATTGACATTAATTCACATGTAAAAATATCCTCTGAAATAGTTTAGAAAAGACACGGATTATAAATTAAGTCAATTAAAACGAAAACTCGGATTTTAGAGAACACTTCTTGCATATAGATTTTGGAGTATTTTGTGAAAAGAGGCAAAATAGTTGTTCTATTTTACAGGAGAAGCTGAGTCTGAGAGGAAGGAAATCGTCTAAAGATAGAAGACAAGCCACTGGGGAGGCCAAAAAGAATAGATACTGGAGTCAATACCTGTCATGGTCTGCAGTCTGCATGGTGATCTTCGAGGTGCCACGACACTGTCAGGGCAGAGACGTCCTTMAAGGACATCCTAAACCCGCCCAGTGCACAGGCAACACTCAGGGTGATGGGGATACTCTGCTCTTTCATGTGTGCTGCCCAAGCAGTACCATGGCAGAGCCACGCTGAGAGATGCAGGAATAATGGGAGTGGGAATGGACCTTCTTGTCCTCCATATATTCCTCCACTGGGCTGGAACCAGCTACAAAATGGCAACCAGGCCTCAGGGGAACGCCTTTAAATAGGGATGGGAAGGGGTGGGGTTTGTAACTGGCCAATGGGGCACGGGATTGGGGAAAGGACCAATCGGAGAGGATCAAGAACTGGCCGGCCATTGGAGAGAACTGAGAACCGAGAAGATAGCCAATAGGAAGGCTGGAATTAGCATATGGCATCGTTAACTCCCAGGGTCATTACTCTCGGGGGAGAACACAAAATTAGACTGGAGTGTGGGTGCTGCCATCCCTCCAGGGGACCGTGAGCTCATCTAGAGGTGGCTTAGGGGCCCCACAAATACCCTACTGACAAAACCACAATCATCCATATATTTCTTGGAGAATTACTGTGTAGTCATGTGGCCTTCCCTGGCTTTTTTCAGAGAGTAATTGAGAACAKACATGAGTATGGCCTAGGGTAGGTTGATATGTTTATTACTTCTACATGAAAATAGAAGGCTGATATACCGGGGCAGAAAGGTGCACACTGCCAGTTCTGCCAGGATTTCTCCTCATTCAAATTGGAATTTATGTCTTCAAACTGGGAAAATGCCTGAGCCTCCAGTCTTTGTGTGGCTGCAAGTCTTAGCTGAGCCAGTCACTCCAGTTTGGAGCAGGATGGGGTGAATTAGCACTGTCTTTTTCCTCTTGGCTCTTTTTCCTGATGATATTCCAAAGTTCTGGGTAATCCARGGAGGACTGCCATGCAATAGGCACTGTGGCAAGCCTTCTGAGATGGCAAGAGGCTTTTGGTGCCCTCTAAATACTGTGTACAGGCAGTGGCAGGCACACCCCAATTCTCTGGATATAGCTGATTCTTCACTAGAACCAGGTGTGACCTAACACAGTATGTGATTTTTCATATAGTGCCCCAAAAAAGCATAAGATCTTGTGTCAGAGCGACAAAATGCATGTATTGCTTCTGAATTTTCACATTTCTTGACTTCTGCAGGCAGCATCTGGTGATTTGAGTCCCCAAAACATTTAGTCATCTTATTTTCATGTCACTGCTGCATCTTTTTGAGGCACCTTAGAGAAAATCTGTACCATATGTTATACTTTAAAAGTGCACATATTAGTTCCCTCCGTGCTTTCAAAATGAATCACAGAATTATRGAAGAGTTTGGGGTGGGAGAGATCTTTGAGATCATCTAGTTCCAAGCCCCAGTGACATGGACAGGACTGCCCCRGGTTGCTSTAGTYCARCCTRGCCTTGGACACTTCCAGGGRTGGGGMATCCACAGMTTCCATGGACAAAGTGTGCCCATGGCCTCACCGCCCTTACRGGGAGGATTTCTCACTCCTAATCCTCCCTTCTTTCAGTTTGGAGCCATTCCCCATGTCCTGTGCCCTTGTGGGAAGTSCCTCTCCAGCTCTCCTGTCCCCTCTCAGGCACTGAGAGGTGTTCCAGGGTCTCCCCAGAGTCCTCTCCTCGAGGCTGAGCAACCCCAGCTCTCTCAGCCTGTCTCCATGGGACAGGGGATCCATCCTCCTGGGCTCAGTCCAACAGGTAAACATCTGTGAGCAGAGAAGAGACAATGATACAGAATATTAACCAGCTGAGGATTATTTCCTATCTCATTCCAAGAGCCACTCCCTTCTTCCAGTCCTCTCCCCATCAGTCCCTCCCCACAGGCACTTTCTGGACCCAAAGTGGTGCCAAGGCCCTCTTGTACCTTTAGGACACTTATTTCTTTTCTGAGGCATGAGAACTGACATAAGAGGTTGTCAGGCTGAYCTGCCCTTTTATGGTGAGCAGCAATAACATGAGGCCAATCTTGAATAGCCTGTAAGATTATTTGGGCTGCACTCACTGTCTACCATTTTTGCTTATAGAAAAGATAATGTGGATGAATGTGGTTCTGGCTGGGAAACTTGCAAACTAAAATGCAAAGCTGACACATCCACTGATGGTTGAGTTCAAGCAGGTAACAGCTGCAGAATCCCAAATCTCTTTTGTAAGCTTCTGCTGCAGTTACCAGACAGAGATTGAGAGTTTATGCACATACATAGCTAAAAATAATGTTTTGGAGCAGAGATCTCTCATTACAGTGTTTTCTAATTATTTTGTGGCRCCTTTTGTAAGAATAATGATATTAATGGATATTAATTGCAGTAGTGACCTTTTCTGATACACTAGTCATGCAAAAGAACTTTAAMTTCCTAGAGAATGAGTCAGTGCCAGCTCCCACAGACTGTCTGAGRCAGGAAAGGCAGGGGGAACCACAGCAATCCTGCCTTCTATTTAAGTTTTATTTTACCATCCAAAATCAACCTCGTAAGGAAGTGTGAGAAGTTACATTCTCTACCCTCTTTATTCTCACAAGGCACCTGTGTTGCACCGACTAAGGCTGGGAGCATGCTTACATGACGAATTAGCAGTTCCAGATGACTCAGTTGCATGCTGGTACCGTGTACACAACCAGACCTGGGCTGGTCACCCAGTTACACAGAGCTGTGAGGTATTTTGTGTTCAGCACTTCCCCAACCACGCTGCAATGTGTGCTGAGCCCAGAGCTAGCACAAATCTGCCTGTAAAGCACCCATTTGACACCAGCATATACCCAGGTAAAGCTGCACTGGTTGTTTAAGGTCTTGTCTGGATTCTCAAGTCATGCACATCTACCTGAGGAATGATTTCCTTTGATGAATAGATGGAGTTACCCCTAATAGTCTCAGAAATTGTTTCTCTTTCGATGTGGTGCTTTCAGATCATCATGGCAAACAGTCTGTACCTTCAAAATAATCAGCACACTTACATGTCTGTAAACAAATTTGCTGCAAAGAGATATATTTATGTAGCAGTTCTCCTGTGTGTTCCTGAAAGACAGATCCTTGTGCCCTTGTGTAGGCTCTGTATCCATTGCCTAAATTTGTTGAGTTACTCACCATGAATCATTTCCTGGCTGTAAAACATTACAAAAGGCAACTGCAGGAGGAAAAGAGGCTGTACTGGGGTAGAAAACATCTAATCACAGAGACCTGCCATATACCCACTGCTTGCCACCTGCTTTCCATAAAATTTAATTTGACTGCAGCACAATCCAAGCAGGTAATGTCCTGTGGAATCTGCACTGCAGAACCTTAGGACAGTATACATTATTAGCTGGAATTTCATCTGCTCTCTGATGGTTATGATGTATTTCACCTGAGACACCTTGCCAGTGATGATCTGAGATAACGTGTGGGTTGGCTGTGGCTCTGGTAAAGCTGACAATAACAAATGTGCATCTCCAGTTAAATTGGGTTGTTGGCCTGTCATTCATCACATTGGTTCTACTCTCAGTTAAAAGTTGTGTCTATCCTTTGGGAGAGAATTTAAGAAAGAAATGCCTTTCATGCTAGAGTTTCTCCTAACATTTATTTGGCTAATCCTGAAACCCTGAGATGAACACATTCATTTTGGGTGGGTTTTTATTTTTCTGTTAAAAATGCCCACTGAATATCTTGATGTACAGATTAACACATTTCTTTTAGGTGGGATTTTATGTTTCTGTTACAAATGCCCACTGAGTACCTTGTGATGTACAGTGTTAGTTACAAGTGAATTGTGGGAGGAGGAAAATGCCACTCTGTAATTGATAATGTTGTGTCAAATATGGTGCAGGCTGCAATTATCATCAGTTAGAAATCACATCCTTTCTCACTTTATTATATAGCATGGATGTCAAAGTAATTGAAATGTTTCAGCAACTGAAGTGGAAAGGATGTGAGCTACCTAATGGATGCACCTTTTTTTAGCTGCATTTATTTATTTAAATGTAGGAATGTGCTTCTTTGGAAGCTCTTGCTGTAGTGCATCCATCTGGAAGTCAGCATGTTATAAATAAAGCGAGTTATTAAGAAAATTAACATTAAGTGAAGCTTTCCTCCCTTCTCTTCTTCCACTGAAAGTAAAAATTATTTGCAAAGTAAATAGAAGATTTTTAAATATGGGAAAATAAATATAAACCCCCCAACTGCTTGAATATTTTACCTGACTTTTCCAAAGACTTACTGTTATGTCTCCTGGTTTCAATTGATTAATCACTTAAAATATACAACTCAAAGTTCAAGTGGGTGAGGACTTTTTTTATTCTTTTTTTCTTTTTTTAAAATTTTTATTTATTAAGACTTATTTTTTGCTAGTAAACCATCAAGTCAATTAATTGTACAGGTCTAGGTCTACTGTACAGGGGAATCACACATGATTCTGCAGCAGGAGTTCTGTCTGTGACTGTCTCCTGTGCTTTCAGTCTGAGCAATCTGTGTTTTCCAGCAGTTTGCTTGTCAGCATTGCATGGGACTCAGATGAAAGGAGGATTTGCAAGTACATTTAAAGAGCTTCATCTATTCACAAATCTTATTTATTTTGGAGGAACAATGGAGCACAAAGGTTTTTGTTTGTTTGTTTGTGTCCAAGCTGGGCTCTGTGTGGCCCCCACTGATGAGGGAAGGGTGGAGGGGTGGGATGAGGCTCTTTTGCTTTGAAGAGAGGAGTCTCAAAGATGATATATGGTTGCTTGGTTACAGCCCTTGTTTTTCACCTCTCCCAGGGATAAGTTGTGATGCTAGAGAAGACAAAAAGAGGGTTTTTTTTCCCCGAAAACTCTTTACATCCGGAGCTCTAGATGGAGTTCTTAAGAGCTCCTTCTCTTAAGCACGTGTGTCCTCAGATAGATTTCATTGTTCTCCTCTGCTGCTGTACATCTGTACAGGGATGGCAGCTGTCTGTGCTGAGTGCCCTCTTTATGTACAGCCATCATTTCCACTTTTAATCTGCTGCCAGCATTCGGGGAACTCACATACTATGGGCAAAACTTTGTCCTGCATGACTGCTGAAACCAACACACACCTGTGCTCTCTGCACTAAACAGCTGGGATATTTATAACCCTGTTTTGATATGAAGCCAGCCTCTGGAAACATGCGTGAAAGAAAAAATAACTGAAAAATTATAATCTGATAAGTTGTAAATAAAAATCAGTGGCACATCTTTCCTGTATTAAAATGAAATTAAATTTGTTAATGTGCCTCCTAGGTCTTCTAGGGTGATCCTTACCTTCAGAAATGTGTCAGCGATGCTCCTCTGCAAATAACTCCTGCCCATTTGACTGAATCCAGCCTTCTTTTGTGCTCCTTTAATATCCTATCCTCCTAGTTAAAGAGCAGACAACCTCTCACATGGGATGAGAGGTTCTCGACCAACTGAAAGCAAAGGAGAGCTCTGTCCTGCTCCCCGTGTGTTTGAATCCAGCCCCTCTGACATTCCACAGCTTCTCCTTCTCCCCCTCTCTGCCCTCAGATCTAGTTTTAAAAGCACAAAACTTCTTTCTGGGCCAGACAGATGATTGGGGAAACCATTCAGCATCATCAAGTCACCCTGGGACACCTGGGCACTACCAGGACGTGTCTGGCTCCACCTCCTCTCCCCTCCCTACCACTCATCTCCTGATGAGATATTCCAGAACCTTCCCTAGAAAACCCAGCCTCTCTCAGCTTTCCCTGTGTGACAGATGCTTCCATCCCTCGGTCCTGTCTGTGGCCCTTTGATTGGCACAGTAATGGCCACATCTCTTTTGTGCTGGGCAGCCCAGAGATGGAGGCAGCACTCGGGTTGTGTCCCGTGAAGGAATCACCCCCTGTGACCTGCTGGCAGCACTCTTTGTGATGCAAACAGCCTTGGAATGAACACCTCATTTCAGACAACTCATTAAAAATACTTCACTGAGCTAAAAAGGAAAACATGTAAAACTACTGACTATTCATGCAAATAAATGTTATGGTTTTTATCCCCTTATCCTACAAATGCTTGTCCTATACTTTTCCCCATGCCTTYTTTTTTTTCAAGAAGAAGATTATGATTCTGTGTTTTTGCAGCTGAGTTGTTGGTGCTGACAGATTTGGAGGATTTTATTACCAGGCACAGGGATCCAAGTATGTGTCATCTCTTGAAGCAGTCCTGTTTTTGGACTGACACATGTCACAGAGTAGCAGGTTTCTTTCTCCTTGCCTCCAGAATAGACACCCTCCCGTTTCATAATGCTCTGCAATTCATCATTTGGTTTTCTCATGAAATCCCAATGAGTTTGGTTTTTTACTTATTGGCTAAACTATTTAAAATTCAATTTATTTTGACTGTTTCTGATCAGAGGCTGTTGTTGTTGTTATGATGTATGGCAAGGAATGAAGCTGAGGCCACAACAAGAGAAAATGGCAGACCAAACCAGAGATGAGGTCCTATTTCTGCCCAAATCAGTAACAAAATGTGACTGAGTTTGTGAGGCCAGGGTCTCACCTGAAGTAATTTTCCCATGTTCCCCTTCCTAAACTCAGATTTTCTYAAATTCCTGAAGGATTGGAAATGTAGCATGAGACATACAAAGCAGCAAATCGTTGGATGTGGATTACACTTCAACCACGAAAGGCCCCTGAAACAGATATGAACTGTGCCCACCTCCATATGTTCCTGCAGTTACCTCCCAAATCAGAGAAACTGAGGGTTTGGTGTTTTTTTCTTCTTTCTTTTCCCTTTTTCTCTCCTATCTGACATCTCTTTGAGTGCAATGGGCAGTATTGATAGCTCCCCAGAAGACAACATGTGGGAGGGTGTTGCTGAAAACCTCAAAAGCAAATATAAATTAATAAAACAGATGCAAGCATGTTTACTGAGGTCTGGCAAGCAGAGGGATAATTAAATTTGGATTTAGGAGGTATAGAAATCTTTAGCAGCAAAAATTTAAGGAAAAAATCCTCAGAGAGTTCTGCCAAATGTTAGAATAATTATCTCTTAAATAAAGCTTTATTTGCTTTCCTTCATTGAATATTGTAAATTCCAGATGCTGCCAAAGCTTTTTCAATTGATTAAATTGATTATTTTGTTTTATTATAGAAAAATCTRTTCTATAAAAATTACACCGTGGAAACACAAACTGTATTAGTGAGACACTGGTAGGTTAAACCTTCCCACACTTTCTCACATCTTAGACATCTTTCACGAAATTTTTCGAGATTTCAAAAATATACCTGCTTTAGCATACAGGGCAGAACTGCAACATTTTAGCAAGTTTGTTCCAATAGATAAAGAAACTGGAATAACCACAGATGTCTTACAAGCCCTTTGGTCATACCTGTGCTCTTCATAAATACAGAGACTTCTGGTTGAGTGCATGGGACCTGTGTATTTCTGTCTCATCCTCCTCACAAAAAAAGCACCTCCATTCCAAATCCTATCATTCTTCACTGGCAGCATCTCCTGACTGAAGGATGTTTAGCTGTAGCCAAAACATTTCTGTTTTCCAGTATCTAAGAGGGTTTTTTTTTTTCCCACTTAAAATTCTGAGCTGCTGGTGGTAAGCAGACTTTTTAGGTAGAATAATAACAATGAAAACAACTGAAAATAACATTTTCTTTTGAATAATTGGGATGGTCTTCTASTCAATAATGTTGATGAAACACTTCCTTCAAACCTACTTACAGGAGAATTTAATATATGGACCAAACATTTTCTTTTATTAGATCTTCTCATAAACCAATTATTATGCTTCATTTTGATTGCTTTTTAGTGTTGGATTTCTAATTTAATCTACAATATTTAGGAGCAAAAATGAAAACTATGGAGAGCAATTTCAGGTGGAATTACACTAATATTAAAATTTCCCATATGAATTTCTAARCCTTTCTGTAGTTTACAGTGTGTTTTTTGAAACGTGGCAGGGAATTAATCTTGCAATCTGCTGAATTTTGATTTCCCAGTGGAAATCAAGCAGGAATGGCCAAGGCTAGGAGCTGTGTAAAATTATCCTTTGCACATGGGAATGCTCGGGGCTGGTTCTGTGTGAAGGCAGAGTAACCATTTGGCAGTGGCAGCAGATYGGTGAGGAAAACAAAATGCTGGGAGCTCTGGAAAGCTGGGCTGGCCCTTTGGAAAGGAAAAGRCTCCCCCACAGATATCATTTGCCAGCTTCACTTCTCCATTCCCAGAGGAGGAGCGAGCCCAGCTCCGCACTCTGTCTTTCTTCTCTCCCCTCTGTGTGGCAGAATTACCTGGGCTCTGTCCCTGCATCCCTCATAGCTGAGCAGCCAGTGCTTTCAAGTAAGGCAAATTTCAGCCATTTCTGATTAAAAGGCATTTTTCTGAGTGATTGTGGTTGGCTTTCCTATTTTTACCTGTAGACATCATGCTCTTAGTAAAGGAGAAGGGAAGAGGATCTGCCAATCCAGCCACCAGAACAGCAAGGGGTCCTGCGTGCCTGTGGCAAAACATTGCCCCAGACTGAAGCTGGTTYTTAACCACTGTCAATTACTCTATTCCAGCAGTACACAGGGGAGCTAAAATCTGTGTTTCAGTCCTTGGTTACAGCTTGTGTATTGGGGTTCAGCTTTCTTGCATACCCTGTACTCTCATCATTGACTCACAGTAGAAAAGGGAAATCCTTTGCATTTACCAGCTCAGTATCTAGTGTAGTTTAACTGACCTGGTAAATATACCAGGTCCAAATAACTCTACTGCTCACATAATATACAGATTTATCTTGGGGTTAGGTCGATTTCAAGCCAGTCTGTTTACTAAGTACTGTAGCACGCTGTATCTTTRAAATCAGACAACACCTATGGACACAAAGTGTGCCTTTAGTTATTACCTGCAAATAAACCTCTGGTAATGAGGTTTCAGATGTGTTGGCTCAGTGCTGGGGTAATTCTCAGTGGAACTGACTGCAGCCCATTAGGCAGGGCTGCCCGTGCTGCCGAGGTTGTTAATTTGACGGGGCTGTGTCACATTAAGTAGAACAAACATGTTTTCACCCGCCCAGCCAGCCAGAACGGACATGGCTGTTACTCTAACAACTGGATATTGATTGGGAGCACTCACCCTTCCCGACCCAGCGCTGGTACATGAAAACAGAGCCAGAGCTGATTAGGAAATYGTATGTGTTTGTGCACATGTGTGCCGTGGTAATGGCCCACATAAATTTCAGGCCTTTCTGAATTGCTGTCATGTTAATGCTCTGAGCATGAGACCTGTCACTCATTTCCTGCAGAAGCTGTGAAGGCTCATTTATCTTTAATTATTTATTTGTCTGCATCCTTGTACCCATCTGGTCACACCATGCTTTCAGGGTCCACCGCCCCATATTGAAAAAAATTGTTTATTAGCTGTAGCTCTAATAAAACTGTCTCAGGAAATGATGRAGCTGAAGAACTGTTGGGATTTGCTCCTGGTTTTGAGCTCAYGTGTGGCATGATTCAGTAGACAGTAGTGTGCTCCTTTTGTGCRTTCTTGAGACAGAGAACATCATTAGCTGGACATTTCTGCAGAAAACCAAGAAACAGAGGAGCTAAAGGGGACAAAAATAAAAGTCCTCCACTTGTCTTGCCACCAGGAGAATGATGAACTCACAGGTAGTTCTGGGTTCAGTGGAGTCAGTGCTCTCACCTCCTGCACACCTTCCTCAGTGAAGGCAGGAGTTTGTTGATTCATTTGACTTGGATATTCTTCTCAGGTTTTTTTCCTGCTCCCTCTGAAATATTAAGGTCTTCACCAACTGTAGAATTGTGCTACATCTTCTCAGCTTYACTGTTTCTAAAAACAATACCAAGAGCTGATAGGAAGTTTTTACCTATGAAGGTAACTACCACCCATTGTCTTATAGTCAAGGGTAAGTTTGGGCCACTCAAARTGAGAAATTACAGATTTAGTCACTTTTAACACGGTGATAGAGGAATAATCATAAGGGCTGGATGTCTCTCATATGTTTTCTGCAAAGTAAAACATGGAACATATGTAATATTTACTTTCCACTATTTGATGTGTTTGKTTTTTTCCCAGCACTAGAATAATTATTTATAAAAAATACAGGTATAATAAAAATATATTATAAAGTACTTAAATTGTTTTTAAAAGTCTAGGATTTAAAAACTTAAATACTTATTTTCCAATGTAAGATACTTAAGAAAACAATGTAACAACATAAAAAATGGAAATTTTTTTTTTTTTTTAATTATTGGTTTTAAGATACAGCAAACAGGAACTAGAATTGCATTGCTCTTGCATTTCTTTCCTTCACAGAGCAGGAACAAGCAATGCAACAGTGAAGAAAACAACACTGAAGATTATCTGCAAATAGAAAAGAAATTTTATGGACATGATCCATTAACATAACATATAAATATGCTACAGTGCTAAAATTCAAGAAATAATGGGAAGAAAAAATGGCACAGCTAAGTAATAAATGAGTGGTCCTGAGCAGCAAAAGATAATGCTCATCAAAGAGAAAAAATCATGTTATGTATAGAAACATTTCTCTGTACAATTTTAGTGAAACACTTCTACAATGAAAGAACTTATGAAAAATGATCAGGTTTATGGAAACAATTTTTTCAAAGGATCTGTTTGGGTATTGAAAGTGCTTTTATTTCTCCACCTGGTTATACTTCCAAGCACCTGGAACAATCAGAGGAAATATTGCTTGAAAACCCTTCTAGGAGAATATGTGGGGTAATAAAGCTTAACGTTCATTTTCTATAGCTCATAATTTGTGAGGCAAACAATCTCAGAAATATATTTTSATCCTCTGCTTTGTGGAGATCATTGGAATTCAGCTGAGTGAACAGGATGATGGAAAGYGATCCTGGCACGACTGCATTTGAAGGGAATTAAAGATTCATGGGAGCTCTGCAGAGGGACGTGAAACTGGAAGAACATCAGAATACACAATTAGTCATAGGGGATAATTCTGCTGYGATTTTGAAGTGATCAATGCGTTGCTTTTTCATATTATTAAGCTATAAATTATTTTCTATTACTACCCCAGAAAATCAGACCCTTCATTACAGAAYAGCAGTGCTGCAGGACGTTATATAAAAGTAATCACGTATATAACAAAATCATCCATCACACAAGCAATACGTGTTCAGTTGCAGCTAGTCAATATTACTCTTCTAATTTTTTTAAATACTGARTTCTAATGAATATTTCATTTGGAAAAATTTAGAGGYGTACTTYACAGAAYTGAGCTCTATTGGCACAAAKCCTTTCTGATCCTTAACGTGGTTTATAGAATGCACAGGGTGGGAAGGGACCACAGTGGGTGATCTGTCCCCACCTCCCTTTGGCCACAGGGCACTGCTGGCCCGTGGGCAGTTTATTGTCCCTTGGGATGCTCAGGTCCTCTCCAGAGAGCTGCTCTCCAGCAGGTCAGGCCCCAGCCTGGGCTGGCACACGGGGCAGGACCCTGCACTGCCCTTTGCTGAATTTCAGGCAGTTCTCTGCCCATCTCCCCAGCCTGTYGACGTCTCTCTGAAGGGCTGCACATCTGTCTGGGGTGTTGGCCACTCCTGCCAGCTTGGTGTCACCAGGTCAGTCACCGGGGAGGCTCCTGTCCCCCAGCCCAGGCCACTGATGGAGAATTCAAACAGTAAATTTGTGCCCAGCCTTGAGCCCTGGAGGACACCACCAGGTCCACGTCCCCAGSTGGGTCCTGTGCCCCTGTGGCACAGTGAGAAATGGCTGAACACTGACACACTGAGAAACGGCTGAGCAGCAGAACCCAGAGGGGTCTGCAATAGACAAGGAGGCTGRTCCTGTGGCTTTAATTCCTGTGTTCTTTACAACTGTACCGAGCCAGCAATGTTTTCATTATCAGAAGGGTGAAACTAATGTCTGGCTCCAGGAAAATAAATTATCATTGAGGAAGCGACTTGAACCGGGCCCTGATTTTAACTGCTCTGTATCAGCTTGATGAAATCAACACTGGATGGGACTACCAATAACATTGGTAGGTTTGATTGAATTGCAATGCTTCAGACAATCACGAAATACCTTTTGACTAATAAAGTGTTCTACTTTTTGTCCTCTGCTTCATTTTAGTTTCACCTGTGTAAAAGGGAATTTTTTTTTTTCTATATCAAAATAAGAGAAAAAAGTCTGCAAACTCATTAAATCTGGTTGAGTGACAAGGAAGAAACAATTAGAAACTGGTATCAGATGGGTGTTTTGATGATTGGGTATGGGTCTCTCCCTACCTTTACAGTAGAGCAATACTTGCAAGCTAAATAATTCTTCCCTCACAGATTTTTTGTAAAAAAAGTATAATGTGTATGTTCTCCAGCAGAAAAGGATCGGGATCTGACTTCTTTTTTTCAGATGTGCTTTTTAATTTTCTTGTATTTTCTTTATCCCTAGGATGTACAGAGCCTTGTGTCTTTCTGTCARTGTTCTTCCTGAAATTCTTAGACTACATGCACAAAGGGGTTTTTTCCCTGTATGTTACAAACAGCAGTGTGACTAGAATGAGAACAAATCTGCCACCCTAAAATCATTTGGATCATGCTCAGGAATCCCRGTAGACATTTTGGTTTTCTGCATGATTACTTGGAATGAATAGGAATAAAGACATCTATCTCATCAACCTAAATGTATTTCCAATCTGATTCATCCTCCAAAGGAGATTAGAGCATCTTAATGCTGTGCTGCTGCTTTTTCTTCAGTGGGGAGAAGTAGTTGACACAATAGATATTTAAATCCTCATCACTTAGTGTCTAATAGCAGTCAGCAATTTAAATAAGGGTGTTCACACACCTTACAGGTGGTACTTGTGCCTCCTGCCAGCTCTCACTGCACATGGCTCAGGGTTTAGAATTCCAGCACTGCCTCTAAAATGCCACTATTGAGATAAAATGCAGGATTCCATTTTGAAGCTCACAGTCTAATCTGGTGTATTTATCAAAGCTAAATTTGTTCAAATCTTTGGTTTTGGGTGCTCTTTGAAGTCCGTAGAATTTCTGCCCTAACCCCAGACAGATAGAGGAATATCACCAAAATTAATTTTTAGATAACTTGAAACTCAAATTGATGGTGTTACAAATATACATATTTCCCCCCTTTGTACATGGCAACACCATTGTTAGTGGTTCCTTGTAACAGCTGGGCCACTGAATTCGTGACCACTTCTGAGAATATCTACCTGAGCAACTCCTACAAAAGGTGTGGAGYTCTTTTCCTACTCAATGGTCTCATTTTCAGTCAGTGATTAAACAGAAAATAAAACAACCCTTATATCTTCCATGGCTGTGTTGCACAAATTAACAATTTTTTCCCAAGACACAACACCATTTTAAATATAAACATTAAGCACATACTTAATTTGTTAGGGGTTGTTTTAATATTCACAGAAATTGCTATTCTGCAGCTCATGAACTGTTCCATGCACTGTTCTGCTGAAAAAAGACTGAGTATGCAGCACAAAGTAAGCAGCTGATTTTTCCCACCATGTACAACATCATTTTGAAACATTAACAACAGAGGGTTCTGTCTTTTTAACTAGTTAGGCTTTTGTTGCTGTTGCTGTGTGAGATATGCTGTGAGGCCTTATGTCTTGTAAAGTGCTAATAAAGGATTTTGAAAGCCTGTGTTGCTTTAAAAGACTCAAGTCAGGATTCTGATGGGTGCTCCTCCATCTGAACAAGATCCATGCCTTTAGGTATTGATTAATTATTTGTACATGAGAGCTGCTGCTCAGTCAGTCTTTGGGGCTGTGGAAAGTTCACAATGTGATGGTACACACAACACACACTGTGTTGAACTGAGTGTGGAGTGAATTAAAATTATTAACAAGTCTCCCCTCTAAAGACCATGAGCWTGGTAATAAATCAACAAGGGATACCACAGCATGATGAAACTGTTACAGCCTGCAGTTATTACAACACATGGGGCACTGTCAGAGGACTTTAATCTCCCTCAGGAAAAATAATTTATTACAGCAACATCCTCTGAACTTCCCTTGTTGGTATAAAAATTATTGGGATGAAGCATTTGGCAAAGCAATATTAGCATTGCTAAGCAGGTTGCATATAGTCATTCCTTTCATTAATCCACAGTACCTTCAGTAGTGAATACAATGATCTGATTTTGAACCTAAAACATGGCAGAAGCAAAGATCTTGTATTTAAGGTAGTTTGACAATAACCATATTCCCTGGTAATTTTAATGGTGAGAGAGAAGATGTGTATACATGAATCAATATAAATAAATTAATAAAATTCTTTTTATTTGGCTTTAAGGCCTGCCCCAGTTATCCCACTGTATGCTTGGAATCATGCAAGGCATGCTTCTGCAGGGAGAACCCTTCAGAGCTTGGGCACAAGATGTGGGAGTGTGATGGTGCCTCTGACACAGGTGTGTGTCTCTGGGAACAGGTGGGAAGTGTTTAGCTATCTTTAATTGACTTTCTTGCATTTTATCTTTTTTTTTGCCAGAGGTGGGATCAAATGCTCCAGATGGTGTTTCCTGTTTGGACTCAGATGTTTATTAATTCTTATCCACATTACAGTCTCACAAACTGTGAGTTCTACAGCACTTGTAGCTAACAAACTAAAAAATGGCTCCTTTCTATCTCTCTACAAGGCCTTTTAAGCACAAAATGTCCAACTAAGAAATGACACCTCAATTATTTTTACTTTTAACCCAACAACCAACCACCCGTGGCCCACAATGTGAGCTTTTCTATCCAATTACAAAACACCACCCAGACCCATGGACAAGAAGGTGAAAAAGGACTGGCCTCTGCCCTAAAACCTCCAACTTGCTTTGTATATATATTACTATATTCTAAACCCTTAAACTCTAGGTTTTTCACCCTGTGATATCACACACTTCTATTCAAACTCCACACCCACAATCCCAGTGCTGTCACTCAATTTTGGAAGCCTTCTCCACGGCCTCAGGTGAAATGCAGTGTTTGCTTGGGGGTGGAAGTCTGGAATTCTCAGTGCCCAGGGCTCAAAGAGGACTTTGGTGTCCCCAGTGCCCAGGCACTGCACTGGTTCAGGCTGGCACKGGTGCCCCAGTCCTCACAGACACCCACAGGACATGATGTGCTTTGTSTGGGGTGGGGACACATCGATCTGCCAGGCCAGAGACAATGTGGGTCACTGTGTTTGCTGCCCTGGGCTGGAGGCAGCTGCCTGCTTTAACCAGAACACAGCAGCTGAGAGCATGTCAAGGAATTCTTCTAGTGCCTGAACAGTCAGCTTTCAAAGAGCATAAAAATGGCTTGGACTGATATCTGCCCTCTATTAGTTCCATATGTTGTCTCTGCTGAAGGGAAAAAACAGGATATCTGCTTTGGACAAGGATATCTGGGCCTTTGGACAAGGCTGGGGAAGAAAATCAGCTCAGRAACCTTTGCCATTAGATGAAAAACTTAACCACACTTCCTAAGTAGGCTAGCCAAGCTCAGATGTGATGAGGTATTAAGTAAAACCAACCAAATGTAGGTAACTGAGAAATTACTTTAGAAGTGTTTACTTTAAATATGCAGTCTTTGATTGTACTGGGCTTTTTGCTTTGGTTTGTTTTGGGGGGTGGGGTGTAGCACCTTTGCTCCAAAAGGTGTACGGAAAATCAGATGGAAATTTTGTATCTCCTATATAACATATAATTTCACAACTGACTGGATCAACATGAAGATTTTTGTCTTTTTTTTTCCCCCCATCTGTTCCAGTTCCACACAATCTTTTGAGTATGAGGAAATGCCAGTAGTCTCTTTGGAAAACAATGGTATTCTCCTTTCCCCAGCTACCTGCCTTGATGGCATTTGTTACGTGGCCTGATGCAGACAGGCACCAGCAGGCAATGCCTGTATGTGCAACAGCAAAATGTCATTCTTTTAGTTAACACACGGGTTAAAACATTCCCATCCAATGCTGCTCAAAGCACCTGTTCTGAGCCAGCAATGTGGCATTGCAGGACCCTGGAGGCCAGACTGGCTGTGCCTGAAGGGCTTCCAGGGAAGAAGGGGTTGGAGATCAGCGTTGAGCTGCCCTGGTGAGTCAGATCCGGCACACAGACGTGGGAAAGACATCCGTACATTGCCAAATTTACTCATAGATGTTGTACTACTCATTTAGGTGAAGTCGTACAAGTATATGCCTGAGCAGTCATTTTTGTTCTTTTTGTCTAAAGTGGTCAACTTCCAACAGCTTTATTTTCTTAAGTAAATATTTTAATAACCAAATGGTCTCCTGCAACACCTAATTCTGCCCACAAAGGCACGTATTTTTCAAATTCACCAGGAATTCATTTTTTCAGAGCTTCTGGTTGCATGGACCACTGGAATTCTTGGCCCCATGTCACTTAAATAGACCCAGTAGGGCAAAGGTGGAGAAGCAATCATGCATGGACACACAATCAGATTTTTTAGTGTAATGACCAGGATATGCTTAACAGAAATACCAGAAACCTGTAAAAGAGTTACAGCTATTCCTGGTAGCAGCAGTAAAACTTCAAAAAGCCTTTAGTCTGCCCTTGGCCCATAATTTCATCTTCTCTTTTTCCTTTGTGTATATTTCTCAGACAAAATGCTAACAGTAAAATCATTCCAGACATGTGTCTTCTATTAACTTGTTGAACTCAAGAAACTCACAACGCTCCATTAGAATGATTTCCCCTCTCCCTAAGATGCCCTGCCACAAATCATAGAGCAACTTTAGGCATTCCTTGCTTATTCCTGAAAATACTGTAGTCCTGAAAAAACCACCGAAAATCCCTTTCCAAAAAGAGAAGTTGAATTCTGGACTGTGGCTCAGAGGCATTGCAGGCTTCTAAATTGTCTTAGATGAATTTGATAGCCTGGGGTTGTGTTAGTGGAGATTGATTGAAACATTAGTTGGGTTTAATCCTGCTGCTTGGGAAAAAGGAATAAAAATTGCAAGCAGAATGGTAGCCCTGAACGGGATGATCAATACATTACCTCTCCCAGAAATCTGAGGTGTTACATTTCACATTAAATTATTTAATAGCATCTGTGCCAAAATTAATATGATCCATATCAGAAGGGAACGGTGAATGTTTTTATGACATTTTATTTGAGCAAGTTTAAGTTCATTTTTCAAAACCATGATCACACTTGCTATTTTTATATGGCTCCTTGAAAGTGTTTCCCCAGAATGAATCCCGTGAATTTTCTTTTGTCTGAATGGAATTGAGCCTTCTAGTTAAAAAATGATGAGCAGTAATTAGGACATAAATTATTTAAAAGTCTTGTAGTTTAAGCAGACATAAAAACTGGCAGGCAATTAAATCCGTGGTAAACTCTCGGGGATACTGGTGGAAACAGGTGGAAGCAAGTATTTTATGAGATCTCAGGACAGGCTGAGGGCTCAGGAGACGGTGACATGTGGATGAAAACTGGCATTTTTCAGCCTAATGCTGGCTTAACAAGATGTATAGGAAACCTTATTACACTGCTGTGAATGTCCCCTGTGGGCCAGAGGGAGGCCAGAGCTGCAGATGGGAAGAGCCAGCCCCCTCTCTGCAAGCTTCCTCTTGCTTCCAGCCCTTTCTGTGCACAAATATCCGTGGTGTAGCCTTTCCACAGCTACTGGGAAAGGGAGTGGAGCAGAGAGCACCCTGACAAATGAGCAAAGCTTGCCAGCATCCAGGAATTTACACGGGGGGGATGCTGATGCCTCTGACACAGTGTACCCACCCTGCCCACGTGAATGCAGGAAGCTGAGGATAAGTAAATGTTGCCAAAACCTCTCTGCCTAATCAAAAACCTAATTTTAAAATTTACAACCACAAAAAGGTTGTTAAATATTCATTTTCCTTTTTATGCTATTGTTCATGATTTTGTAAAAAAGATTTGCTGCTAGCTGACATTTCTTTTAAGGAAATGTATGACCATCATGTTGAAGCGCAAATCTCTTTTTCTTAGCTGTATGAACATGCAGAGTGTACAAATCTCATCAGACATCTACACTGGGAGGCAGAGGTGATCACACAGCACAGGCTCTGGACTCAGCTCTGTGGAGCTGAGACACCCCAAACATGTTTAGGTTGATGAGATGTTTAGGTTGATTCATTCCAAGTAATGGATACCAAAATGTCTACTGGGATTCCTGAGCATGATCAGAATGATTTTAGTGTGGCTTGAGACAGGATTTGGTGTTTGGACTCAGATGTTTATTAATTCTTAGCTGCATTACAGTCTCTCAAACTGTGAGTTCTGCAGCACTTCTGGCTAACAAGGTAAAAAATGTCTCAGTTGCCATCTCCTTACAAGGCCTTTTAAGGATAAACTGTCCAATTAAGAAATGATACCGCAATCATTTTTACTTTTGACCCAGTAACCAACCACCCGTGGCCCACAATGTGGACTTTTCTATCCAGTTACAAAACACCACCCAGACCCATGRAGAAGAAGGTGAAAAAGAAAGACTGGCCTCTGCCCTAAAGCCTCCATCTTGCTTTATTTATATATATATATATATATAAACAGCTGCTTGTCTGGATCAGCCCTGCAGTGTTAACCCTGAGCAGAAACAAGCCTCTAAGGACACTCAAGATTCCCACAGACATCACTTACCTGGCTGCCCATCAGACAGGGACTGCCTCTATCTGCCACTTTTATCTTCTTTTTCAGCCAGAGTCAGGATTAAATGCTCCAGGTGATGTTTCTTGTTCGGACTGAGATGTTTATTAATTCTTATCTACACCACAGTCTTACAAACTGAGGGTTCTACAGCACTCCCAGCTAACAAACTAAAAATGGCCCCATCTCTCTCTCCACAAGACCTTTTAAGGATAAACTGTCCAATTAAGAAGTGACACCTGAATTGTTTTTACTTTTAACCCAATAACCAACCACCCTTGGCCCACAGTGAGGACTTTTCTCTCCAATTACCACCCAGACCCATGGAGAAGAAGGTGAAAAAGAAGGAAAAAAAGTGCTGTCACTCAATTTTGGAAGCCTTCTCCACAGCCTCAGGTCAATGCAATGTTTGCTTGGGGGTCAGTGCCTGTGAGCACAGAAAGTCTGGAATTCTCAGTGCCCAGAGTTCCAACACACAATGTAATGACATTGTTATGGTCCAGAAAACTAAAAGTGAAAGGCCTCACCACAGGGGAACAGCTGATTAAACTAATATTTGACTCACAAAAATTGTTACTTTTTTTCCCCTGTAATGCTCACTTTTTGAGGCTTGACTTCTGCAGTGGACACATTGAATTGTACAATTCCATGATGCAAAATAATACTGAAAGCTATTAGGGCGCTGTTTCCTGTTTATAATCCACATCTGATTTCTGTACTGCAGAAACAGACTTAAAAGCTCCAGAACTCCCTAAAGAATTGATTATTTTTAGGTCTTTGGAGGGTTTGTGATCTTTAAATCCAGCCATACTTCTTTAGCTAAATCTGGTTGTGTGTACCTGTTAGTAATAATGAACCATTTTAAATACCTAAAAAAAGCTTTTAGCTTGCATTACAGCTTAGCACAGCATGCACAACACATAGCTGAGCAAAAGTAGTTTTAGCACTCATGAAAACAGTCCTATATTTGACAGGAATTTGATTAAATGATAAAGTCAGTAGGCTTACCAGCACTTTTATTTCTTTGCTGTAAAATGAAAATACAGCAAAATACACAGATAAATAATGCATAGTATTGCTGGGGAAACAATTTCCTTTTCAGCTTTTATACATTGTCATAAATCTTCAGACACAGTTTTCAGAGTTGCACAGGGTATTTGACTATTTCCTTTTTATTTAAATTGCAAATGAACATATAAATGCCAAAGGCCTGGATTTTTAAAGCACCTTGAGGGACTGCTAATCTTATTCATGATTCTTCTTCCCATTTAGGGAAGCAAATATTTGAAGCTAGTATACTAGCAGCAGTGTCCAGAAATATCACAAGCTCAAAAGTATTTTTCTCTCTATAGGACAGAAAAACATCATGAAAATAGATGCTAGTGAGTAAAAAGCCTGATTTATAAATCAAACAGTGGTCACTACATTGCCAAAGTTACTGTGGCCTGGAACTGTGATTAGGACCCCACTGCCCTAAGCATTGTACATGTAGTGGAAAATAAACCACATCCCCAAGAAAGCATAAAATCCACCCAGAAATGAAACATGAGTGAAAGCGTTGCCACGATAAACTTACATATGGGAGACTGCATGAACTGCTGTGAGGGCTCCTAAAGCACCACATATTAAAAATACTTATTGTGGCTTCATCCTTTGTGCCAAGATTTACTTCACTTGGGAGTTTAAGTGTCATGTAAAAAAAAATTATTTACTTTAAAAATAATGAGCCATTTTATTTCTATTTAATAGGAATCTAATAACTTTGACTTCTCTGTTTAACAGAAAGCTATTTTATATTCAGTTCCACTTAGAGACTGCAGTGGCAAGGGGACCTTGGGTCTCCTGATGCCAACCTGGCAGATCCTAACTGGTTTGCTTTGCTGGTGGAAATCACAAAGCCTCCTGGGACTGGCACAACACAAAAAAAAGTCAGACTTAGTGATGGTGCACTATGCCAAAGCAGAAGTACTGAGCAAGGAACTGCAAAATGCCAAGAGGAAATCAAGATGAGAAAGACATAAAATCCTCCTTTCTGGGAATTAAAAACTGGCAGGCACACTGATCCATTTCTTCTCTCAGTTCAGTCCCAAATGCTCCATGGGAATCAGGCATTTCAGGTGTTTTTTCTGACTTGAGGCCAATCTTCTTTCAGAGCAGAGCAGAAGCAGGTGCTCCAAAATTTATCTAATAACTCAGTAGAACAAGGACTAATGTGGGCTACAGACTAATTCAGTTCCTTCCTTCCTTCCTTCCTTCCTTCCTTCCTTCCTTCCTTCCTTCCTTCCTTCCTTCCTTCCTTCCTTCCTTCCTTCCTTCCTTCCTTCCTTCC
>QVAJ01000515.1:108426-129579 GCA_003546035.1 Mixornis gularis | reverse complement strand
CTTCCCACTTCTCATTTTCTTCTTTCTGTTTCTCTCTCCCTCCTTTCCTCCTGGTTTTAGTGATCAGCCAGTAAAACACTGTAGAATAATACATTGTCAGTCTCTGCTGCCCCAAGCTGTGCTGAACAATTAAAAATTCATGGAGGTCTGCAAGAGGGAAGGCTCGTTTGAGACAAGGGAGAGAGCCTGGAGTCCAGTGAGAGCATTAAGTTAGGAAGGGTGAGATATGCTCCTTCTCTCCAATCAATAAGTAATATAAGAATTTAATTATTTAGTGGAGTAGATATTAGGAACCTGATCTCTCCTCTCCACGTGACACTGATGTGTTGCTATTTCTGGTTCTCATTTCTGGAATAAATTATTTATATATATAAAGTGCGTGTGAGATTTTGAGTTTATTTATGTGTTAACGTATAAGGGGAGTTTATTTCTGTGTCACATAAAAGGGGAGGATTGTCCCACATTCATATACAGCTTGATGGGCTCTGAGATGAGCGTCACCATTTAGGAACAAGGCATTGGAATCATAATATAGAGATGCATGCTAGGGCCAGTGCTCAGCAAAGGTCAAAAAGAAACTCAAACGTTTGGAATTACATGAATAGGAAAAGATAATGAAAGAAACTTGCATTCAGCCATTGAATACATCCGTGGTTTGTCAACACCAGGAATGTCACGGCCAGTTATGGTTCTCTGACCTCACACAATATATACTGGAACTAGAAAACTTTCAGAGACAAGGAATTCAAAATAATGGAGTGACTCTCATGTAGAAAATGGTGGCTAGCAATCTTCAACATGGAAATTAAGGCATCTAATCAAGACAAAAGTCTTCAAAATCCTGAGTAGGATAGCGAACTGTCATTTGTCTTATCCAGTGTCAGAAAATCAGGACCATCACATTAGGGTAGGAGGGGCTGACAAAAACAAACAAAAACCAACCAAACAAAAATCCCCAAACAAACAAACAAACAATCCCAAAACATTTAAAGCAAGCAGGAAGTGGTGGGTGTGCTAGGCCTGTGGAATTGTTTGCTTTAGGGCAACCTGGATGACAGAATATATTTTGCAAAGAAGGGCCTAACAAGCATTCGGAGGAGAGATTAATTGATGATAACTAAGTGGACAAATACCAGCAGGCTTTGGGAATTTTCCAGGCTGAAAATGGTTGGAAGCTGGAAAAGTATGAGCAGGGGAAATACTGCATATTCCTGGTTTCTTTGTACTCCTCCACAGGAGCTCACTTCTCTTCGTTGCTGGAGTCAGAGCAGTAAGATGTGGCCTGACAAGGACAGCAATTCTTGTGCTTTGTGATCCTTCCTTACACATGGAACTGCTTCAGCTGTAAGGATGAAAAAACTGAGGAAAACCATCCTCATGCAGCTGAGAAGGGGTAGATTTCTGGCCTCACACCTCAGTGACCTTCAGAACATGCACGAGAACACACAAGAAGCCTGTATATTTCCATAGAAGCCTGTATACTTCCATGGAGCTCTGTTCCAGTCTTTCAAATCTCAGAGTAGTTCTTTAGTTGTTGTCCAGCAGAGTTTGTTGCTGAAAGTTCCGTGGAATAAATGATATAATTTTGTTACCTGATAATTTTATAGCCTAAAAGTTAACAGCAGTAAAACTTTCTGGTGTCCACCCATGCATTTGGTGAAATATGTGTGGGTCAAATGATTCATCCTGATCCTCACAGAGTTTTTTTTCATATTCTTTCAAGTCAGAAGATGCATTTGGTTATTTAGAGATTATAAACTTTTTTTTTTTTCACAACCAGGAGACATATGGGCAAAAAAGAGAACAGATAATGTTGTACCTGCCAATCTGAATTAGCAGTTATGGAAAGCTGCCTGGTGTTACCATACTTGGTGTAGGTCTGAAATCCAAATAGAGCCATCTATGTTGCTTCCAAAGCACCTGCAGACCCGATTTTAATAATCACTTGGTCAGGAACATTTGGGGCAAGCCCTAATCAGAAGATTAATTCTTAGCAGTTCTGCCTTAGAAATTCACTGTAAAAGAAAACCAAAGACTGTAATTTCTATGATTAAGAATCCAGCTAATTAAGGAAATAATAATAGCATCATGTTATGGGTGTGAAGTTGAGAGGCCTGTGTCAAGAGCATTTCCCAAAGGTATCTTTTCCCTTTCAGAAGCAATCCCAACATTGCAAAGACTAGAGATGGACTTGTGAATCCAAATATGTACCTTGTTGCTGTTCAGACAAACACATTGCAAACACACTTCCATCACATGATCAAGTTTTGTCTTAAAAGTATTAAAGTTTCTTCTCCTCAACAACCATACAGAAAGTTGTTTTAGGATCTTGTTGGTCAGATAGTTGGACAGCTGATTATCTAACTTTTATTAATATAAAAGGCTTTATACTTTTGTCCTTATCTTACACAGTTTCAGGCTTCAGACACTTCCCAGATTTGTGTTACTGCTGAAGGATATTGAGATAAGACAGATTTTCAGATTTCTACTGTGATAGAATATATTCCTAAACATCAGTAAGTGATAAATGGAGGATCCCATTTACACTCATTTTTAACATAAATATTTAACCACTTTCTCCCTGCAGTCTTTAGTACCTTAATGTTCATTGTGGCTTAATTGAAAATCCTCTTATGCTATTTTTAATCTTTGGAATCTTAATGGAGATTCCAAGATGTATCTCATCTGATTTTTTTTCCCCATTCTTTTAAGATTTAATTTTGCTCTAAGTGTAAACCAGTTGTTCTCGACATACAGCATCAACAAACAATTTAACAAAAAGTATTTTAAACTTACTGACTTGCCTTCCGGGTTTTTTTGGTCACTTTACCATTAGCTTAACATTTAATCATAACTGTAATTTTTATTCTGGTAAGTTGTGTCTCTCTATCACTCAAAGAGCTAGAATGAAATACAGATTATATCTGACATGCCAGTGGCATTTCCTCTTTGTCCTTTGAGGGTTCTCAGTGTTGCAGTTCTTATTGGAGGACCTCATTTTTTTTACACTCTCAGGTCTTTGATCAGCTTATATAGTCTAATATCCTCAAAACTATCCTTGAACATCTCATTGCAACAATAAATAGTTGGTGTTTTCTTCATCAAAGTCATTGTATTCCATTTCTTTCACAATCTGCTTCGTGGTAAAACAGAAAGGGGCAAACCTCCAGTGGTGTTTTTCCAGAGCAGAGCTGGTTTTCCATATTGCAAACTGGCAGTGACATTTTGCAGTGCTTTAGGAGGTGTTGTTGTTATGGACAGTACCCTGGTGACACACACCACAGCAGCAATGGCAGCAGCAGAGGCAGCTGAGGTGGGCATGTTTTTAGTGGATGAAACACAAGAACTTGCCAAACCTGTGAGAATGTGGCCCATAGGAGAACCTGTTGCCAGCTTTGTTCTCTTTTATGATTTTTTTCCTCTTTCTTTTTCATTATATTTGACATTTTCCTGAGACTCCTGAGACTCCTGAGACTCCTGAGACTCCTTGTAATTCTAAGTACCTTATGGTGATGAAGAGGAGAAATGGGGCCTACAGTTGTTTATGTTTATTATGTTTATTACACAGATTAAAATCCTGTTAATTTCTATCCCTAATTAGACCTGCTTTATTTTTCTCTCCCAGCTTTGGCTGTTTGTAGAGAACAGCAAAAAGCTGCCCAGGGGACTTTGCTGCTCTGGGTGTTGTGAGCCACACAAAAGCTCGGTATTTGCATTAGTAAAACAGGAAATGTGGGGACACAGGTTAATACATCATCTCCTTCATCTTCTCTCCKTGCTATTCCCACATATGTCAGCAAATCTGTTAATGAAACGTTTTTCATTCTGTCTGTGCTTTCATGCCCTTCCCTGGTCACATCAGGCATTGTCCCAGATCAACCCAAATGAGAAGTTTAGAGAGAGTGTTCTGGTAAAAGATTGCTCCACAGGTGAAGACAAGCTGTTTTGAAAGCAAAAAGGGCTCTGTTCTCAGATGGTGAAGCAAGGGCATACCCCTAAGGTTGAAAGGCTGTACTTTGTATGAATAATTGGGATATTTTCTCCAGACATGGTCATTTAGATTGTGACTGAAGACTAAAACACGTTAGCTAATGAAAGTTATTACTCCCATATTTGAAAAAAAATCCAGAATTTCAATATCAGATTCATTCTGCTGTTTCTCTGTGATTGAATGGGTTTAATTTAACACATGCAGGTACCTTCCTACCATGTCTGTCAAGTGCTTTCAGGTCTGTTTTACAAAGGAAATAATTGGTGGGTTTTGTTATGTTTATTTTCAAGGTATGTGCAATTCTCTTTGCACTGCTGAAGAAAAAAGAAATCTGTCCTAAAGTTTTAAAAGCTAATTAGTCATTTCTGCCCACTGAACTAGTTATGTGCAAATGTGTTTTCACTGTTAGGGTTGTACAGCTTGAGAAGCCTTGACATGATTTTTTTCTCTGCCAACATTTTCACACCTGATGGAATTAAAGATGTACTGTACGAGGACATTTATCTAAAAATTATCTGCTATCTGTGTGCATCTATGCATGCTTCTTTAAGAAAATGCTCTGCATCTCTGCAGCAGGTTATGGCTACCGTGTGATGCAGGAATTACCATGGTAACTACTTGTGTGCATTTTTTTATTGGACAGCACAATAAGGCAAGGAAAGCTGTGGAAGTTGGTGGCAACACAAGTTGCTGCTGCCCTTGGTTTGTCTGGCCAGGTCACTTGTTGTGATAAAAGCATTGCCGTTGTCTGAGGATGTTAGAATGCTTCTGTTTTATACATTAACTCCAAAGTAGGAATGTTTTATTGCAAAATTAATTTGATTTCTTGTATATTTGTGATTTATGACACAGTGAAACGCATTTGCTTGCATTTAGGAAAGAGAAAGTGGACTTTTTCTCATCAACCTCAAGGATGAACTATTAGGCTTTCTGTATTCTTCTGTAAACATACACACACTGAAATTTCAGAAGCATCCCTACCTCATCTCTACCCGAAATGTCAAGTGCTTAATTAAAATATTCTTTCAAGAACATTTCCACCATGTATTTGCTGCATATCTGGTATCTTTAAGAGGAAAAAGTAAGACTCGTGTGTGATTTTAGCAGGCTTAGCCTTGTACAGAGTCATGGGGGAGTAAATCCCAGTCTACACTGTGTTGCTGCCACTAAAAATTCCATGACAGCAGATTGTGTGTGCTGGAATCCTGAAAGGGGCTCTACCTGAGCCAGGAGGTACTCAGCTCTCTTCACCTCCTGCTGAAGCAGCTGTGTTCTGCGAGGCTAGGTAAGAAATGGGCTGCTTTGCCTGTGTTCTTCATCAGATGATGGAATCATAGAAATGTTTCCTGATGACCTCACAGCATTTCTCCCAGGCTTGACAGTGGCTCCCAGCAGTTTCCACGGGTTCTCTGTAGAGTATCTGATGCTGCTGGGGTGATTGTGCATATCTATTTGCAGACTGTCCATATAGCAGAACTAGTTGGCTAATTATTACAGTTTTCAGTATTTGCTCTTGAAAAGCAAAGATTACAGAAGGAAAAAAAAGGGGTTTTATAACAGTGCAAACTTTGGGTAAGTACAAAAATAATTTGTGAACAAAAGAAGTAAAGGTGGTCCAAAAGTTTTCCTCTGTATGCAGTTCATCTACTTCCTAATAAAAAAATATTCACAGAATATTAACAGAATGCTTTGGGTTGGAAGGGACACACAAGAATTGTCAAGTTCAGCTTTTAAGGGAATGGTTCCTGTGGGGATCAAACTCACAACCCTGGTGTTATTAGTACCATGCTCATCTGAGGGTCATGACACATGACATGCTAGTGACATTTTCTTTATTATTATGTCTTATAACCTTTTCTAAAGATTGCTAAATGCTATTTTATGTCTAACAACTATACAATAAATATGTAATCTTGTTTTTTATATATAGTCTACATTAAAGAGCACCCCACCAAAATTAAAACAGTGATACTGTAAAGATCTCTGAGATACATTTTGGAGACCTGTGTCTCAAGCCAATAACCTTTTACATTTCCCCATTTCATCTGTACTTTGTCCTCTCATCTCCCTCCACTGGAACAAGTGTTCATATTCCAAACCTTGGGGCAGCTGTTAGACAGTTCCCATTATTATAATCTTATTTTTAAAAAGGCAACATACCATAAAACATGCCACATATTTTAGAATTCTCATGTGGAGGGATGAGTAGCAGACACATGGTTCGAAGGCACAGCTTTTGTAAGGAATCCTTAGTTCTCCCTCACTGCTCCGGTGACTAATCCTTTCCCCTCCAAATGCCAGATTTGTCATCTGAACAGAGCACATGACTGGGGGGACAGAGAAAAAGTCATGTGTGCATGCTTTACTTTGGTGGTGAACATTGAAAAATAGATCGCTGTCTATTTGCAAGGCCTTTTTATGCCAGAGTCCTGACAGAAGTCAGGTGCCAGCTCTTCTTTGATGTCATCAAATATAGTACCCACACTGCTAGTTTCTGTATACTCAGAAAATGGAGCTAGAAGCCAAATTTTCTCTTTAAAACAAGCTGTTTGAAAAAAGAGATATTATTAACTAAAAGATGGGCAGGCAACCCAGAAATACCAGAGAAAAATAGATGACATAATTCATGCCTCCTGCAAACATTTCATTCTCTAGCTAAACAGAGGACACCTTCAAACTATATACTTCACCACTGGATTGGCAGCTGTGAGATAGAAAAATGTTTTTATAGTCTCAGTTACTCTTTATTTTGTATTCAGTATTTTTCTCAGTATTTGGGTGTCAAACTGTTCTTTGTCAGTTGTACAGTCTGTACCATTTTCCCCCTTTGCTCAGAACCATTCATAATTCACTGCCTGGATTTGACTAACTCTATCTCTCATGAATTTACAAATAAGTGAAATTTCTTATACTCTAGTGGCTCCTTGTGGAGTTGCCTTTTTTAGACCAAACTGCACGATTCACCGTTTGTTCAAGGGTTACTTTGAAAAAAATTACCATGTTCTCCTCACAAACTCTTTTAATGCAGGGCCATTGGAGGCATCTAGCCAGTGTCAGCGCATTCAATTGATGATACAATACAAACTCTAATTAAATAGCAATCTCCCAATCTTAACAGCACAACACTTTCTCTTTTACACACTTTCTCATAATTTATTTTCTGTTTCCAAGCATTGTTTTTGCTGGGGGTGCCAGTGGGAGGTGCTGAGGGCGGTGAAGGCCTGCGGGGCCCTGTGGGCCAGGCAGTGGCTGGTGCCTCACGGTGCTGTGAGCCCACCTCAGCCTCACCAGACATTGAGGACTTTGGACTCAGGATTTTTGTCCTCTCTGTCCCTTTGAGGCCTTAAGTTTGAGCTCTCATGTTTTTCAGATTCTGTGCTGCCCAGGAGTGCAGCTCTGAGCTCACAGTCAGTGTCACTCAGCTCTGCACACAGCAGGGACACAAAACAAATCCTTTTCCTGCTGCACTCCAAGGACAACTTTCAGCCCAAAAGCACAAACAAGGGTGGGCTGAGGGAGGGACAAGAAGGATGGGACCTCACAACCTGCAGCTGGAATTGGATAATTAAACCCCAATATGCAAATGGACCAAAACTTATCAAAGTGAGAGACCTCATGACTTGTGGTGCATTTTGTGACCATTCTTAGTCCATCTTGGGTGTAACGCTGGTCAGGTTCCTGTCCTGCCCAAGGTGAGCCCTAAAGGTCTTTCAATAAATCCCTGCTTTATTCTCTGGCTCTGTCCAGTCTCTGTTTCAGGTCAGCCTTCCCAAGGAATCACCTTCCATTCCAAACCACTCTATGATTCTCTGTGAAAAAGTGAGGATTTTTGTCAGCCCTTCTGGAAGCTTTTCCTCAAATTTCCTACAATGCTCTATGTCCTGTAATTTCTAACTTACTCATGTATTTTATGTCTGACATTACATCTGTTTCATACTTATTTTCTACCTACTTTCTTATAGGTAAGAGCCTGTCACAGGTTAGACCATTGCTCAAAATGTGATTTTGTATTGTTTTCTAATGCTTCACCTGTGGTGTTTGAGAGGATGTGTCTTCACCTGAAACAAAAAGTGCAAAGATKATATGTTTCTGAAGTTAAAATTTCACCAAGGAGACATTTGCCAACAATCARTTTATGACATTAATTCCCAAAAATGGAAGATGCTGTCTAAGCACTTGACCTCAGCATAACTAAGTACACAGGCTTCTGTAGTGGCTCATAAGTAAAAAGATAATACATTTARTTCTTTGCTGTGCTTGGGGTTACAGCTGAGTGAAGAGGCATTAAGCAAAGCTAGAAAAGCAACATGAGACACWCTAGCTGGATAGAGAGGATATCCATAGATATCTAATTAAAATATCTGACTGCRGTTCTAGGTCCTTTGATTATTTACTCTTAAATCTCCCAGTGCAATGAAAATTATCCATGCAAAAGGCACAGACAAATTCCAAATAAGTACAAAAGCAGCTGCTGTTAAGTAGTTAATCTAGACTTATACCAGCCTTTRAACTCTTTCACAGCTTATCATGAAAGGAACAAAACATTTCATCTTTCAGAGGCAGCAACTGAGACTGTGATGTTATCTTTCTTATGGTACGGCTTTGAACTGTGACATTTATTCTGACTTCCACCCTCATTCCTATTCCTAGCTTCATGCTGAAAGAGAATTTCATTCGTATTTGCAGATATTCTTTTGTAACTTTTATTCAACCTTTACCTTGAGGCTTTCTTTTTCCCCTTAGGAAAGTTTTTTTTCAAAATTTGATCAATTGAATTTCATGATCACTTTTGAAAGCAAAGAACACTTTATGATAGCTTTATCTCTGCAACAAAGAGTACRTGTTAACAGAAGGGATCCCGCTGAGGGAGATTCAAATATTTTAAGAATTGTCAATTTGACTGCTACTGTCTGTATGGAATCATTTGAGGACATGGAGGTGAGCACCTGAAGTGTTATTCCAACCCATCTAAATGCAAAGCTTTCCTCACAGTTTTAACTGAGCCTGGATTCTTCCTCTTCCTTTGACTTACCTCACTGAAAAGATAACCGAGCAATAATTAAAAATGGGAGTAACAATTCCTTTCATTTTTTTTTTTCAACACAGTRAGTGAGCAGGGAGTACCAGATGGGGAAGAGAACAGAAATTGGTGACAAGACAAAACCATCTAGTGACTGTGAACATGGTCTGATTGGCAAACAGAGATGATTCAAGCTTCTGAGACTTCCCACAGGGGAGCACTGCACCATACATGTGCAACAGGCTTGCAGAGCAAGTCTTTGAACCTGTGCAGAAGAGAAACCTCTGAGCAGAAAGGGCACAGCTCAGGAAAAGCTGAAGAGGTGTATTTTAGCAATGATATTTTATAAAAAATGAAGTAGCAAGAGAAGAACATAAACCTATTTACTGAGAAGAAATATAGGGGTTTGGGTGAAGGGTCATGTCCCCTTAACTCTCCTTTTCCCTAAAGCAGACACAGCTGTTGCTGCTTGCCTTTGAAGAACCCAATTATTTTCTCCATTTCCCCCTTCYTCCTTCTCTGCCATGTTCCTGATAATTGCTTCCTGTATTTTCACATGAATAGGACTCTGTGAAGAAGTAAAAACCTTAAGACCTTACCGTGCTCCTCCTCCTTCCCAGAAGAATGGATTCTCCTGCTCTGCAATTGAAAGGGGAAGTGTAGGAGTCAAAGCAGAAGCAGAGAGCTGAACAAAGAGTGTGGAGGTTCCTTGGGTGGTGTAGCATTCACAGGCAATTGTTAGGTTCTCACTGAGTTGGAGCTGCCCTGGACAGTGCAGTGCCTGATGCCTGGATTAAAGTCTTCCCTTCCTTCTACCCAATCCAAAGGTCTCAAGCTAATAAGAAAAAACCCCAACTTATATWTAATAAAAGGAAATGACTGAAATAATTCCAAGATGGAGAACCTGTAAATTACACTGAAAATAAAGAAGAATTGATTTCATTTCGTTTGTATTTTCTGAGCTGTCCACTTACCACAATAAATACAGCAGTAATTTCGAAGCCCCTACTTTTGAATTTTTCAGTTAAGGACCCTCGTTGCATTATCAAGAAAGGGAAAAATTCCACAAACAGCAACGTGTAGCTTTTGATTTTCTTTGGAGAATGCTGACCTATGSCAGCTTTTTGGCTGACACAGATCAGTCTGTCTTTCCCAGATCCAYTGCATCTGTCCCACTGATCCTCCTGCTCCTTTCCACAGCTGTGCCAGCCCTCCTTGTGAGAGGACAGAGCCTTGAGACAGGTGCCTCTCCCACCACAGGTGAGCACGAGGTTGGAGACAAGAACAGACAATGGCAAAGGCTGGGTATGGAGAAGAGCTTCCAGCTGTGAGAATCCCTCCACATCCAGAGCAGAATCTGTTCTGCAGATTTTATATAATTTTATATATAAAATTATATACAACTTTATATAATTTTATATATAAAAYATACACACAACTGTAATTTTAGTCATCTGTATTAAAACACATCTAAAAATTACAAGAAACTGTAGTGGTCCTTTTTTATATAAAAGGATAAATAGAGCATTTTATTAACACTTTTTGCAGCAACAAAAGTGACACAGTCCACATCTTTTTCATTAAACACAGCAAAAGCTATGGTCACGTTTTACATCACTTTGAGGCACAAAGCAAAATACTCCTTTTCTTAAGGTCAAGGTATGATTTGCATTAAAAAAAAAGGAGAGAAAACAATCCTCAAGTTGTATATTGCGGTAGCAGGGTTTCCAATCACTAGCACAATACAATGAACAGACCAAGAATCCAGAATGGATTATTACATACAATAATAATCATTTGATTGAATTAAGAAATGGATCATTGTTGTCATTTTAGAGTATTAAGAAGTGGTCTGGTGTTGCTAACTCCAGTTGGTTCGGTTTGGTTCAATCCCAACAACCCCAAGTATATACAACAAGCTAAATGAAGGTTAATATATCATCTAGAAGATTATGCACTTCATAATGCATTGCACTTATTGCTTGGTACACTAATGTTGCAGTCACTGTTGAGTTATGCTAAAAAGACAAGCGTGATGCTTGTTGGCTTCTTTCAACCCAACACTAGTTATTTACCACTTTGGTTTATTGTGAGTTTTTATGTTACTCGTATTCAGTGTCCATTATTATTATTATTATTAGGTTCGATCAAAAGACAAATACATCTTTTATTTCAGGGATTTCTAAAATAATTATAATTACAGCATCTTCAATAAACATATCTATGTATACAACTGTGGCACGATGTGTAAAAATATGAAAGCTATTAAGGGAAGAATAAGGGTTAAATTATTCTCTGTTTCTTCTATTGGTTTCAAAATATTCTGCAAAACAAATGCATCCTTTTTCATAGGGCTACTTGCCCATAGTAAACTTCTCTTTGGAATTTWGTAAAAGACTATATCTTTTTCTATGTTATATTGGGCTTTTTTTTTTCTCTTTCTAAAGACACCAGTACAAATTCAGAATATACTGCAAAGAATAGATTAATAAAGCTTGGTTTTTGATAAAGGGATTTGCCTGAAAAGTCAGACTTAATATTGTATTGTTTTTATATTAGTTGATAAATGCAGGGAAGAACATGACAATGTCTATACTTTCATGAGATTCTGTAAAGAACAGAAATAAGAATTTGTGCCCAAACATTCAGTATAAAACTCCTAAATAACTCCTTTATTTATCACAGAGTAGCCTGCAGCATGTAGTCACGATAAACATACAATATGCCCTATTTGTTCTTTAGGCTTGATACAATTACCGCCCAGGGAACTGGATCAATCCTGGAAAATGCCTGGGACTCGCCCTTTCTCCTGGGAGAAAGTCCTTGTCCTAGACCAAACACACAGCTCCTACATTGCACTGAGTAAATGTGTGTCTTCAACACAACCTCTTTCAATACAGTGTAACAAATATATAAGTGCATTTTTAATGATCAAGTAGTTTTGGCTTTCTAAAAAGAGCATTAGATGTGCCAACTCGGTTGCTTAGTTGTGCTTTAATCTTTAATTATGAGTTTTAGCTCTTGTATACTGTAAAGTATCTACTTGCCTCTATAGTTTTGACCAGTAAACCCTTAAAACTCTAATGTTTATAGAACAAATATAACCTAATGAAAGTGATAACGTCACAACTCATACAGATTGCACTTTGATGTATTTTTTTTTTACAGTAAGACCTTCCTGTTTGATATGTGTTTACATGTTCATACCACATTTTATTTCTGTGTGCAAACAATCACAATGAATTTAATCACAAACACTACAAAATATACCAAATATTTAGGTTTGTTATGAATAATCTCTTTCCTTGTAGTTGTATGAGTCTTGTACTTCCTCTTGTACAAATTCCTCCTTTTTCTCCCAGCCATTAGGCCAGCCACCATTGACCTGGGTCGTAGCACCGTAAGACTTGGTGGTACCGTAATTTACATAATTCTGGGTAATGTCCCCTGTCTCTTCAGCAAGTTCATCTTCATGAATAAAGCCACATTTCTCTTCGCTTGTCTGTTCAGGGTCTGCCCAGGGTTGTTTCTCTCCTGAAGCAAATATGCCATAGAAGATCACACCTCCGTAATGGACTAAAGCAGCGATGAGGAAGACGTACTGCCATTCTTCACGTGTCTGTGGAGAAGAAATTTGCTAAATCAGAGCAGCACATAGGTTTACCTGACTCTTCTCACCTGGAAGATTTAAATTAGGGATTGGGGTTGTGATAATCAGCGCAGCTAAAACATTTAAGTGTCCATTTTAGAAATATTTATATCCATCTTTCTTTAAAAAATTCATCAGCCCACAAAAGCATCAACCTAGTGGGCATATAGTGCCTGAAATCAGCATCCCTGGATGCATGTCCCAGACTCCCATATGGATATCCTGGCAAGCTGCATTATAGAAACAAGTTGTATCAAAGTGGAAGATTTGGAAACTGGATTTCCATTTACCTTGTTCTTTGTCATTGCTCCAACAATTATAGGGCAAACCATTCCAGACAAGGTCCCGACTCCATTAGAAATCCCCATTAAAATGCTAGCATACCTTGGGGCAATGTCTAAGTGGTTGACATTGAATCCTGCAATAGAAAGGTCAGTGAGTGCTCACACCAAGAGCAGAGCAGCACTTCAGCTGAGAAAAGTGACCGTGACATTTTTACTGTAACATATTTGGGCTGCTTAATTGCATTTCTTTATCCCTATAAGGCTTACAAGGCTTAAATATTCCTAGAGAGACACTGGGTTTTCATCTGCTTTGAAGAAAATATTTCAAAGGAATACCAGGTTAATTTTCTCCCAAAACTGCAGTTTAAGAAAACCCCAAAACATCCAAGCAGTGTCTGTGTTGGATTAGAGAACCCAGAAGGTATTTAGGCAGGGAGACAATTTGTATTTCATAGTCCCTTACGTGACCATTTCGTGCTGTAAATAACATGTCTTTTTTCTTCCCATTTGTAACATATTCCTTTCCTATTGCCCACATTTTTCTTTTTGTCACACAGACCAGCAGAAGGGAGTTATTTTCTATTCTTCAGTGGTAAATTGGAGGAAAAAGACAGTATCTATAACTGAATTACTAATTAATTTTGAAAGATATTTACTTGTTCTCTTGCATTTTCAGCAGCACAATCCTTGGAAATACATGCAGTAACTATTTAAGTAATCTAAAGAGACAGAATGGATTGTTCCCAAAATAAGGACTTAACTAAGTGGAAATAGAAATCAAACCTTTGGATACAGATGGCAAAAGGGAAAGGCAGGCAGTATGGTATGGTCAGCTTGGGGAAAGCAGTACACTTCCCACACGGCACAAAACAAGAATGAGACCTTGCTGAATGCATGAGATTGAGGACAGGTTTGATTAGAGGAGATTTTAGATGTTTGGCACAAACCAAAAGAGAGCCTGTTTGAGACATAAGGAACCAGCATGGGAGAGGATACTAAAATCACAGTGGGAAAACAAGGGAGGCCAGGTGACTCGTGTTTGGGAAGGGAAAAGCCAAAGGTTGATGAATCAGCAGGAAAGGGGAATGGCTGAACTTCAATTCAGAAAATAAATTCTAGTAATTAGGCTCCAAAATAAAATAATACAACACTAACAGGCCCCAGATTCATAAAATGATACAATATTAACAAATCAATAACCAATACATACTGGGAGAAGAATAAAATACTTCTATTGAAACAAAGATGTGGAATTTTAGGTATCACTGTGTAATACCAGTCCATCTCTATTCTGGGTCTGATTTCAAGAAAAATCTGTAGTGTACATTAGCATCTTAATGAGAAGAGAGTATAATTTGCTGCAATGAATATGGAATAGACTGAATTATTTGAACAGAAATAATCTAATATGTAAACTCTAATACCAAATGTACATTCCTTTGTAATGATCACAAATAATGTCCTTTGGGAGTTCCAGAGTGAGTGGGTTTTTTAATTACTATCTGTGAATAAAAGCAAAGCTAGATGCCCTGCCTCTTAAGATAAAATAGTTTAGTATTAATAGTAATATCATCTTACCAGATATGGCAAATCCACTAAAACCTACAGCAAGCACTAAGAATGAAATAGCCACTCCTTTGCTGTGTGAATATCCCACCACGAGAAGAAGAGTTGCTTCCATACCAAAACCTGGCGAAATAATAAATAAAAGCAGACAATGAATTTAATTCCCTCTCAAATACTGCAGGCCTTAGGATGCCGTGATATTTCATAGGAACACAAATAAAACATTACCTCAGAGTGGGATATATTCAGGTATTTCTTTCATCTCTAAAAAAAAATGTTCTTTCTCTCTCAACAAATCCTTATTTTATTCTTTGTGCTAATTTTATATATAATATATAATTATGCTAATTTATTGCTATTTTCTTTCAGTTTTAAGATGAAAATTACATACTTGTGTCGTGGTTAGGTCATTCCAACCAACTCTCATGGGAATATGCATTCAACCTACTTGTGAATTTTCCAGCCCTTAGCACAGCTAATGTGGCTTTAGCATCTCAGAAGTCAAGGATGTAATAATGTAAAAAGTCAAGGGAGTTGTCTGGGCTCTCTTAGAGCAGAGGGTGTTTAGATGAGGAGCTGAGACTGAGTAACTAGCCAAGAGTAGGCAAATTACCCTGCAAAAGCTCATCTAGTTCTTTAACACTCTAAATGGTTTTCCAAACACCAAACAGCTGTATGGGAATGCTGAATGGGAGCACCTGTGTTGTCTTTTATTTAGTAACAACATCTGCTTTACATAAAAATGCAGAAAATATTGCCTCCCAAGAACACACAGCTGGGCAGTCTGTCCCTCTATTCTAGACAGAACACAACATGAACATCAAACCCCTCCAAGAACCTTTTAAATAAAATACAAAACTCACCTCCACAGTTCATTATCTTTCTCACATTAGTCGTTGAAACAATCTGCCTGCTTCTTAAAAAGTCAGCAATCTGTCCCCCAATAGGAACAATGATTGTCATCACTAAATGCGGCACAGCAGACAAGATGCCCACCTAGAATTAAAATTGGAATTAGCAAAGTGTAAACCGTAAGAAAACCTTGATTCTTCATTTCCTGAAGCATTCAGCAGCTTATTAATTATTTCTTTTCAATGCCACACTCTGTGTTAAAACTAAAAGCCTTGGGTTATGAAATGAACAAAACTGGTGATGTGAAGATTTTATTTTATATTTTATTTTATGAAGTATAGTGAGAATTTTTAAGAACCTCTGGTGCCATGACACTTTTTGTTTATAGACTGCTTTCACAGTTTATATTTAAGCTAAAGCTTTTCCCCCCTCACTTCACCCCTGTCAGAATTTTCAGAAAATTCATGATCAAATGTGTAAAACTGAATCACTACCTTTCTTTTGATGTTTAGTGCAGCTTTGCAGTGAGCCTCACACGCCTAGACAGGTTCCCTGGGGATCATCATCACGTGCTCAATGGCCATTTGTCTGATTTCTGACCAAGCTGCAAAGTGCGTGGGGGCAGAAGATATGCCTGGAAAACTTTGTATGTAGTGAAAGATAAAATATAAATATCCATTGCTGGTATTCCAAGTGCTATACGTACAGAGCAAAATGAGACACAGCATTTTGTGATGGCTGTTCCAATAGATTGTATGTGAGTGTTCATATTTACCTTACAGGGCTGACCCAAACCTCACATGAATCACACGGAACCTTAGATCACCCCTAGAGCTCACACTTTGTCACCATCTTTTCTCCTTTCTAAATGAGAAGGGGACATCAGTTCTATCAGGACTCTCCCTCCTAGAACAAGATGGCCCTGCTCTTTAAAAGGCACCTGGAAAAATCCAGTTGTCAGTGCTTTCTACACAGCTTTGGTGGGATTCTGCAAGCCCTGAGTGTAGTGGGGCTGCTGACACCTTTCTAACACCAACCACGAGCTGGTTGGGAGCACTTCACTTGCARTGCAGCCCCAACTGGATCATCACTAAATCTCATCCTGCCTCCACCTTTCCTTATCCCATCCTTTGGTGAGTTGTTACTTCACTTGTTCATGCTGGGCAAGGAAACAGGAACTGGGATAAGTGAGATCTAAGATGTAAATCCATGATAAAGATGCAAAACACTTTTCTTTCCCATTCCTCATAAATACCACAAATATAGCTCTGATATTTACTTAGTCAAGATAAAAGCTTTCCATTCTTTTTACATACCTTGCTTATTTCAAATCCAAACACTTCCTCAAAGTAAGCAGGCTGGCTAATTAGCAGCAAGTAAAAAGTCCAGCTTCTACAGAAGTTTGCAACTATTATTGCATAGACTGGCATAGATGTAAAAAATTTTCTCCATGGTGTTTTGTATTTCTGAAACACAGAAAGGGGATCCAGTTACCATGTTGATCATTATCAACTCTCCATCTTCCCTCTCCTWACCCTTTCTTTAGCTATGGTCCCACAAGCACATAAATATAAAAGCACAGCATATAAAAGTCACTATAAAATGCACAAGTGGGGAAACTCAGTGATACTTAATTGTATCACAACACTCACGTACAAGTGCTTTTKTCTCTGTCACATAAACATGAGCATACATGGACATAAGACCCAAATGATAATGTCTTTAAATGACATTTTAAATAATAATGTCTTTAAAAGACAAAGTYGCTGTATGTAAGGCAACAGTCAGATTTGACACTGTAACTACACGGTTTCATTCAGATTTACTGCAAACATGTTTTTAGCATTTAAATCTTAACTGCAGTATTCTGCCTTTTTCTTTTTTTTAATCAAGCCTCAGCTGAAACTGCTTGGTCAATATATTTTTTGTTTGTTCCATTGTATTTTTAAAATAACTTGCATAAAGGAACAAAGGAAGGCAGATGGACAACCCTGCTGAGTCCCAGCACCTGTGCACAAGGCCGGGCTCCCACCCATCTGTGTGGATCCAAACAAGGATCCATACCCAGATAAGTGCTTCAAAATCCCTTCAGCAGGAATTCAGGCYGAATTCAGCCTACCATTGATTTGAATACTGGCTTTTCTTCAAAGAAAAACAGCCTATAGATGGATCTGTGCAGCATCCTGTATACCTATTAAATTGCATTTAAGTGAAAGGTAAGGATTAATTAAGTGACTTAATTAATGAGAAGCCAGCCAGAAAAYGTAACTTGATAGTATGGGAAGAATTTCAGCTTAAATATTTTAGAAGCAACTGAACTATTGGTACAAGATAATCACTGTGGGGAAAAAAAAAAAGTTTAATTAAAAAGCCAGAATAAAAAATAGACAGAAGTTGTACCGTCCAAATTAGAATTGTATGGACATCCTTCACAATAACTCATTTCACATCAGATTTTCAAACCCATGAACCCTACTGAATGCTGTTGGAGATCAACTCACTGAGACAGGCCCTCAATAACACCTAAAAATGTCAGCTATCAAAAAACGACTGTAATGTTTTCAGTCCCCTATTTAATACAAAACAAAGGTTTTCCTAACACAAAAATCGTTAATTCCTGAGTTCAATCAAGAACCAGTGTTCTGACCAAACAGAAAACATAATGAGGGTCTACTGGGAATGGAAGGTATAAAAATTCATGCAGATGAAGGGGAGCTTAAGAAACTTCTTTTTGTTTTCCTGAGTAAGCAAACATGGCAGTAGTTTCTTTAAAACTTTTCAGCAGTGAAAGAAATGAGATGATTATTAGTTAGCACGATTGGAGTGTTAAGTGGCTGGAAAATTCAGAGTTCATACATGGTTTTTAGCAGTTCTTGAGAACTAAACCAGTACAGAACTAAGGTTATGAGAGGCTTGATAATGTCTCCAGCAAAATTWCTGCTATAATGGGAAATACTCTTCTGGATCTCAGAGCATGCTCTATTGCAACTTGCAGTCTTTCTGACAGACAAAACATAAAATAGTAAGGACAGGCATTTTCTGGTGTTCTGGGCACCTCAAGAGACACTGAGTAGGGCTTTTCCTGCAGTTTGCTTTTAGGAAGAGGAAATTACTATACAGGAAGGAAACTGACTWTTTCAGCTCAAGATATAAGAAGAGTCTAAATAAAGCTGCAGCTTCAAATGTAGCTGTACCTCTTTTGTATAATTTGGAGTAGAAAAAGAGGCATAAATTCCATCAGTCATCTGCTAGAACAACAGGAACCTGTGTTCTCTTAGTGCCAAAACAGTGTCCACCCAGAAATCCACCAGCACATTTAGGATCTTCCCATCCCCCAGGAACAAATTTGTTCAAATTGTTCAAAATACACTTTGTCATCTTAGAGAAGAGTGTTTGATTTTTTTGTTGTTGTTGTTATCTTTATTTGGGTGCTGGGATGTTTATTTTTCTCTTTCTATCCCATTGGGGACCAGTGTGTGGGTAATATTCTTACTTCCATTGCACCTAGGAGGTTGGCACTCTCTCCAATGCTTTCTTCTATGTATCTCCTTTCTTCATCTGTGATTGTAGGATGCTTTGCAGGGCTCTCATATGAAACCAAAAGCCAAAACATGTACCAGACTATACCAAAGCTCCCTTTGGAATGGAAAGAAAGACTTTAAAAAGAAATGCACAGTAAAGCAGCAAACAAGGAAGAAACATCTGTGAAGAATTACAACAAATTCAAATGACAATTGTTGTCAGGGCTTCTTTTCTGAGTTCCCTCAGTAGAGAGAACTCTCCAACAGAGAGTTTGACCCTGCCAGTAATACTCGTGCARAATACATGCAGAACTAGAGCTAAGTGAAGTAGTGTTTGCTTCCTTTACAGAATGATTTCACTGGAAGTGAATATTCACTGATCTTAACATCAATTTGTACAATGCAATGAAACAGCTCCCATTGCATTTCACCAAACTGTAAATGAAGGCCCATTGAGCTTTAACTGCTGCTGTTTGATTCCTGCACTAAATTTTTAACCTGCAAATTAGAAGACTCTGGCAATTTTTTTTCAACATAGCAATGCACTTCCTGAGTAGTTGATTAAATTTCTATAGTGCTTCCACTTAATTCACATAAGTGCAGAACGAATTCCCTTGGGACATCCTTTTCTGTCAGTGTAGGTTAACACAACTGGTGTGAATAAAGTTATGTAGGTCTTCAGATGAAAATCAGGACAACTTATTCAGGGCAGCTGCTCTAAATCTGCAGTTTTATCAGTGTGAGAGATGTTAACATGAGCAGAGATTCTATAGATCTGCCCAGARGTTTGCACTGCTTGTGCTAAAAGTGATGAAGGTTTCAGCACGAGCTATCTTTTCTTATTTAATCATGTTGCTTTCTTACATACCCTTCTCTTTAAATTCTGTTCTTTCACTGTTCTRTTCCCTATTTTTAGCTTAGAAGTCCCACTTTTCTGGGGGTTTTTGTCCTCTTAGCAGTAGCAGTTACATTTTTAGAGAGGGTAGAGTAAGGTCAAGCAATACTGGAGCGAAATGAGCAGAGGTGCATACCATACACATAGAACACAGAAGACCACCCAGTATATTGCACTAGAATCCCAGCTAAAGGCATTGCAATGACAGCTCCTGCATAGGAACCTACAAAACAGAACAAGTGGATGAAAAGGGAGAAGAAAAATCAGTTTCCAAACACTTGTACATTACAAACGGGAGGAAGACAAAAATACAGAGTTACTTACCACAGAAGGAAGTGGTTGCTAACCTACTCCTCTCTAATGGGGGGGCCCACTTGCTCCAAATGCCGTGGCAGGCAGGGTAGGTGACCCCCTGGGGAATGGGTGTGCCACAGGTTAGCTAATGCTGGTCAGTCACTCAGTTCATTGTCTTTGCATGAGCTTGCATTTTTAATTGCTATAAACAAGAGGCTGAGAACGCTTTGCACTTGCACAGCAAAATCTGAGCACGGCCACAGATAAACGTCAGTATCTATTCAAGGGGAAATGGGGTTTGTATAGCGCTCCAAATCATTAAAGAGACCCTATGAAACAAATATAAAACATGTTTCCTTTTGCTCCCCCTCCCCCTTCCAGGAAAGAATGTCAAACAATTAAAGAGTGGGAGTATTAGKGCACAAGAGCCAGAGTCAAAGGAAGGATGACAACACAGACCCTCTGAAGTTTTTCTAATGTTGGACTGATTTATCCAACYCTTTTTTTTTACATATTTTCCTCTCTTAAATGATGGTAAATCTCTTATTCATTCCAACAAAAACATGGCATGGTCAGGACTTAGGATATAACCTTAAGTTTTTATTATATATTTATYCTGTGATAGTGACCAGCGAGTAACTGTTGAGAATTACACCAGTATAAGCCTCATGCAGTGCAGGAGTTCAGTGAAACATCAGTGCTAAATGCATATCCCACTGGCTTCTCAGCCAGAGAATACTTTGCCGTGAAATTTTATAGCTGAAGGAAAATCAAATAGCTGTAATTCATGCATTGAAATCCTTTAAACTCAAAATCAGTRATAAATTCAAAACCATTTCCATCTTCCCTCCCAAGCTGCAATTGCTAGTTAGAGGATAACAAATATCTATCACATTTACTAATTTTTATTTTATTTTATTTATTTATAATTTTTCGATACCTCCACAAGGCCCTGCAAGATCCTAACGAAGATGACACATCCGTAGTGCACCCTGGCTGCAGATGGGATGAGCATGTTGAGGGAAGATGTCAGCAGGATAGCAGCACCAAACACCCTGCAAAGGTGGGGAAAAGGGAAAGT
>QVAJ01000515.1:65040-107404 GCA_003546035.1 Mixornis gularis | reverse complement strand
TATAAAGCAGAGGACAATCCACTTTCACACAGGCCAAAAGCATCAGGAAGAATTTTAGGGCTGGGATTTTCTTAGAAACAAGAGTTAATCAATCTGGAAACACCTCTCTGTAGAAAACAGATCATTCTTAGTGCTGKTTTTTTTCAGAGGCTGCTCACTGAAAACTGCTCATTTTGAAAACTGCACAGCATCCTAACTCCAAATAAAGCACATTACAAGGTCTAAATAAATGCATGAAGTGGTGATCCATTTTCAATTCCACTGATCTGACTTTTTATTTTATTCAATTAATATCCACCTCTTGTAAGAGGAAACATTTCTCCAGCATGACTGTGTCTTTTTTTGTGTAAAGCCACATAATGCAAATATAAATCTGATGACAAATGACATCAGGGTATCTGATGTGGAACTGATTTGACAGAAACCTTTGACCTTCGCTYGTGTTCCTCAGAAACTGGTACAGAGCCATAAGTCAGTGAGAAACAGACCTTGGGCTAAAGAGGCAGGATGAAAATTCCCCTCCAAGACACAATAGTCCACATTCTGTAGTTAGAATCACAGTCTGAAACAAACCCTCAAATAGCAAACTGAGTGTTTCCCACTTCTGTTGGACACCTATTAAAGGAAGCTTTGCTAAAGAGCTCTTAACATCAGCAACTGTGCAACTGTGTCTGGAAGAAAATAACCACRGAAGACGATAAATACAGTAGGAGTATGTCAAGGAGAAGAGAAAAACCCCAATAATAAATTCTGGTCCTCATAAGTGACCAGAAGCAGTCCTGAAAAAAAAATAAAATTATGTTTTACTTATCTATTTCTATTCCTAGACTGAGTAGACAGTCCCAAAAATCAGAATCTAACACTGATCTTCAGCGTTTTGCTGACATTGGCCTCAAAGGTCATGAACTGTGACTTAATCCTCCTGTAATATGAGTAGTAATAATAGCAAAATCATATTTGAATGTGAGACATTCAGGATGGGAGAAGGGAACGAAAATTGCCTTGACAGCTTGGGAKAAGTGCTTAGAATGGAATGAGGTTGCAGGGGGAATTAATCTGTTTGGGTTTCAAGTCAAGTGGCTCATTTTTCTCTTCTGAACAAAAGAAAAATGAAGGGATTTATTTTCATCTCTGGCTTTCTAAAGTCTGCATCTGTACAGCAGCCCTGCTGTCACCTGCCTGTGCCAGGCCATTCCCATCCCAGGAGCATCCTGCAGTGTGCTGCAGATCCTGTTACTCAGCTGGAGGCAGGGGCAGCTCAGAAAGTGAGCTGAGCACAGAGCACTGCAGATGCTGAGGGCCAGATGGATGAATATGGAATTACAGCTAAAAAAGGGGTCCTGGCTAGAGACATCTTCGTACCCCAGGGACTGGGAATGAAAATTGCTGCAAAGGATTCAGAAAACCAAACACCCTTCTAGATGTGTATGTGGTGGAATCAATGCCTCCTCTGAGTCCCCTGTATTTTTAGTCAATTTTTAATATATTTGACAATTTCCACAGTTATTGATGTCTCTATTCTCTGAATAAGTAAAGTCACCTTGAGAAAATGAAACTCTGAAAATGAGATACTGATTGGGTCTTTTCTAAAGCATATGAAGTACCTGAGCTAAATTTTTCCTTTAAAAAAAGCTGAAAAGTAACTCTGTATGTTTAGAATGGGTTTTTAAATACTTATTTAAACAAGAAAATGCTGCAGTTTTAAGATGTGTAAATATATGCTGTATCAGTGAATTATCAACAAAATTTCATCAAAATTCAAATTAATTAAGGAACAGTAAATCTTGGTCACTCCCAACTACAAAACACCATTGCATGTATTTTAACTGATTTGCATGGAAAAATATGAAAATACAGGAAGTACTCAACACCTTCCACAGAAAATTAATTCAGGACTGTAACTGAATAATTCTTCCCTCCAAAGTGCCACTGGTCATCATTTCATTGAAGATCTAGCTACTGAATAGGAAAGCTCAATTATTTTGTTAGTTTTTTAGGGAATCATAGGGGGTGTGTGGGTGTGTGTGAAAGCATTTTGCACCACCACAAGAAATTAAATTCATAATATTATAAAGTAGTTTCTTCTGACTGTAAACAGGAACCCATGGAAAATGTAACCCATGTTCTTTTCTGAAAAACCTCTGCATCTGACAATTTCACATGAATATTGATCGTATTCTAGAGAACATTATTTTCACTGGAGGAAGTATGTGTATTGACCAAATAATTTGTAAACAGTGATAATACAATTTCCCTAGTCATAGTTAGAAGGATTCTCTGAAAGGACCTGGTGTAATTTTATGTAAACTCTCTAATGAATTTTATACAGATGAGGATTTCAAAGGATTTTCATCAATGCAGGATGGAATGCAAAAATAAGCCCAAATTTCAAACGCAACCATACTCTTTTAGTTATATCTCAGCAAGGAAGGCTAAACTCTGAAAAATTTATATTTAGTCCTGAGAAGATTAGTCAGGGATAAATTTGGTTCTCTGCATTTTGTGTCTGGAGGATTACYTCCCTTCTGTATTCAATTAGTTCCAAAACTCCACATTTGTCAGTGTAGTGTTATACAGCCGCTTCTCAGTACCAGAGAAAATAACATTTTAGCCTCTAGCACTCTTGCCTGAGGTGCCTTGAAAGCTAAAAGTTAAAACCATGAATGATGGTTCACCTGCTTCCAGTGGATGTAAATATAAACTGTGCTCTTACTGACTGAAATGATTCTTTTTTGCTTGGTAATAGTGTGGTTTTTTTGTTTTTTTGTTTTTTTTTCAGCTGTTCCCTGTGCATTTTCAGCTGTTCTTCATAGTCACCTCCTTGACTGCAAACTGAGAGTTGCCACTCATTTGGAAGACTTATAGTACCTGTATTGATTTATTACTATTATTATTATTATTATTATTATTATACACCTATCATGTCACTTGTTCATCTCCTTTGTAACCTAAATACTCCCAACAACATTTGCCTTAGTCTAGTTGTCTTTTTCAGTCTGTAATCCCACTGCTAACCATTCCTGGGATAAATTCTACTTATGTTTATGTATTTCAAATTAGCTAAGTAGAACTGAAGCCATTGTGGGGAGAAGAATATAAACACTAATAAACACTAATAACTGTTTGGCTATTCTGTGGCAGATACAGCCATTCTGACTTTTGTCCAGCACAGGTTAGTTTCCTGATGACTCTGTTGACCCCTCTGCTGTAAACATATCCCCGTGAAATGCTCACTCTGACAATTTATGTTCTCCTAGATGACTGACAGAATGTGGTGGTTTTCTCTGAACTGGGCCCTTMATTTGCACGAAACAGCACAGGGCTAACAAAACTGGGATTATGCCGTGARTATTGGAGTGGTAGATGGACTCAGCTGCCCCAAAAACCAGAGAGAATAATCTACCTTTGCCAGTAGAGATGAACACTTACTCCCAAAAACACTCCTAGGTTGAACAAGATTCACAGGAGAATTGCCTCAAACCAAACCTCTTTAAAAAGAGTCTGTGGCCAGAAGCCATAGTGTAATAACTTTATCTGGCTTTCTTAAATCAAGATAAACCAGGTTATTCTCATTCATACGTGTACATGGGAGGAGGGGGATGTGTCTCTCTGCTCTTCATACTAAATCCTATTATAAGCCCTCCATGAAGCATTAATATGGAAAAGTCGACCTCCCGCCATCTAATCCGGTATAATAAGGCCTTGGATAYATTATTAATTTTTGTCACACATCTGAGGCCCCCTTTCATCAAGCAAAACCCCCTCTAAATCCCTCGTTGCATCATTAAATTGTGAAAACAGCTTCATCATTGCTGACAGGAAGACGGAGGGGCCCTGAACCATATGGCCAAGGGAGGAGCAGCAGCAGCAGTGGGCACCAGTTCCCCCAGTGCCCCCATGGCCAGACTGGTGCTCACAGGAACCTGCAGGTCCTGCAGCAGGGTGACAAAACCCTCCCGGGCTGCTTTGTGCAGTGTTGGCTCCCTTTCCTGCAGACAGATGAGCCCCACACCCTGCCAGGGATCAGAGACCAGCTCAGCCTGCAGGATTTTGGACTGAACGTGGAAGGTGGGGTTGGCAAGGGCAGCTCTGGGGGGTTTCCCTCACAAGGCAAGGTCAGCTTAAGGCCTCAGAAGTCCAGAAGTTGGCACTTGTTTAATCATCCACTAATCCCCTACTCGTGCTGTGAATTAATCATTGTTTGCAAATCACACAATATGCCTACCTGCTAAAAGAATGGAACAATCCCCCTTTTTAAAATAGAGGAATTAAAGATGCGAATTTCTGGGACATCTTTTTTACTTTTATTTCTAAACCAATACTTTACCTTAATTTTTTTATGCTTGCTATTGTTAAGGCTGAGTTATTTTACCTTAAATTTTATGCTTGTTGTCATTAAGGCTGAGTTAGGGAGATTCTGATTTCCCTGACATGCTAATGACAGTTTCAGTGAAAATCTGTGGGACTCTGAGACAAGATTCACTGACAGTTGTCTGAAATATCATTCATTTCATTCACACAAATAATCCTATCAGATTACTTGCTGGGAAGAAGGATTTAGCCTTTAACAACAACAAGAATGGCACGTGAGAAACCAAGATTAATTTGAAGTGAAATGTTAATTTGTATAATTTCATTCAGATTAGAATGACAATGATTAAGAGTCCAGCACAGATGAGAGATAATTGCATTGTAGAGAAATGTGGTATAGTCATGTAGTTACATTTTTTACTGTGAATAGTGCCAGGGTTTGAGCTTTGACAGATAACAGGAAATATATGGCATTGCCATAGGTGATTTTAATTTTTAAAAGATTGGCATTCTATTGTGCCCTTTGTGTCTCTTTGTCTCAGAAGGTTCTAATGTTCGAGTTTACACAAAAGAGCTAAAATGGTCACTCGGCCTTGTTTTATAAAAAATTGTCTGTGATCATTGCAGATTTACTTTTGAAAAAATGCTTGGCACATACAGTCAAACCTGGCACTTCTCTTTTAAATATACGGCTGCACTGGGAATTGATTCTCTGTTGTGTAATCTAACAACGCCCTATGAATTTCAAAGACTCTTTCCTGGTTTACAGTAAATGTTTAAACAGTTCACTTAGGAAATCAGTGAGGAAATAGTGCCACAGCATTTTAACATTGCTTTTGGTAGGGCAAGGGGTTTGTTATAGATTTCCAACATAAAGAATATTTRGGGGTGTATCAGAAGTTTAAAATATCATGATATTCAAATTATCTTGAGATGAGGTGATAAAACCAAGTAGGGTTTCACACCTTTCAGTATGTGTGTGACAGCACAGCAGGTGGTTTATTCACAGACTGCTGCAGTGCATGAATGTCAAATAGGGAATATTAATTCGAATTTAATTATTACATTTCTAGATTAAAAACAAAACATGTGCTTACTTACAGGACCACATAGCCTGAAATTCACTATGGCAAGAGCCCTTAACACCTGATTATYCCTCATATTTTGTTTAATTATCCCTCTACTGCAAACATTTCCCATTAGCTAAAACAGAACTTCCATTATAGGAATTTAAAACCCAGTGAAAAAAACTATCACATCATTTCTCTGTTGAACCAGTGCTCGGTAGTCATTAATGTTACTATTTAAGCTTTTTTTTTCTTTGTTTGTATGGCTGTCAATTGTCCTCCCAGAGGACTAAAGCATGCACTTACACCAAGCCATTTTTTCCAGTGGCATTACATGCAGATTTACAATCAGATTAGCTCCCAGTAATCTTTTTATATACATGTAACCTGAATACATAGCTCTGGCTGATTCTTTCACTAGGCATCCCTTTATACYGTCATTTTTGAAGCTAGTAAAGATCTCTAAAGCAATCTCTAATTTTTCAACACCCATACGAACACAAAGGTGTCCAAATTACCCACAAAAACCCGAGCTCAGCGTCATTGACTAAAATACACCGATTGCACTAAATAAAGAGAAACAAACATCCTAGGATCACACTGATTCTTTTCCACAGCATCATGCTGGAAGCTTGTGCWGCGTTTCTGGTCCCACACGGTTTAAGATCCCACTCAGTGCTTTGCAGGGTGGTCCCTCCCTCCCTGATGKCACCTTGCACTCAAGTGCCACATATTGAAAAGAATTCAGTCATCCAAAAGTTTAACATATCATCTGATCGACTGGGTCTTTTTTGTACCCACGAGTTTATGGGCATTTATACACATTCCCCAAATGGCTGGTGAAGACCTCAGCACGTCTCAGCAGTGTCATGATGGTGTCTGAACCTCTGAAAGGTCCCTAAACTCTAGCCAGATAATCTTCAGTCTCCAAACGTGATAAATATCGCTAGGGCAGCTACAGTCACTGATCTGGTTATGAAAAACATACACACACAAAAAAAAAAAAAAAGGAAAAAAGAAAAAGGAAAAGAAAAAAAGGGGTTTAATCACATCCCCTGGGGCAAGCACCCAAGTAACCTGGGTTCCCTACAGAATCAATAGGCAGAGAGAATGGGAATGATACAATCCACCTGAGCCATGGAGTGCTTGTAACTAGATAAAATACACCTGCCTTAACTGCAGTAGTCCTCAGTTATTGCCATAAATGTACATGTTTGTGAAGAAGAGAAAAATCTGATTCGAACACGACAACTTGTGCACTTCTGCTACTGACTTCTCCTGCCAATGTCCCGGCCATTGTCCTGCCAATCCCTGTAGTCGCATCACTTTACATCTGAATGGGTTCAAATGGCTTTTCTGATGTTGCTCGGTGAACGAASACAGCTTTTGATTCTCTGGGACAGATTCGGCAGCCTTTACTCAACCCAAACTCCAATTAATCCTGAGGAGTTACAGGCTGTGTAAAGATGCAGAGACGATTAAAGGAGAAAGAAAAGGTAAATAGTCCTTTAAATGGCCGTCAATGGCTGTTTGACAAAGCCTTTTACATTTCTGAGCCATCATCAGAAACACGGAACTTGTAAACAGAAAGACAATGAACTCCCTAATTAAAAAATTACGTGTTTTGACTTATTTGTTTTTAGGGGGAGGATATCAGTGTTTTCTCAGTTACAGGGCATCTCTCTGTTGGTAAATACTGCTTTCTACTGTAGRTCTAAAAGCTATTTATCTCGAGGAGCCCATTTTTTGCTTTAGCCACCCCCTCTCCCTCTCAGTGCCAAGCACACAGGAGCCACCCTGCTCCTCTCTGCCCACCCTACAGCTGCCCACTCCTGAGCGGAGATAAAGGTGCACATCACTGAGCTGAGCATCCCTCTGCACCAGTGTCAGGAGTGGCGCTAGGACCTGTGCTGCTCCCGGGAACGATGAGCCTGTGGCATTAAGCGTGGATGTGAAAGCCTCATGTGTCTCCAATGCTCAGCGGATCTAATTAACAGGTAGAATCGCACCCTGGGTGCTTGAAAAACTGCCAGACACCATAGAAACGAGTCCTTAAGTCCCCGGACCATCTGCACTTTCTTTTCATTGGGGGAGTCTCATTTAAAACGTGTTTTTCGACCATTCTAAATTCATTTATGCCTTAATGAAAAATTCCCGCTGACGGTTTTCCTTTTCATTCGAACAAAAAAAAAATCATAAGATTCTTTAATTCAATCACGGGGGAGGGAAAGGGCACAAAAAAAAGTCTCAAGCTTTGATGAAATAATRAATCTTTGAATCTGCCTCTGAATACGCGTTGTTTGAATCTCGTTGCCAACAACCTCCCGAAGTGTCTAAAGGAAAAGCAAACCAACGCGAGACACCCCCAGGAAAAGCAGGGGGTTCCTTGAAGGAGGGGGAGCAATGCAGCATCCCAGCGGAGCTCCCGGAGCGCTCCTGCCCTCCCTAATCTCCTGCCCTGGAGCCGGGCTGAAGCCGCGGGTGCCGGGAGCGAGCCCCGGCGCTGTTCGGGCGCGGTTTACCTGTTGGCTGCCAGCCGGGATGAGATGTACCCTCCGGGGATCTGGGTGATGATGTACCCCCAGAAAAACGAGCCGTGGATCATGCCCACCGTTTCGGGATCCCAATTGAACTTCGCTTTCTTCCGGAGCCAGGGAGCGGGACAGAGAGAGAGAGAGAGAGAAAGAGGCAAGAGGGGAGGTGTGATTGTGCCACCTGAGGGCTTTGGGCCGCGGGGCCGTCCCAGGCCTTCCGGGGCCGGGCCCTGCCCCAGCCGGCCACGCCAGCGGGACAAACCCGGCCACAGCACCTGGGACAGCACGGCCCGTGTCTGCCCGGGACGGGAGAGGGGCCGGGGCAGGAGAGGGGCCCGTTTCTGCCCCGGGACGGGAGAGGGGCCCGGGACAGGAGAGGGGCCCGTTTCTGCCCCGGGACAGGAGAGGGGCCGTGTCTGCCCGGGACAGGAGAGGGGCCCGTGTCTCCCCGGGACAGGAGAGGGGCCGTGTCTGCCCGGGACAGGAGAGGGGCCCGTGTCTCCCCGGGACAGGCCCGTGTGCCCTGAGCCCGGCACGGATCCCGGGCCAGGCAGGGCAGAGCCCGGCTCACGGACAGCCCGCACTCACCTCCCGCCTGTGCGGGCAGCAGGCCGGGAAGGGGGTTGGCGGTGGATTGTGGATTGGGGTGTTTAAGTCTCATCCGCATTTGTCACATCGTTCTCGGCACACTTTAGCGCGCTTTGAAACGGCTCTAATCATTTACCGCCTTTTGTCAAAGCGAATTCACCCCGGTGCTTTCAAACATCCCTGCAAAACCTGCCCGCCTCCTTTCCGGCGAGGTGCACCCCCTGACAGGGCCTTATTCGATGCCCTCCTTCTCCCATCCCCTGCGCKTATTTTAGGGGATATCTGCGTTTGCCAAGGCGGCGTGGAAAAGACAGGGCGGGGGGCGAATTGTCCGCACAACGATACCGCAGACTGGGGCTAGGAAGGGAAATGAAAATGTAGAAATAAGCGGCAGGAATTGTTTCTGTGCACAGAACGGGATTTCCCTCCTTCCAAGGGCGGCGGGCAGGGGGAGGGGAGTCCCCTCGGGGCTCGGGTGGGGGAGATGCCGCCAACCCACCCAGAGCCCGTCCCGCCTGGGCTTGACTGAGAGGGAGGATGTGGGATTGACGAGGGAAGGGTTCCCACCTCTTTGATAATTTTCCCTCCTCGGTGTATGGTGCTGTTATTGACCATATCCACGATGGCCACTCCCAAGTTACACCGGATCCCGAAGGAAATGCAGAATCCCAGTCCGCTCATGATGGCGATGATGTACCGCCGGGGCAGCCCGAAGCAGGTGCAGTCGCACAACGGGGCTTTCTTTTCGGGCACCTCCATGGGCTTCCCATCCTCGGTCAGCTCGATGGTGTCCCCGGGCTTCTGCCGCTTCTCTAGGACTCTGCCCGACACAAGAAGGGAAAGTCAAGGCCCGGCCGCCTGAAGGCACAACAATTTCGGGGAGCTGGGGGCTTAAATCCACCGTTCCCCTGGCTCCTTTGGCTTGGAGATGGATTTGAGGATTCGTTCCTCGCTTCCCATTCACCTTCAGGCGTTCCTCGGCAGTGACCTGTGGGAGTCACGATTAGTCATCCCCGGCTCCCCCCGCCAGCCCTCCGCAGCATCCCGGGGAGGAGCTCCAGCCCAGAACTGCTCATCTATCATTAAAGACTTGTGCTGGAATATGTAGGGCGCCAGGAGAAGACATCATCTGGAACCACTGCGGAGGCGCCATGTTGGGCAGCCCAAGAGGCGCAGAGACAGGAATTGGCTCCTGGAGGTTTTATTCCTAATAAAACACCGAGGGGCTGATCCTGCCGGGCGCCTCGCCCTTAGCCCTGGCAACAAAAGGAATGTTAAGGGAAAAAGACGGGAGGGAGGGAGGGAGGGAGGAGCGAGGAGGAGGAGATGGCGATATTCCTATTTATTTTAGATTTGCAAAATGGCTGTCACATGCAGTGAGAGAAGACATGAGCGAGAAGGGGCATCTCCGGAGAAGGCTTTCCCAAAAATCTCCGTGCTCAGCTGCACGCTGTGAGCGTGTGGTCACTGAGCAGCTCCGGCCACCATCTCCTCGCCCTCACTCCCTCGGTTCTATCGAAAATCTCCTAGAAAACAGTCTGAAGGAATCTGAAGGGAAATGGTTGTTTGCGGCTATTTCCAGTCAGCTGAAAAATACCATCAAACGTGATTTAGAACATTTAGACCTTTTTTTTTCTTTTTAAAAGATCTTTTAAATTACAGTGTCTATAGCAAGAAAAATCAGGTTTATAGAGCAAGTGTCCCATACGGAATCCCTAGATCTTCCTCTGAAGTCACTGAGGTATTTAAAACCCTGAAAAGCTAACTAATTATGTCGTCTGGAGAAGCAAATGCCATTTGCCGACACTCTGGACTGTCCAACCCTCCCCTCTGCTGTACAAGTGTTTTCTCACTCGGAGGAGCATCTCTTTCAGGTTAACTCATCCGGCTGATAGGGCGCTCACAATTAGCAGAAAAAGGCTTAAAAGGTTATCCGCGTTCGGGAGAAAATACAGGGATTTTCTCCGAAAGCTACTCAGCTGAAATTCTCCCGATTTTTCTTTTCTGTGCTTATCATTTCCATGCCTAAAAATCGCGGCATTAAGAAACGTCGTAGAGTCGTGAATAAAATAAACCACCGTGGGTTTATGTTCAGAATTCGTTCGTGTGGATAAAGGGTAGGAGGGTTTTCCCCCTGAATGGGCGTCTTGTCTTCAGAAATAGACTGGAAATCGATGTGTAAGAGGCAAGAAAATTGTTTAGATTCTAAGAAGAGTAAACAAAGTACTTAATTGCCGTGAGCTGAAAAAGATTAGCAAATGGCGCGTTTGTTAGTCGAGGTGTGAATTCAAACGGAGTTTTGCTGGAAAATACAAACACCGTTTCTCCATTTCTCACTGTGTGACTGCAAATAGTAGAGATATTAGTTGTATTTAAACGTTGTAGAGTCTTTAAGAACGAAAAAGAAATAAAAAGGTTTATTTCCTTAATTATATTTTAAGCAGTTATTCTGGATTAGCCTTTCTTCTTATTATTAATTTTCAACCATTGAAAATGACTTCACTATAACCAAAAACTGTAGGAAATTAACCGCATTGTCGACGACTTCAGTTTTGCTTTTGACTTTTCTCGATGGCACACTCCCTATGAAAATGGAAGCCTCAGTTTTGTCTTCATCACTTCGCTGCTATGTCCCCTTCCCTTAAAATGGCAGCAGAAGTTGTGACTCATGCTGTGGAGCAGCCTGCTGTCTGTGCCCAGCACTGCCGCATAGGTATGGAAAAAAGATTTTTACGTGACCTACCCTGGGCACACAAATCCGCAGTTCCCCTAGAGCTGCAATTCGGGGAGGGAAAAAAAAACAAACCCAAACCAAAAAAACACCCAACCCAAAAACCAAACAACCAAAAACCAAACTAACAGAACACACCAAACCAAACCAAATATTCCGGAGTAATTTCTAGCTGACGGTACAATCGAAAATTTAGTGGGATTTCACAGACTATTCTCAAACGTTGTGGAGGTCACCAAAGTCACCAGATTGGATGGAGAACGATGTGTGAACTTTAGTGCATTCACCTCGTAGGTATGCAAGAATCTGGGCTTATTTATCCGTGTGCACAGGGCTCGCCGAGGATAGAAATGTTCTTTGCACACAGAAATATACGGGAGTGATGCTTTTGAGTCCAGCAATTGCAGCTGTATATCATTTATAGGACAAGCAGATGCTTCTAAAGGCAGATGGATAAATAATTAAACACATTCCTCCATATGTTTCAGCTTCAGGAGAAAAAAAATCGTTCGGATATCAATTATTTATACATCTTCATGTTTACCTTCATCTGACGACGAATTACACAAAGGACAAGACTAATCAAAACCAGAATGTTTTATATATATAYATATTTGTTAAGGGCAGGGGGCAAGATCCTGCGAGTGCATTGCAAAATTAAGATGGAACAAAAATACAGGTTGCTCCTCTCTCCTGGTTATGGTTTCAAGATGGGCTCCTGTTTTTGTGGCAGAAAGGTGGGGTAATCTTTTACTACACCTTTACTGACACCATCTACGAGTCAGATAGAGAAGTTCCGAGGGTGCCATATTGAGCAGCTTCAGCACTAGTTTCCAGGATCCAGATTATATCCAGCAGAACCGCRCAGCTCCCAGCCCTGCCCCGCTAACCCCCAAAACCTTCGACCTCCTGCAGCAACGGGCGCTGGAGAAAAGCTGCCGATTTTTCCTGGGAAGTAGAATCCTATAAGAGATACCGGTCTTACCTGTAGAGTTGCCCRAGCGATTTTCCAGCGAAATTCTTCAATCCCTCCTTGCCGGGCGTCAAAATCCTTTGTTTTACSGACTCCATTCCTGCGGGGATGCCGGCTGGGTGACGCTCTGCTCTRGATACGGCGCTGCTACGAGCGACGATGGTTCATATTGCTTTAATCCCGTAACTTTTCGTCCTCATCCGATGGCTATGGGTGCACCTACGGCTGCAGGGAGAATGAGAGGGAGAGTGCGCGCGTGTGCGGGCGAGGTGGGCACGGCGTGCGGAGCCGGGGGGGGCGAGGGCGAGGGAGCGCGCCTGTGTGCGGCAGCGGCGTCGGAGCGCGCTGCGGGCGGCCCCCGGGATTCCCGGCAGCGCCCCGGAGCCGGGCACGATCACCGACCCTCCCCGGCCTCGCAGGGCTCGGCGGGCGGGGGCAGAGCCGTGCCCGGCAGGGAGGGGACGGAGCTCTCTGTGTCTGGGTAGCGCCGGCCCTGCGTGTCCGCGGCGGGGGCGGGGAGCGCTCGCCGCCCTGGGCACACGCTGCCAGGAGCCCGGAGCCGCCGGCAGAGCCCCGGCGGGAGCGGAGCCGCGGAGTGCCCACGGGAGGAGCGGAGCCGCGGAGTGTCCGCCGGCAGAGCCCCGGGACGAGCGGAGCTCCCCGGGAGCTTCGCCCCTTCAGCACCGCGGCCAGCGCCGGCCCCGCCCGCGCCTCCGCCGCTCCCGCCGCTCCCGCCGCTCCTGCCCTCGCCTCTCCTGCCGCTCCTGCCCTCTCCTGCCGCTCCTGCCCTCTCCTGCCGTTCCTACTCTCTTCCCCCGGCGCTCCCGCTCCCTCTGCGCGTGTCCCTGTCCCGCCGCTCCCGGTGGAGCGCGGTGTGCCCGAGGGGCCGCGGCCTGAGGCGGTCCCGGGCAAACCGGGCACGGTAACGCTGCGGTGGGGCTGTGAACAGGGAGCAGCTGTGCCCAAGGTGTGTCTGCCTCTCCGGCCACGCTCACTCACACAGCTCCTTTCAGATCATGTTAGSAATCCATTAGTGAGCGCCTTCTCTAAAGCGTTTCGTGTTTTCCATCTGTTTCTTTTTTTTGCCTCCGTTTTCATGGCTCTGAGTAGGCCACGTTAACACTCAGCCTTGATTTATATTTACAACACTGAGCGTATTCTGAACAGAATTATTTTCCCTTTCAGAAAATAATAATAATAATAATAATAATAATAATAAAAATAATAAAAACCTTTTATGTCTTTGAAGAAAATTGAAGATGCACAATTTGGTGTTTCTTTCCAAGTCAGAACCATTATACTTCTCTTAGATTTCATTTTAATATCTTGAAGTTTCTGCAGTGTGCTACTTAAGGAGAAAAAAAAAATCTAACTTGTGTTTTAAACAAGTCCTTCTAATATTATTAAGCTCCTTCACTTGCCCAGTTGGTAGCTAAATGCGAACTGTGTTTCCAAAGGAAGATTCCCTGATGAAAACGTGTTGTAGTTGCAGYATCCTAAAAGCAGCTCTCCTGGGATTTATGGAAATGTCTCTTTCAGATGTTGCCCTCTGCTGGAGGGCCAATGAAACCTTACAGCGCCAAAGCGCATTTCTACAAGACCAATTATTTTAATACCGAAATTCCCATAAAGACTGATCCGTGTAGAATTTCAACATTCCCTTTCAAAWTTGTAAAAGAGCTGCAAAGACCTAGAGGAGGAAATAAATTATAAATAAACCGTAGGTAATTGCAAGGCTGCTAATTAGCATCACAGCACAGCCCCGACCCGCGCAGCTCTCGGCTGTGGTTTGCAGCGTTGTCACTCGCACTCCAAGCCTGGAAGGGTTTTTCCCAGAAGAGGAAAAGCTGCACAGTTACATAAGCGCGTCTGCCCAGCGTATCATGGCTCCACTGTGCCACTGCAGATGCTCAAAGGAAACCCAGATTAACAGATTTTCCTGGGAGGCCGCAGGAACAGAAGGTTGTTTTTGCAGGGATGCATTAAATGGGGTTGGATTCTGTAATTCAAGCCCTTCAGAAAGGTGCTGAGCCCTTTYCTGAGCTGGAATTTGAGGCTGTAAACCTGCTGGGCAAGGCTGCTTTGTTTACTTGTGCTCTGGCCCTTTTTACAGAAAGCTCAGCACTGGCATGGCTCTGATGCTATGGCTATGAATTAGCAGCAATAATTATTACCAAAATAATAGCATTTAATAAATAAACTATGATGAATTTGGGAAAGATAAATAATTTATCGYATCACACCAAAATGGAGACGAAAASCCCAGATGGTACATTCCTGGKTGTTTCTYTTAGTAGAGGAGAATYAGATAGTCCTTAATTGCATAAAATATGCAAAATAGCAAGGAATCCTGGTGCAGTAAAATCCTACAGTGGCTGGGCCCTGCTGCTGTAGCTCTCTGAAACAGAAATTTGGTGTCTGTCTGATGATACATCCAGGTGCTACTGAGTCACCTCCTGATCAAGCTCARCTGGTTTGGCTTCACACAAGAGCAGGAGACAGCTGATCTCAGGAGTTCTACAAAATCTGTRCAGTCCTGTCAGCTTTTGAAACATAACATAATATGAAGTATTTAACCTTGGAAGAATAAACATTGACCAAATTCGTTACTGGTAATTATTTTATAGTGAACACCTGTCAGAGACAGACCACTCATCAGGGTGGTGCACTCAAACTCCAGTGGGATCACGGTGGGCTCTGGCACTGGTGTCAGTGGGGAGGGGAAATAAGATGTTTTATGCAGAACATTCTAGTCCAGATGATCACTGCTAAATGTTCACGTCTTGACCAGGAGGAAAGAGATTCGGCCAAAAGTTGCTAAGTAAAAAAAAAAAAAAGTGGCTCTGAGATGGCTGTAACAATATCTGTGGGATGATGTGGTGTAATCCAAGCTGCTGCAGATGTCTCTGTGTTTCACAGAGAACACAAAACTTATTGTTTCATCCTGACATCTTGCAATTAAACACCATTTTCTTCATGTCATTGGGTTTTCTTTAACTTTTGCTCACGTGAAGGCTAAAGGACTGAATCTCTACCTGCCCTTTTATTTCTATAAATAGTTCATTTTTACAAATTTCAAACAGAGCTATTTCAAGAAGTTAATCTCTCTCAGAGGTGAAGAGCTACAGATGTGGTTCTCAGCTCATTTTTTATTATTGCTATATATCTAATCTCAACATTTCCTACAATAACCCTCAGAATCGTGCCTAAATAYTGTATAACTCTTTTAGAGAAGTTCCAAGTCAATGCACCAATATAAATCCCTTCTCTCCAAGTTTTAATCTTTCTGAAGAGAACTACACAGTAAGCTAAAATTTTCATCATGGTACATACCAGCGATTTAAAAATAGTAATTATTTAAATTCTATTTTTGACCTTATCTTTGCTGCTGATTCACTGCAAAACCAGTTTTCTCTTTCCCCAGTGTCATGCAGGCAGAATTTATAAATGAACATGTATTTTATGATCCATTTTGAAAAATAAGCTTACATGTGTTACTTTAACTTCATGTGACCGCGTCTAAGACATTTTGTTATTCTTGTTTACCAAAAGGTGACAAAATACTGCTCTCAATAATACAGTGTCATCTTCAGGGAAAAAAAAATGTGCTTAAAATCTTAGTTATGCCATCAAGCCCCTGTGTGTCATACAGACTTCTGGTACTGCAGATAGCATAAACATGCCTCAAAATTATAAATTATGRTCTAATATAAACTCTTGTTTATAGTGGCTGTCCACTAAATCCAGTGGAATTTGATGTCACCTGAAGAACAAAGCAATTTTTTACCTTCTCTGGGACTATGGAACTGCAAAATCACACAGCAGTGCCAAAATAATCATCACGCTTGCCAGGCCACCAGGAAGGAAGTTTTCTGGAAGAAGCAACAGCTTTGTAAACTCTTTTTGAGTAAACTGTTTAATGAAAAAAAAATTCAGTCATTAGAGGCTTTTCCAGTGCTCCAGCTAAGTCTGCTATAAGGCAGTGAGTGCTGGCAGACTGGGCTGCTCTGATGCCCTTATCCAGCTGCTGGAATGTTTTTTATTGCATTGCTGTGTCAGTAATCCAATGGGAACAAGAAATGAAACATGATGCAGTACACTCATTTTYCAGGGCAGTTTCTAGTTTTGAACCAAGCTGGAGGTAATTTGCTCAGAGGTAATCTCTGCACTAATAGAGATGATGAAATATTCTAAAGGTATGCTACAAACTCCAGGGTTCTGTTTGCTTGGTTGGTTTTTAATTTAGGAATATCTCGTTTGTAAGCATGTATATTCTTAGTGTACATCCTGATAGTGCCCAATTATCAGATAATCCAGCTCATGCTGAAGCTGTTCCTTTAGCCCTCTAGTGGCAAAAGGCAATTGACTAGAATTGCACTCGATTTTTATTTCTATTGGTTTTGCAGATTTCACCGTGAAAAAAAAGAAATCACTAGATGATTTGCAGTTACTGCATAGGACAACTCCACAGCTGGAAATTTTTTATGTTATGTTACAAAAAGATTAATTTATTTCCTCCATCCTCCCTTTCCTGTCTAAAATCTAGTTGATTTTTAGTGTTAGCAGATAGATTGTTAAAAACCCGCAACAAAATGAAATCAATAATACATTTATTACAAAATAATAATAATAATTTTAAAATAATATAATAAAAATCCACACAATGGCAAATGCATTTTAAAGCATGAAAGCAATGATATTACTTTTTTTTTTTTCCTCCTGGTATATCTGTGGAGAAATTTAACAGCATTGAACACATTTATCTTAAAAGTAAAGGGAGATGCTGATATTCTTCCCACATATTACAGGAACATCTGCTCCTTGGAGTTCCAGCACTGCTCCATGAGTTCCATGCCGAGGATCCCACAGGACTGGGAGCCATCTGTCATGTTACACAGGCAGAAATTCACCCACCTCTGGGGCTCAGGAACAATCCTCCCAGTCCCCAGCAACACTTGGGGAGTGGGATGCAATTAGCCATGAGGAAATTCAGCCAAGGATTTGTGACTGCAGCACGTCATCCTGTCTYTTACCACTGGGAGGATTAATGATTAGTATCATTAATCAGTCATTACATTATTACTCCAGGATGACCATCACTGGATGGTTTAACARCTGAGGAAAGGTTTTTGTGCAAGGGTCAGTGTGGCCTCAGTCAGTCAGGTGTCTTTTCACTGCCTGAGAAACCTTGTGAGAAATGTGGAAACTGAAAACTCTATGATGGTGGCTTTTTATTGCAAGAATCAGAAATTCAGAAGCAGATTTTATAAGGCTGCAGTAGTCCCTTTATTTTCTGTTGACTTGTCTCTTAAAGAAAAGTTTGGGGAGGAGTTTCCATTGWTTCAGATCCCAAGTTGTACTGATCTGAACAGGGCTTAAATCCCCTGTATGCTTTCCTTTGCTAGAAGAACACTTAAAGAGACACCAAAAGTAACATCAGATGCATCATTGAATCAGGAAACTATTCCTGGTGGGTGGGGGAAAAACACCCAAGAAAACTCTTAATAGATATTTGGAAAATAATTGTGCTTAGTACAACAGCAAACTGATGCCTGAGATGGTGGAGCAGGTTCTGGAYTACCATGTTGGCTCTGAGACTGATATTATAACCTAAATTTGTCCCTCATTTTAATGGACCTCGATTTTTTGGGGGGAGGTTATTCCCCTTTAGGAAAAATATTGATTTTTCGATAGACTAAATGAACACAAAATACAGTAAATGCTGTGTAGGAAGAATGTATGTAGATTCTTTTACATCTAAAGTTGTTTCTCTAAGGAGAAAGAGACACTGTGATATAACTGTAATTAGAATCTATATCCACAAATGTGATTTACTARTGGACACTTGGGTATTTTCACGTGCTAAGTCATAACTTTTCTCTGTGGAAGGATATTGAGACAAAGAGTAGAGCTGATTGTAGCAAGAAGTGAATAAGGAGGAAGGTTGTGTTTAGTTGATGTTTGGGGTCAGTGGGGTCTGTAAAAAGTAATTGTCATGCTTTCCCAAGAAAGAAATCCGAGGGAGACTTTMATTCATCCCATATTTTCTTCTTTGGTTTCATTTCTCGACAAGCTGACAACCATCACACGAAGTCTGAACGTAATTCATTCATTCTCTAGAATGTTCTTGGAATTAGCAAAAGGGCATTGTCTCCAGTATGGATCCAAAACAGGAGAACATGAAATCTGTGCGGGTTTTGTGTGTCAYGCATTCACATCTGCATCAGATGACACTAACCCACGTTAACAATGTCTCCAAATGACTAATATCTGAATAAAAATACCCCCATCGTTGTGTTCATAATATAAAACCACATATGGCTTCTTCTGTGAGCACAGAAACATGGAATCCTGGGATCATTAGGGTGGGAAAAGACCTCGAGGTAACTGAGWGCAGCTGTTAACGAAGGCACCCGACTCCCTGGGGCTTCCTGTCCTCAGTGACTCTGGTTTTCTGCTCTCCTTTCCCTACATCAGGCCCTGTGAGAGCTCAGGGCCTCCCCTGCATGTTCTCCAGTGCTTTTCTCTCAGCAAACTCAGTTTCTGCCACGTCACCAACGTGCCTTTTTCTTCTTCCTTACTGTGCTGCTTTTATTTTCCTTTACCACGCTGCTTTTGGACAGGTTTTTTTTTTTATTGAAAATTGTAGGGAGCTCATAATTCTGGCACATTTATATTTCTGCCAAATGGGACCAACGTGGGTTCAAAAGCGATTGTGAGAGGAAAGTAACACACACAGAAAAAAAGAAATGTAAGTCTCATTTTGTGAGAGAACAGGACCGAAGCCATCAGTGCTGGGTGCTGCTGAGCTCATGTTTCATTAAAGCAGAAGATCTCTTTGATATTGCTGTGCCTTTTGAGGGACAATGTGTGTGCCTTCTCTCAACCACAAGGCCTGGCCTCTTCTATAAATCCTTCAGAAGTGCTAAATGCCTTCTTTGGAGAACACGGCCATGGATTTGAAGGCAGAAAATCCAAGTGTTCTTGTTGTTGCAAAGGAAAACCAAAGACCATAAAAGATTTTAAGGGCATCAGAAGACAGAAATGCTGTCCTTGTTGACACGTGGAATCCATAAGATGTTCCTTGTCCCCCAGAAATATTAGAGCAGCAGATAAATTAAGATGACAGGAAAACCTCTGGTTTATTTTAGGGCAGTGTAATGACCTCAGTGGTGGTTGCATTGTGTTCCACAGGGGAGGGGGAAGSTCAGGATGTCACACAGATGGACTCCTTCAGGCCAAAGCACTCAACCCATCCATTTAAAAATACCTGTGGTCTCTAAATGTGACTTAAAATATCGACTTCTTGATTCAGGCACCTTTTCTAAATGTCAGCCTTGAGCTCCGATTTCATATGCATTTCATCTCATAGTCTGGTGTTTAAGTGTGACTATTTTACATCTATTTTTTCTTATTGTTTGTTATAAATAAATCATCACAGATCTGGTAGATCAACTAACTGATTCCCCTGGAGGAAGTCTGTTGATTTTTTGTGTGACTCAGTCTCTGTGTGACCAGTTCTGATGTCTTTAGCTATTCCAGTGTTTCTTCTACGGGGGAGGTGAATTTTAATTACAYATTTAGTGGCCTATTTGCAAGATTTGGAAGATCAAACAGTTCAAAAGGCTTGTGCTGAACCTTCTTCCCTTAGCAGGCTCAGGATTTCCTTGCCTGTCCCTTACGCTGGTGTTTTCATCCTGAAAGCCAGGACAAGCATTTCTGTCCTTTGGTTTTCTTTCCAACAGCCCTCCTCATAATAATTGACATTCTTAATAATTGGCATTCTTAATAATTGACATTCTTAATAACTGACATCTGCTGGGCCTTTACCATGGACTTGTACTGAGTAACATCTGATGATTACAACTCACTCTGTAGCTGAGTCACTTTGGACTCCCCTTGGGGCAAAGATGTGCTGGACATTTCCCTTTTCTTCCCAAAGGACACCCTTCAGTGGGCATTGTTCTCTGTTTTCTGTCCTTTCCAGAGCTGGAGCAGGGCCAGCAGCAGCCCTGGGGCTCTCCCTGTGTGCCGTGGGCAGTGGTGAGCAGTGCCAGGAGTGCTGTCTCTGCACTCCCTGCTGGGTGATCCCGGGATCCCGCTCTGTTTGCCAAAGCCAAATACTAAAGTGCAGATAGAAAGCTCTTGTAAGACAATGCTGTTTGTTCTGTTTTAGTGCTGCAGGAACTTCTCAATCTATTAGAGAAATAACTGCTGGGAGGAGGAAAGAGACAAATGCCAAAGTCTCTGCTTGGGCTGCATTCCCACCTAGCAGAGCAAGAGGCACATCTCTGCATGATATTCAGCAAGGAATTCAGGCTTTGCCCATCTGTATGGAACTAATTTAAATGTGCCCATGGCATTCTACCAGCTGACAAAGATTCCATGCAATTTTCACATCCTCTATGCTCTCCTTTCAGAAGTAATGGCAATTTCTCAAAAAATTCTTACCATTTCCTTGTTCTGAAGCCCTGTTGAGGTATTTCTTAGATATTAAGCCTATCTATTTCTTAGATATTTACCCATGAAAAATGTCCATCATGCCACAGCCAAGCAAAAATCAAGACTGAGATATGAATAAATATGTTAGAAAAGGGAGGTTTGCAAGCACAGTTTTGTTGCTATTTGCCAGATGTCCAGAGCTCACACCCTGGGGGCTGCAGCCAGGTAATTAATGTCTGCTACACCTAAGTTATTAAATTTAATTGTTTGTTTTCTTGTTCTCTCACGTAATATTTTCCTGTGTTTCCACACTGTGTGTCTTACTTTGTACATAATTCCAATAAAATCTCAGTTGCAATTTCCAGAACAAGGGACCCAAACTTTGTTACAGTTGAATGTTACAGATCTGAATGTTTTTTTGTACACATCTCTTTTTTGTCAGTTTTAGCTTTTCTGCCAGCTTTGTCCATTTCCTACCCTGTTTCATTTGAAAGAATAGAATATTCAGGGCTGGAAGTTGACCAGGGCAGTCTTGAAGCTGTTCTCCACGATCCCTGTAGCTGCCCAAATGAGGAAGATGCCCCAATGTGTCCCTGTGTTTCCCACCTGTATGATAACATCCTGTCTCCAGGAGATGGTGTGGCCTTGATTTGGGTCCTGTCACACCATGGAATGGTTGGGGCATTGCAGGAAGGAATCCAAATAACAGAGATGTTCAGCCAGCCCCACAGATGGGATGAAGGAAAAGTCCCTGGGAGGAGTGTCCTGTGTGTCCCACATCCCACCTGCACTTCCGTGGGAAATGGATTTGTAGAGAATTTTTAAAGCTTGACAAAAGGTATTGTTAAGAGAGAAATGGAACTGGAAACAAGTTTCAGAGGATGGCCTTGCCAACAGACTGGATGCTTTGGAGAAACAGAACTGTGAAAGGTGCATTGTAGTAGGGCCCACGAGGGGTAATTTTAGGTGATTGGCTTTAAGGCATTTGCAGCAGGATGTGGCAAAAGCTGACAGGCCAAAAACCCTTATAAATGTATGGTAATTAAAAATAGTGTGGCTTCTGATTGTGATGGTGTGAATTGTAACACCTGGAGTGTCTCACCCTTCATGTGAGACTGAAAATGGAACAGAAGTTTTAAAATGCCTGTCAGGGGCCCTGTCTCTGGGTCAGAAAAAGGGATAATCTGACACATTTGCACCAAAATCTGCCTGTTTTTCACCGCAGTGCAGAGCCATTAAGCACAACGTTCCACTGGGGCAGATGTCTGCTCTCTGCCCTGCAGTCAACACCAACATCTTGTGCTTGCCTGCACCACTATTGCCCCTTCTGACAACAGACTGATGGTGGGACTGCCTTCATTAGTTAGGTGTTTGACATTTCCCTGCCAGATCACTGGGGTCTGAGCAAAGGCAAAATCAACAGAGAGATTCTTATCTGCAGCTTTGGGTTGGCCCTTTCAGGTCACCTCCAGGCCAGGCTGCTGCTCCAGCATGTTTAAAATGTGCCATGGAACATGCTGTCTAAGGACAACCATCTGATATCACACTGTTCTTATGATAAACAGTATAAACCTTTCTTCAGGTGAGAGGCTTAATTATAAAGCTTCAGAATGACAGTCAATTTTGTGCATTTCTCTGCCAAACATGTACCACATAGTTGGCATTTACTGCAGAATGAAGAAGCTTTCCAATGGAGCCTTGTAGGGAGTTGTGTCTGTTCTCCCCACAACAGAAACTGAGGTTCCCTTGCTCAGGAACTTCAAAAACCCAATGAAAAAGCACTTACTGCTTGCCATAAAACACACAGGATCCTTCTCCCATACTCAAAATATGGGATTTTTTGCTATTGCCTCCTGTGCTGCTTCTGAGGAAGCTAAAAAGCTGTCATTGACACTGAGGCAAGAAATCCTGTGTAGAAGGGGAAAGCAGGGGATCCTTCCTGATGGCAATCCAAGTGGCTTGCTTAGAGCAGCACAAACTCCAGATAACTTAAAATAAACAGATTGCTATTATATGGTGAGCTGTATATAAATCTCTTGGCTTACCTCTTTCATCTGTTTGGTTCTTTACCTGGATCTTTGTTACAGAGGTGCTGAAACCTTGGCCACATCTGCAAATAATTGTTTATTGAAATAGGTGGAGACAGAATTTTAGCTGAAGAATAACACACCCCCACCAGAGAACAGGCTCACCTGCAGCATCACTGTTTGCTGGCACTACTGTCAGCAGACTTGGTTATTTGTGACAACCTGGCAGCAAAACTGTCTGCTGTGAGGAGGTACCACGGCAGGGAATCCAGCCTTCCTATCAGTTTTCCCTGCTAGAACCTTCTGTCTGGAGTGCTTTGATGCCTTTTTGAAAGCCCTGTTAGAAGAGCCATTGAGCAGGCAGTGCAGGAACATTCCAGCACTATTTGTACGACATTTCACCGAGCACTGGCTGAGACAAGTGAATAAAAGCCACCAGCACGGGAGATGCCAGGATCTAGGAGCCACCTGAGCCAGAGCTCTTCTACCTTTGCACCTTGTCACTGCTGAGGGTGGTGTGGGCCAGAGAGACCCACAACATCAGGTGTTTCCAACTCACTGTGCTTCAGGGAGGGCCAACACAACACCAAGGCTCATGTATTTAATGCCTCCTGATGACAGAAGCAGTTGCCATGGCCTCTGCATCCTTCAGCACCAAAACTGAAATGCTGAACACTGCTGGATGCTTTGAACGCCCAAGGGCCAAGCAAGGTCAGTCAGTGATTTAAATACAAACATCTCTGACAAGCTAACAGCACTGGTTTGTTGGGGAGTTGAAAAGAATAATTCAAAAAAATCCTACCCTTGTCAAATGGTTCAGACTGAGTCATATCTGCCTGAGAAAGCAGAGTCACTAATTATTGCAGGGGAATGTGCGTATGCACCTTCCAAAAATTGATATGGCTGCTGAATTTCACATCCTACTTGTCATCTCCCAGCAGATTTCTCAGGCTTTGCTTAAAAAAAACCCTTCCTGAGTTGCATCTGAATGATGTAAGTGCTGTGTTAAGACAACTGATCATTTCAGACCAGAATGAGATTTAATTTAGCTACAACCTTTTAAGGACGCCAAGGCAAGAATTGTTGTGGCCACCCTGGACAAGGCAGCCAGAGAAGGCAGAGTAGCTGTGGTTTGGTGAGGTTACACAGTCATCCACATAGTCTGGCAATAATTTTGTTATCCTTCATGTGGTAATGATCATCCTTTTCCCCCCTTTACTCTCCATCTGTTCAGGGAAGGAAGGTTTTTACAGAAGTCCTTTCTGAGGGCTCCCTTTCCCCTCCCTGGACACAATCTCTGGCCACAGCACATGTTGGGACCCCTGACCCCTCCCCGGAGTCTCCCAGCAGTGTGTCCTAAACATTTAAGACAGTATTTTCAGAAACACTGGGTTGTTATCAATTTTGAACATTTTGAGGAACATCAGACAAGATCTCATTTGTTTCAGAGCCTACACATCCCAAACAAATTGCAGATTCAGATGCTGGCATATTCTTCCTCCCACCTCTTGCTGTTCTTTCCCACTAATCCAATGGTGAATGAGTTACTTATTTTTCCAGTCCTGTAAGACCACATATTTTACACCATTTGAGATGTAAATGTTGGGAAAATGTCTTCTATTTCAGTGCTCCCTGTATTTCTTTTGCTTTGTATAGAATAAATATGGACTTATTCTTAGGAAAACTATTTAATCTGGGTAGACTACCTATTTTTCTGATTCAGAAAGTGAAACCACTGAATTTTGGTGCCCAAGTTTAGTGAAGCAATTAAGATTTTGAAGGGTAGCTACAATTCCTAATCATGAGGAGTGCCACATTTGTAGCAGAATTTGTGAATGTCTTCTCACAAGCTCCCATGCTACTCTTTTTTTATAAAATATAATTGGCTTTGGATGACATTGTACCTCCAATTAGACTTTAAATTTAAATCACCCATTTAGCACAGGCCTGGGTGGAGTCAAGGTTTAACCTCCAAGAGCAAAGCTTGAATGCACCTGAAAATTCCAACTTAATATACAAATATTCCTTAGATTCTGCAGATCAACAGCACCTTCCTTGATCTTTTTTTTTTTTCTTCTCCCTCCTCTCCTTCTTTCACTACCAATTTCTTCTCCCCTTTAATGCTTTTTCTATGTCATACTTAATTAAGTACCCTCTCAGCTCAGTAATGAGCAGAGCAGTGGTACCATATTATGTAATTACACCTTGCTTGCTTTGGTCTTTTTTTCTTCTCTCCTTTTTTAATACAGAGATGATTCTTTTGTTCAATTTATACCTTTAATTTGCTTAAATTGCATGTGCCTTAGTTTATAATTTCAAAGGTGACCCTGTCCCCAGAGTCCTGCCAAGGTGACACAAGGGGAGAGGAGACAAGCTGAGATAAAAACATCTACTGGGAGCAAGTATAAACTCCCAGCCAGGTTCCCTGTGATTTAACCCCCTCACTGGGCCCAGAAGTGACTTCTAAGAAAGATTAAAATAGGTCTTGTAAGACTTTTGCAGTCCCTTGGGGAAGAAGCTTTTCCAGGGCATGTACTCAGAGCTATTTCAAGTGCATGTATGTGAACTGTGAACCTGCATGTGTGACTGAGAACTCGACAAGTCACCTCAGGTCCTGGCACTGCAGGAATGGAATCTGCATCCAGATAAGGCAGGAAAGGCAGCCTGGCTGAAAATGGATCTGTCTGCACACAACACACACGAGCTGCAGAGATCTGGATGAATATTCTCCTCCAGGAGCTTCTCCAGACATTTCACTTGGAGTCCCTGGGCTCCTCTCTCCATTCCTGGAATTCACACACACAAGTTGACAGCACATTAAAAACGAACACAGCTTTATTTGCTAGATTTCCATCTTAGTAAATGTGYATATTAAATGTTAGCAGAATGTTTAAAAAACTTTATTCTGACATTAGTGTATCATATATATCAGCAACATACTTAGCAGACAAGAATGGTACTCAGGTTACAGAACAGTACGAGTCAAACAAGTGGTACACGTAGAACAGTCAGAAATTCCATTATTTTCACTCCATTCTGTTGCCTCAAACTGACACCATTACACAAAAAAGTAAAGGAAGAGTAAAAAAAAAAACTCTAGAAAAAATAGGATAGTGTCTCATAGTAGCAACTCTTCTTTTGCAGTCCATTGCTTAGAATATACCACACTAAACCTACCCAAGGTAAAAAACCTAAATTTTTATTGAAAAAAAAAATTAAAAAAGATCCCTGATTGTATGACACCTCAAAGGTCAATTTTGTTTTGTGTAACTAATTCTAATGAGGCAATCTATTGTTGCTTAAATTACAGTAATTGCAACACAGAACTTGATTCTCTTTGGTTGAAGGACACTTTTAGATACTGAATGGCACCAAAATGAAATATTCCAACAGGAAGAGTCAACACATCTCCAAACTGACCAGGCCTTCCTCGCTTTTGTCACTTTTCAAGAACACATCAGGGAACTTATGTGAACCCATTATAAACCAAACCATACKGATACCTTTAGTCAAAATACTGCTTAGTGGCCAGTAAAGGCAAACTATGATATAAAAAGGTGTCAAGACTGATTTTTTTATATGTTAGCTTTTAGTATGACAACAGATTCTCTTTTCAACAGTTTCTGTATACAAAGCTATGAAGTGTAATGACTTAATTTTAAGATGCATACACATTTTTTCCTAAATAAGCTGATCCCAGGGTTTTCCCCCACTTTCTATTGTATGATACAACATATACAAAACATCTGTTTGCACTGCATTAAATAGCAAGTGATCTTMAAAAATAAGTTTGTAAGAAGCACAAGGTTAGGAGTCAAAACATCAATTCAAATTCGGGGGCTGCACATCAATGCTGTATGCCAAACAAATCTATTTCCTTATTTTCCTCCATCTTGCTTTTAAATAGCATTGTTCATTCACAACATATTTTGCTGATATCTTTYCAAGATTAGTATAGCAGGACACTTTATTAATTGGAGAAACTAATSTTCCAGAAGCAGAAATAGTGCATCTAACGCTGAATTTCAAATCTGTGTTCAGCTTCGGTCAGGTTGTACATTTTGCAGAAATATATATCCTTTTGCATCTCATCACCTTTGTTTGAAACATCTGTTTGCACTGCAAACAGTAACAAACATCTAAATTAGGCAGTTTAATTAACAGTCTATGTGCAAGACGCAGCACAGTGCTTTCATTGTGCAAACTGTGGTGTTTGATATGTGATTATGACTGGTGGCTTACTCTTCTTTGGCTTACACACATTAAGCAGCAGAGCTGATTTATTTACACATGCATTCCTCCAACAGATCCATGACTTCAAATACCTCTGAATATTCAAGAACAAGATCAGTTCATCATGAACATAAATTGCCAACACGCTTGACTGATTAAWCAACCTTAGAGAACGAAGGTGAATAACTCACAGTAACGAGAAATGGACATCACCTCCTGCACTGGCAAACTGTGTGAYGTGTGCTCGAGGTAGGCACTTCATATCAATCCTTCTGCTATTGACAACAGCTCCACTCAGGACATGGATTTCAAGCTGTCACAGCACTGAGGTGACTCACCAAGCGCTCCAGGACACGGGTGAGGTTTRCTAAAACAACACCCCAAGCTGTGGTGCAGTAAACAGTACATCATTCAGCTGATATGCAATAAAAGAACCTCAATTTTTAGGTTTAATTTTGCCAGGAATTATAACTTCCAAAGTGCAAATAGAGCAAAGTTTTCTAATCTTGTCCACCTTGTGCATTCAGCACGAGAGAACTCAACAAGGTGGTGGCAGAGCAATCTGCAGCCTGGGCAGGAACTGCTCTGCCACAGTCCACGGGGCACAAAAACACAGTGTGCCCAGGCAGGCAGGGCTTGGCAACACTGAACAGTCTGTCTGCAGGTGCACAGCACCCTGGTGCCTGCCTGCAAACAGGCACTGCCCTGCAGAGATCATTTGCACTCCTCTTGCCAAATGCAAAGGAACAAGGCACTAAGCATGGAAGCGTTGATATGTCTTCAATATACAGCAAAATCATAAAAATCATAAAAAGGCCTACCTGCTTCAATGAGGAACAAAATTAGGGCACATTCTTAAACAGCTGGAAGCTACTTTGCACAAACAGTTATTATGTATTTATAAACTCAGTAACTTGGTAGAAAAGCCACCTAACAAAGAAAAAAAAATCCTTCCCAAAGATTCAAAAGAAAACAAAAAAGGAACAACCCCCAAGCCTCAGGATACTATGTATAAGGACAATAACAGCATAAATATAGATTATTTGGCATGCTTAAAATCTTTTGGATAGAAATCCACGACCAAACCATGCAGCTAAATTAACTGGTATGGTGGTCCAGCTCCCAGTCCAGTGCCATGGAGTGCAGGCACACTCCAGAGGATGCATCGAGGACAGACACAGCTTTAGCCCTTTGCTGGCATCCATGGAGAGTCCAAACGAAGAAATAAATAAACAAACGAAGCAGCTTTGGCCAAAACCAATGCCAAACAATCTTCCAATGGTAGTTTTTGAGCATGAGAAATTAAATAACTGTTATTCTCCAAATCGCATACGTCTTTTCAAAACCGCATTTAGGTGATTCCACAATATCTGCATTTAGAGAGTAAACTCTTCCATAAATTGTATCTTTATGAAAATAAATTATGGCTTTTTTTYCCCTTCACTAGCACGTATTAACTGAATTTTGTGGCTATAAATAATTCCAAGTGGAATTAAGCCAATATATCTTTAAAAATYAACTCCTTCTACACAATRTATAGAGGTYCAAAYCAATGTTTTGTCAGACACAGTGAAYATAAAAAAAGCCCCAAACCTTAACCCTTGTATCAGGAGTGTTCTATTGAAACTATCACATAATAAAAATAATAATTCTCAGCATCTCCCACAGCAGTGGTCCTCTGTGGTGTCCTTTTCAGTCAGCTGGGATASAGCCTGGAACGCTGCAATCAGCAACAGGGACAGGGCTGGGTGGTAAATGACCTGTGAGCCCTTGGAGGTTAACAGTCCCTATACCAGCAGTCAATTCTAGGATTACAAGACCACAAAGTCACGGGTAAATAAAAACCAGTGCAGAAATCATACAGTTAAGTAGATTTCCTAAACCTTGAAAGCTCAGTAAAACTCTTAAAGAAAACTCTAAAACCTTTGGACTGAAAGAGAAGGGTTGAGCTCTCCCTACAGCCTTCAACATGATGCATACTGAGCAAATCACAGATAAAAAAAGCTGAAAGAAGCCAAATCCCAAACATTTTGGGGTTTTGGCTACATTGCTCTGGACAGCTCCATTCTCCCTTCSGTGGCGATGAACTCCTTTTCCGTGGCTCGTTTGTCACCTTGGCACAGTCTCTCCTTCAGTTTTTCAAGTTCATACTCGTGTAGRATCTTCTGTGTTAGATACTTTTCACGTTTTATTTTGGCTTTCACGTCTGCAGGAACATCAGGGATCATCCACGCCACAAAGAATTTGACAATGAATACAACATGCTAAAAAAAAAAAATAACAATTCATTACCAAATGAAACACCTCTTGTTTTATCTGAGGCCAAATAGGACACGTTTTGTTCACGACAAAATACATTTCATCTGGCTGTCCTGGATTAATTACCAAATTAATGTGTATCTAAGATGTGCATGAAGATTAAAACCCACCTTCTTATGCAGKAATTTTAATTCCAAACCATTAATGACTTGGCAAACCCAAGAGGAAGTGCCAGGGCCTGAATCTCAACCATCACTTTTTAACTCCTCTGTGTGCTTTGTTATAAAGTTCACACAGCTGTGCTGATAAGACTCAGCTATTGAGAGCTGATGAAACACAGCAGGAAAAGTGATGAGGTGAGCACTTGAACTACTCCCTTTTCCCTTCATAACTTGCAAAGCAGTGGCTTAACACTGAAATTGCAGTTATCCAAACCATTGATTTAGCTGTTTGTAACCAAAACACATCGCTGCAAAATCTGCCTGGATTCTGAACACAGTCACCTCACATACAGCTCTTTAAGGAAAGCAAGAGGAGTGGAAGTGCTAGTCCTTCCATCTCTTACACTGCCAGAAAGACCTTTTTTATTTTGCTGATTGTTTTGATCAATATTTGCAGTCTCCCCAGCCATTTTCACTGTTCCTGCTCTGAGGTCAGCTCCCTGAAGTTCCAAGGCCCAGTAACAGTAATCATTCAGGACACGAATACTTGGTATTATCTAGGGAACAAAGTATTTTATACTCCCAGCAATTCTGTTTTCTGTAAAATCAGTAACTCCCGAGAGAATCACAAAGCACCAACGTCAGAAGGGAATTCTGTAGGGAACATACCTCCATGATGATGATAAAGGCCAGTTTTGCAGCAAGGATGTGCCAGAACTGCATGGTGTGCAAGTATCTCTTCTCGTGATCCGGAGGGTATCGATAGTCCCTGTACCTGTTGGAATGACAGACAAAGGTGAAGTGTTACAGCCAGCCTGGGACACACGACAAGCTCAGTGACACTTACAAGCTGTCACTTCAGGAGCCTTTTCTTGTTTTAAATGGTCTGCTTCCTTTGGCAGAGAAAGGTTGCCCCTCAATTTGTTCCCATCCTTGTGTTTGCTTTAACACCCTCACACACACACACACAGAGCGAGAGAGCAGAGGATGTGTGAGGTGGGATTTGGCACACGGGTTACTGGTTTGTCAGGCAGTGATCAAACACCACAGCACAGGGTGATGGGATGTGTCACAGGGTAATGGACACGTCCTGAATAAATGTGACAGACAGGAGCAGATKATGGGCTGGACAAAGGCAGGGTTTCATCAAAGGACAGACCTGAGTGCATGTTCTACACCACYAAACCAATGCAGCTGTTGTCAGAAGTGCTGGGGGGGTTGGTTTGGGGGATTTTTGTTTGCTTTGAGATTTTTTCCTCCGATCAATACTTAAGTTTTACCATTTCCAAAGTTCCTTTGCAATTCAACTGCAATTCTACAATCTCCAACACTTCCACTAGCAAGAAAGGACTGGTTTTTATACAAAAAGCAGAATAGGTCTGATTTTTGGTCTGATCAAAAAAAGTAAGGATTGGTTTTAAATACCACGTCTCATTTTCAGCTTTGGGATCTAAACATCTCCTTTATCCTGCTTTCTTGTCCACTTACTCAGCCCAAAAATCTTTGAAAATATAGGCTGAAATTCACAACTTTGGGGACATAAATTTCCTTCCTCAATCAAAAATCAGTAGTGTAATTAAGCAAACAAAAAATCCAATGAAGGAAGAGCAAAATGCAAGAAAAATGAGACCCTTAGTGGTGATTTTTTTGAGGTGCTTGTTTTTGTTATTGGCTTGATCTCTTACCACCTTGAGCATTACCTCATCAATAGCCTAAGTATTACCTCTCACACTTCAGAATGATGAGAATGACAAGTATTTTCTAATGAACTACTTAGATCTGCATTGATTTTTTTATGCTCTATTCTATACAAAGTGATAAAATATCATTACACCAACCTGCATATGACAAAGCTTTCTGGATTCTCTCTAGGTTCGTTTCTCTCAGGAAAATCTGAGATTAGAAACACTGACAAGCTGTTGTTTATGTACCCAGACATTGGTGAGTCTTCATTTTCAGAATAAGCATAGTAGTAAACTAAACGAGGGATCATATCTGACGTGAATGCAACAATAAAAGCCTGGAAAGAAATCGGAAAAAGAAATAAGGAATGCGGCACACAATTTGTGAGCAGATTTATAAAGGGGTTGTGGTTCTGTGACTCTGGCACCACCCAGGGTCTTTTGAGAAAGGGTGGGAAGCATGATTAGGGCACTTCACCTCGGTCCAAGATGCTGACTGCAGCCCCAGCACCTTCTGCCTGGGATATTTAAGGTGCTACTTCGGCAGTACCTGCAAGGGGGTTTGTGCCGGAGGCACACTAAAAAGAGGATCTCTTGTGCTCAGTAGTCTGCTTTACAGCACGTTTCCAAGGACACACTGGCATAGCATTTAGTCACCAGTTTGTAACAAATACTTGGAGCCCCTGCTCCCAACAGGGGCACCCAGAGGAACAGCACAATTCCCACAGAACACACCTCACAGCAACAGGGACAAAAATGCATCTGACACACAGAACTCATCCACCTTTCCTGTCCCCTAAAGCTCCCTCYGGACAATCAGTGTGCTTCATCAGACTAAGCTGCATGCTGGCTTTTGCCATTCCAAAGGGCTGGAAAACACAGACAAACTGAATGAAAAATTATGGCCAATCAAATGTGGAGCAGGAGCTGCACACTGTCAACACCTGGACGAGCCAAACCACTTCAATGGTTTGATGGTATCTTTGTAGGTTAACATGGAACAGCGTTGATGGAGGAGGAAAAGCATCAGCTGGTTGCTAATTCTCCAGATTTCCAATACAGGGAAGAATGAGTGTTGATGCAGCMGTTAACACACTCACATTAGTGACAACAGACAGGATGGCCATGCCRTTGAGGATTTCCTGCCACACTCCTATGCTGTGTGCCTTGGCAGCCACAGGCCTCCTGTACTGGGTGGTCAGTTTCCAGGAGTCCACGCGAATCTCCAGGATGTTGTTCATCAGAGCAAGGAGGGGAGCCAGGGGAAAGGATGCCACAAAGAGAGTAATGAATCCAAATTGAATGACTGCAAGAGAGAAAAACAAGTGTCCAAATCTGCCCTTCCAAAAGTATCCTCAGAGTGACACTAGCAGACAAATGGCAAACTCCTGCGAAGTCACCTCCAGCTCTGGCCTGAGCTCAGTGACAACCAGCCCCAGGGCCAAGRCTGCTCCAGTCCCTTCAGGCTGCCACTCAGCAGCCCCCACAGCACATCTGGGTCCTGTGGMATGATGCTGCCAGCAGTGCTGGATACCAATCCTTTCAGGGTGCTGCAGCTCTCATAGGAATGCTGTGTAACTGCTGGGAAATTGGGATGTATTCATCCATCAAATTTCTCAGTTGTTATCAGGCCAGTTTTGTTCTCTTGCTGTTTGTACCACCTTGTTCTTTTACTCATCTTAACTACACACCTCACAATCTTACCTCCACCTACTGTTAATGATTTAATCCAAACATCTATAACAATTCTATATGCAATAGTTCCACTGGGGAGTCCTGACATAATCTTAAGGATTATGAATAAAAAATACCAACAATCCTTTCAGTTGTTACCAAAATTAAGCATCTCAGTACAGAATGTGATCATCCTCAGTACACAGCCAATATTGCCACTACATTTCAAATAAAGGAAGCAGAATATTATGTCTGGTTTAGGTAGTGGGTAAAAATAAATTCCCATACACTGGTCATTCACCCTTCCCTGATTTCAGTGCTAAGTTCTTCACCTCAGACAAGCAACAAAATTCCTGTTAGCTTAGCAGCCCTGGGACAGTTGTGGAGCATAGTTCTGATTAYGGAAGAGCAAGGACACAGCTGGCAACAGTGATTGTTCTGAGTGTGTATCAGTTTCACAAGATCACAGCCCTGTATCAAATTAAAGTGATAATACCACTATAYATCTCTGGAACACTTAAAACTATTTCTGCAGAAATAAAACAGCACAAAGGTTAATTTTTCAACAAAACGTATCCTTGTAACAGCCAAACATTAACTTATTCGAAGTGTTCTTTAGATGTAGCTCGGCCTCGGTTTTGGTTCCCGTTTCTCGGGTTTTGAAGATCACTGTGACATGCTGACATGCCCTTGTCACCCATGGAAAGCCGTGTTCCCTGCCCTGTGCTCCCTCTGCTGGGCTAAGGGACTCGATGGAAGCACCGAGCAGGACTAAAGCCGAAGGGATTCTCCTCCAGCCCCTCTGTGCATCTCATGTCTGCAGCACCCATCCTCACAGCACATTTGGCACCCATCCCATACTTAAAATTTCCACCGACATCAGCTAAGAATACGCTTTGGAACAAGAAAAGAACAGGCACAGAGGCAGCTGGCTGCACTGAGAATAGTGTTGCCCATTCAAATGAGGAAAACAAAAAGTCTTTGCAGTGTTTCTGTGAAATTCACAGCAGTTCAGGATGCAAAGACAGCTTTTTTTTTAATTGGGCTGACCTATTTAATGATTTCCAGCAGTTAATCGTCCYGTTATGCAGATGGAAGCGGTGGCACCAACCCACCAACAATTAATCGAGAGAATGTTCTTTTGAAAGTGTCAGTACAAGGTGTCCTGTCCTCAATTCCAAATGTGTAATTTTAAACTTACCCATTTCTAAATATTCATAGAACAGGCCTAAGGCTCCAAAAGTCTGCAGATCATGGTCTTGCTCCCAGCGACTGTATAAATTTTCGGGATTATTTCTGGCTTTCCGCCGGCCCCACCAGTTACAAATCCAGCTGTATAAGCAGAAAAAAGTCAGCAGTGAGTGCCTTCTCACCTGCAGTCACTAAGTTGCCCCCACATCCACTAGAGAACAAGGGTTGGTCTTAACCTTCCTTTTGCCATTTATATGTCTGTAAAAACCTAAGTTAAAACTGAGCTTTGGCCTCCCTAATTTTTTTCCTACATGCCCATGCCCCTTAAATACTTCCTGAGAGACCTGCCCCTCCTTCCAAAAATGATCCTTTATTCCTAAGGTCCTTCAAAACCTCTTTGCCCATCCAGGCTCGACATTTGCCTTGTCAGCTCATAGGCAGAGAGGTTTCAGCTCACAGGCACAGTCTGTTCTGTGCCCTCAAGATCTCTGCTCCRAAGCAYSCCCACCTTTCCTGGAYTCCTTTGTTTTTGAGGGCTGCTTCCCAAGGAACTCTCTGAATAAGTCTCCTAAAYAGGCCAAAGTCTGCCCYCCRSAAGTCCAGTGTACAAGTCTTATGATGTTCCTCCYRATTTCACCAAATATTGACAACTCTACAATTCCATSATCACTGTGSCCCAAGCAGCCTCCACCCACCACATCTCCCACCAGCCCTTCTCTGCCAACAACAGATCTAACACAGTCCCTCCCCTTAGCTGAGCAAGGTCTTTACAAGCATGGCTTTCACAAGAGGCTGAAAACCTTCATGGAATGAATACAAGTGTCAGAATTGGTGCCCAATTTACAGAATTCTGATCTCCCTGATACAGCCATCACTCCTCCCAAGGATTTCCCCGGCTGTGGATGGGCACCCCAGTGTCAGAGGGAACTCACGGGACAATGGCCTCCTGGATGTTCCCCCAGATCTGTTTGCCAGCCATGACTATGGTGAGCTGTGTGGTCAGCTCTATCAGACAGCCCGCAGGGTCACACTGGGGGAGACAAACTGAGTGTTAGTGCACACGAATAACGGCAATCACCCACATAGACTATACTCTACTGCTCCATAAATGCAAGGAAGGAGATCTTAAATCTTGTAAGGACAACACTGCACTTCCACAGGGACTGCCAGCTAAGCCACCCTCTCAGGAAGGCTGTTACAGAARGGCTTTAAGTGTTTCAAGTGTGAGACATAATACACACCAAAACATATCCATATGAAGACAGAATAATCCAGAGATGCTTCAGCAGGACCTGCATGCAGCACACACCCCTCAGCCCCAGCAAGGTSAATCTTGTGCACTCTGAACCCTCAGCACCAGATTTTTTTCTTTAAGGGCCACAGTGAGACCCACTGGTATTCTCAGAACTGGGATCACGAAAAGCTTTATGATTTTTCACTCTTGTGACTGACAGATTTTCCCTGCTGGTGTTTCCCTGACTAGCAGCAGAAGAGTCATTGGAAGCCTCAGCATCAGCTTCAGGACAGCCAGCTGAGGTCCAGCTCAGTTCAGACCAAGCCTGCAGTTGGAAATTCACCATAATGAAGAAAAYCTCACCTCTTCATTTCTCCAGCGATTAAACATGTACGTGTAGGCACCTGGGTAACCAACAAACTTCCCTTTGAAGAAGGCCACGTAGAAGCAGGAGGAATAGTAGTTGACAAACTGGAACAAAAACATTTTCATGGTGAGCCTGTTCTCATACTCCATGTGAGTTCTGGGGATCTCTGTGAAACCAGAAAACAATAATTTTATCTTCCTTTATTCCCTTTAAAGGGATACAGATTCACAAATATTCATCATGCACAGTGACCTCAAAAGAAAACAAAAAGGGAAAAGAAGAACACCTAAAAACGTTTCAGGAGATGGAGCTCTTGCTTTCAGACACTCCACCTTGACTTTACAATGCAATGTTTGATGCAGGCAGGCAAAGGAAATTCATATTTAAAGCTTCTATAAAATTTAATTTCCCCTTCTTTGTCCTGTCCATTAGCACTTGTCTGTCCCCAGATGTTACACTATTTTAGGAGATCTGGGATGAATCTCAAACAGTGACTAGAAGGATCTCCYGTAGTATGAAGATTTCACTGTTGGAAACACATGATTATTTTTTTTCTTTGTGCTAGAGAAGTATATTACAACATTTTTTTTCCCAACACTCTGTTTGTGCATATCATTAAAATCAGCAGAAACTGCATGGCCCACGTGCCTCTGAAAGACGAGGCTCATAATGGGCAGAAGAATGGGGGAGAGTACCTTGGAGCTGCTGTACATCGCCAAACCTTTGTTAGGATTTTGCTGCCTTTTGCTGCTCATTGTCCATCACATTTATATTTTTGAAGGCAGCAGGAAGCCCTAAGCATATTATTGCCAAATATCCTGTTAAATGATAACAYAGAGCCAATTCAAGCTGGGAAGTAGCATAAGAAAACACACTACAAACATTCAAGTCCCTCTGAATCAGTCAGGACCTGGCAGACAYGTTGAACTCATCTGCCTTATTATAAAGTTGTTTCAGATAATTGAGTAAACTGATGTTTCCAAGCTTAGTGTAGGTTTACATGCCAGAACATGAGGTATTTACTGGGAAGCTGACACCAGAGTGCAGGACAGAGRAGGCAGCACTCAGCTGAGGCACTCTGCCTAGCTGACAGCCCCCCAAAACACTTTCATTTTCCCAGATCCCTCCCCAGTTCTGCCCTCAAGCACCTCAGCTCACCCATGTCAGTAATCCAGATGGCAATCCTCTCGTAGAAGAAGTTGAGGATCATGATGATGACGAAGTTGAGGCAGGAGGCAGTGACGGAGGTGGCCAGCTGGGGGGTGAGCAGGCCGCTGATGGGCTTCAGGCTCTGCGTGTTCTCCATCAGGCTGGCGAAGGCGGCGTACACCGCCAGGCGGTACACGATCACCGCGATCATGCTGGCGATGATCAGGGACACCTGGGCACAGGGGACACACACCTGCAGCTCAGCACAGCTCTATTTTATATTTTTATATACACTACAGCTTTAAGAACGAGACACAAACTGCCACGCTTGGTATTTTTTAAATTTTGTTCTTTGCGGGTGTGAGTGCAACAGCACTGAAAGGCCAAGTGCACAGGCAAAATAACTTTCTTATATTATCTACATGAAAACCGACACAGTGATTCTGTTAACATAAGAAAAACCACCAATCTAACACYGACATCTGAGAAAGTGCAGAGGAGAACAGACAGGAGATGGAAAGGACAAGTTAGATYAAACTGCTGGCTCTGAAACTCACTCTGCATTCATGTTGTGAATTATTTTTTTTGTTTGCCTCTACAATTTTTTTGGTAGGTCTGTTGACATTAAGTAAGTCACAGAGAAAGTTATCCCCATGCTAAAAKGTCCAATCAAATTACTAATTAGTGACAGATTTCTAGGGCCTTTTTTAAAAAAAAAAATTATCAGAATTGAAGTGGACTTTAAATGACAGCATGGAATCTGCAGAATGGTAATAAAGGCACGTGTTAACATCATGATTAAAACCAACTTAACGTGTTAATGTGATGATCAGTAACGATCAGCATCTCTGRTGTGTGTGAAAATGCTGATTGGAAGAGATGCTCACCCAGAACAGCACCGTGGCTCCCGACACGCAGAATCGCACAGCCTGGCTGGTCAAAGGCAAGTAAGGCTCCATCTCCTGGAATAGGCAAGCACAGCACACTTCACGTTACTCTCACAGCTGACTATGAAAGGGAATAGATGATTTAAAAACACAGCAGATGGGTGTGATAGATGTTGTGCTGGAATGGAACCAGCTGATCCCGAAATCTGTCAAGTAACTCCTACCTAAACTAAATTTAAATGAAAACATCCAATACTTACATAGAGTGTTTAACAGAGTTAAGTRGGGTCACTAATTGTATCCCAATCACACCTCAGAGAAAGGACTTTGGCAACCTTCATCCCTCTGGTGTTCCCCACACAAAGTGGTTGTGTATCAGAAGCAAAACCACAGCTACACCAATTTATCACTTTAGATCATGGTGACTGCTTCTTCACATCTTATGTGAGGATAAGAAAGAGTGGTTTTAAAGGCATGAAAATTTCAGAGACTGCTACTCTGAATCGTGAAAGATGCTGTAAAAATGGGTAAAAGCCCTTATTTTCCTGATTTAATATATCAATTTCCATGTTATGAGACTTTCAGCATACAACTGGATTTGCAGCACGTTCCTACCTGAGTGATGGGATTCCTCTTCTTTTGGGTACATTTTGCCTCGTACTCAGGCCTCAGCTGGAGCTGCTGCTGTTCCTCTTCAAAATCAACCAAATCCCATTCGTATTTCAGTCTCGCTTGTCGCCTCTTCCAAAACTCCAAGAAAAGTGTAACTACAATGTGCAAATGTTAAAATGGAGTCAAGGAACAAGTGAACAAGTTCATGAACCAAGTTAAACACCTGCCCTGGCTTCTTTTCTGTGGTTTATTATTTATCTTTACAGCGTGACTCAGTTATTTTTACTGACTGCCTAACCATAGTTCATAGATAAGATCACAATATAGATCCAGTGATTTATTAGCTAATTGAATTCCAGAAGTGGATGACAAGGAAGATGCCAAGACAAGATATGGGTATTTCCATGGTCATGGTGACCATGTTCAATTAACTACTCTGTGTATGCAAACAGCAACATGGAACTAAGAAAAGAACCTGATAATTCAACTACTTGCTGAGTATAAACCTGTAACACATTAACTATTACAACAAATAAGCAGAACAGCTTTCAAGTACTATGTTCAAACATTTCTGTTGCTTTTTGATACTCATTTGATACCACGCTGTCCTAGGGTGACTTCATGATGCTGAATGGTTTCCCCATTCATCTGTCTAGGCCAGAAAGAAGTTTTGTGTCTTTAAAACTGGATCTGAGGGCAGAGGGGGGAACAGGAGACGCTGTGGAATGTTGGAGTGGCCGGATTCAAACACACAGAGATAAGAGCTTCAGCATTCTCTCTCTCTCTCTCACACAGACCATGTTGTGTTGTCTGCAGCATGGACAGGGAGTGGCAGAGAAGTAGGTTTTTGAGCTAGCTGAAGAAGCAAAGTCCCCTGGACTGTGGCTTTTCTTTTTCCTGGAACTGTTCAAACCTGCTCTGGACTGAAAACCCAGAGGAGCAGTGGGATCTCACACCTGTGACCCACTGGGGCTGGGACACAATTTCCAGTGCCAGACTGGGAGAGCTGAGTTACACCCACAGCAAGGACTGTGTGAATTTGCATCTCTTCAGAACAACAAGAGGTTCCACTGGTCAATATTATTCATTTTCTAGGCTTGTGAGTACTTTGCTTGTTAAATAAATAGGGTTTTTTCCAGGTTTCTCCAAGGAGATTAATGTCTCCTGAACCAATGGGAAGAGAGGCCACTTGAATTTGCTTTCTAGGGGGACCCTCCAGAGGTCTCCTCCCAAATTTGCCCTAAACCARGACACATGGTCATTTTAAAGACACTGAACATCTAATGATTTTCATATGATCAAGAGCTGGGCTGGCCAAGAACTTTTTAAGACACTAGAGGGAACTGATTTCATATATAAACAACTATAAAATGTATGATACTATATAACATTTTAAGAGCCCTTTATAAACTACTTTAAAATGTAAACATTTTGTAATCTGATGGCTCTTATTTGATCATGACAGGAAGTTTTAYGGTTTAGACAAACACAGGAAAGCTTATCTTCTGCAGTTCTAAACTCTTGGGCTGGTGCTTCCTGAATGACTAATCCATGCCACACAAATGCCAGTTCTTAGGAACCAAGAAAAGTTCAGTAAAACAGCCATACAAAGATTTAAAAAAAAATTCTAGACGAAAGGGGTGGTTAGATCATCTGATAAAAAACACACAGGTTTTCTATTAGCAGACAAGAATCTTTGTGAGTTAATGAAATATCTATATACAAGTTAAGATTTAATTACGACATTTCATACAAACAGTATGCAACAAGAGAATTGTATTTAAGGAAATAAGGAACAATAATTATGCTATCCTGAATTTATAAACCTTCAGAGAATTGAAGAAAAGAACATGTATTCAACACAATGTTCTTGAAAGTCTGAAGAAGTATCATTGCTGTSAAACTGTGATTACAGCGGCCAGAAATCCACCTAGTTCTACATCATCCAAACACACTCCAATGCCTGAAGTTSACTGGAGTAGAATTTTCTCATCCCAAAAGCACAGCTAACACTGTGGCAGCGATGGAGCACCATCCATCCAGGCAAAGGACACAAAGCTCCCCACTCCCTCACTGGGACACTGATGATGTGCAGGGCTGAGCAGAGAGGACTCTCCTAAGGCCTGCACAAGGTTGGGCCCCTCTGGTTACTAAGGGAAGACTCAAATGTTACCAKTTAAGAGTACACAATGCTTATGATACTCTTATGGTATCCTAGATGCCTGCTTGGTTTTTTTTTTAAGTTTTAATTCCTCTGTAACTTGAAATGATTTTCATTTGTTCATCACTCCTGCATCTAAGGTGGAGCCATTATTCCCCTTCTTCCCACTTCCACAGTGTCCCTCAGCAGCTTGGCCAAGGTCTCCTTATCGCTGGACACMAAACTTATAAACGTACTCACCCCATATACCCATGAAAATGGCAAAGAAGAGAGTTGCCACGTTGTCAAACAAATGGGAATACTGCAAGAGAAGAGCCAGGAAGAGGTTAGTGTGCCCAGGCAGTTTTCAGGAGGAACAGCAAGGCCAAGTGGCAGTGTGGCAGAGGCAGACCTGTGAGGGCTCGCAGGTGGTGTTCAGTCTCCAGTAGTCGCAGTCTCGGTCACAGAGCGGGCACATGATGATCTCTCCTCCAATTGAAGGGTCACAGATTTCTTTGCTAAGGAGGAAAACATTGTAAAGTAGCTGTACCCACAAGTGTCTTAAAAGCTGTTATATGAAATTTATTTTAAAAGTAAACAGGAACTTGATTTGTCCAAAGCTCAACATTGGCAGCTTCACAGCAAAGATGCCACAYCTTGTCACACTCACTGTGTGGACCAGGGGCTGGGCAGGGCAAGCCAAGAAGGGAGCAGCTGCTACAAGGAGGAGAATTAAYAATTCCCTCAGGATGGGCTTTTTGGCTCTACCAGCAGTGAGCCAGGAGCCTGTCAGGAGCTGCACTGCACATGCACTGCTTTCAGGCCAGATATAAACTGTGTTACTTCTCATCAGGTTAGCAATGACATCAAAACACCTTTTCTAAAAGCAGAGAGACCTTTTACTTCAGCTTTGATAGCTGCAGTAAAATTTGCTACTTCAATTCAATGACAGTGGGTAAAATGTAGACTCCTATGACAGTCGTTTGGTATCCAGAAAAATCTCAATCTGTGTAACAGTATTCCCAGATGAATTCTTAMCTTAGCTAAAATACAAATCTCAAAATTCCATTGTTCAACAAAATAGATGAGAATTTTAACTTGGTTAGTCAKCTTTTATAGTTGAAACTCAATTTTACAGAAGGCTTCCTACAGAAAACAGTATGCAASAACAAGTCCCTCTTTTCCTCTCCCCACACCCAATCCCAAATACAAGCAATCTTTTGACTTCTGATAAAACAAATACTATGCTTATAAAAAAAACAAAACCCAAAACACCAAACTGTGGCTTCTAAGATACTGGATCCCTCTCTGATGGAAGAACACTGCTGATCTGTTTTACTCATGCTTTTGGTTAGTAGAAATCATGACCTACACAAAAAGGTCAGACTGCTCTGCAAGATAGATGAAATAAACAAGCTGAAGGCAACAATAAACACATAAACAATTTTGAGAGCTCTAAGGGGTACTCTTAGGATCTCACATATTGCAGCTTCTCCAGTACAGAAAGCTATGGCCAACAAAATATTGCTTTTCACCTACAAGTTGAGCCTTACTAATTGATAGTCACAAGTTGYACATTAGTGAGCCACCACCTTTTCAGTCAATAAAGACAGCTGGAAAACAAATCTGTCTGCTCTGACAAGCTTTAAAAGCTTGTTACCTGTTRAGTAACAACAAGAATAAAATCTTTTCTGCAAGAATAAAGTTGTCACATTGCTTAGCTTTTGCCCAGGAGATTTTCAATGTTATGCTTACCTGCTCATATTTTCATCCATTGTAAACAAGCCATAAAGAAAACAGATTAAGCCAACAACTGCTGCAAGGAACAACATCTCGGTGTAAAATCCTAGCCAGGCAAAATAGATCCCAATCTTCTCACCATAGTATTTTCTGAGTGCAAAAAGAAAAAAAAAAAGGCAATTAACGGGAATACAAAGCAAAATTTAAATCTAGAGCAAATAGAGCAAAGAGTAATAGAGCACACTGGCCAGAGTAAAAGCGAAATAATTGGCAAAATTCTCTTTTCACAGAAGAGTAAATGCACTGAAGTACTGTGGAAAATGAGGTCTGAGGCTGGCCATGAGAAGTTACTCCAGCTGCAT
>QVAJ01000515.1:31387-64245 GCA_003546035.1 Mixornis gularis | reverse complement strand
TCAGTAATTACGTATAAAATAGTTTTTTATTGGTTCATTTCAAGAGAGAAGACTCATTGGAGAAGATAAGAGAACCTCTCACCTATCAACTTCAAACCCAATCCCTAATTAGTTTTTTTTTACCATCCATACTAAGCTAACACAATTTGAGAGGAAAGCTGTGTCGTGTCCTCCCAGGACACAGCACCAAATTAATACCCACTTCTCACTGGATCTTGAAAGTGGCCAAGACCTCCTGGCAGGACCAGGTTCCAAGTGAATATACAGTGCAGTGCAGTGCAAAGCAAGGCAGCACAGCCCGCCCAGGCAGCTGGGGGGTTTCCCTCTCTCACCTGATGAGGTCCAAGGGCTGCTCCTTGTAGAAGCGCAGGAAGCGCGCCCACTCCATGTAGAGCGTGAACCTCTCGCTGTCRCAGTTGGGGTCACTGGCCTTCTTCCAGTACTGGCACTGTGAGCAAAGGGGAAAACACCTCAGGTACTACATCCACAGAGAAACAGGAGTCATGCTGATGATAATGTCTGCAGGGGGCAATCATGCCTTTTTGTGTCTTTCACATTCTGTGCTGCCTAGGGGTGTGGTTCTGAGCCTATTAGTGTTAATAAATTATTAAGTGTTAGTATTAAGTGTCACTCAGCTCTCAGCATAGAACAGGGAGACAAAACAAATCCTTTTCCTGCTCAAGACCAAGGACAACTTTCAGGCCCTAAAGCACAAACAAGGGTGGCTAGAGGGAGGAACAAGAAGGATGGGACCTCACAGGGTTCACCTTGGGTGTAGCCCTGGCCAGGCCCTGTCCTGCCCAAGGCGTATCTCTCTCTCTTGTTTTCTCCATATTATTTCATTGCTAAATCTACACATGCCATATTAAAAACTGACCCTAGAGCAAAATTAACAGATCATTTACTATCSAGTATTACAGTATCTGCATCCCAAAGCTCACTGGGAGAGGGACAAGTCACCACTYCACACTGGACTGCAGGGATCAGGCAGCTCCTCTGACTTGAGCCCCACAGTGGTGTGACCCCAGGGGTTTTCCTCTAACTGCAGGCAGTGTGCACAGCTGTGTAACTGCAGCAGGTGTGTGCACACACCCTTTGCACAGGCACTGCTCAATGTATGCACCTGCAGGAGGTGTTAATTGCATCCTTGTTACAATCTAAGCACTGCTGCATGGCCATCAACATGACAGGAATATGATGGAGTGAGTCTCCAAAGAAATGGTGTGACTGGCACATATTCTAAAAACTCATCCACAGGAAGAAGCATTTCAGCACATAAAAGCCAAAGAGCAGGGCTGACAGGTACRTCTTGAGTGTCATAAAACAGAATCAATTACTGGGACAAATTGAAAGGTTTGAGTGTATTTTCACATCTCCTGAACAGCAAATGTCACCATAGGTAAAAGAGTGCAAACACTGGGAAATGCTCCAGGGAGCAGAGAGCTGGAATACTTACATCATGAAGAGGATATGCAGCTGTATAGGTGCCATTGTTTAGCAGTCTCTTAATCCCAAATTTTTTCTTCCCTTCTTCTGTTCCATATGGGCAACGTGTAAGAATATAATTAACCTGAGATTCAAGGAWGACAATTTCAGACCTCTCTTATTTTAAGGCCATTTAATAGAAACCTACAATGGATGTGCACTGTGTAYAGCCTGCAGGAACAACATGCAAAAGCAATAAGTATTTCTTCAGAAGGCCTTATCCCATAGAAGAACACTGGGGGCACAATTGGCTTGTAGACATCCAGAAGATCAGAATCCAGAATAATTCCAACAATTATTCTAAACTTCTAAGGAGGATGCACAGGCACCCAGGCCTGTCTGTATTTACCTCAGTGACCACTCTGAGGTTTCAATACTCACTCCTTCCTCACAGGAGTGYTCTATCTGTGCTGTAAACCTCCATGTAAACACGAGCAGCCCCATTCTCATACATACTATTCTGTTCCTCATGGATGGTGAGAAGAAAGTGCTCTCGTCGTTGATGAGGTACAGCTCCTGCTTGTCCTTGCTGAAGGGGGCAGTGAAATAATCTGGCTCAGGGTGCATCACCTTCTCAGGCAGCCTGAATGGGAGAAGCACACAGTCCAAGGGGTTCTCCACCATGGGGGGAATGTCATTCTCCCTGATGGGAACCTTAATGTTCAGCACTTCCGCATATGTGATCAGAACCTCCCACGGCGCGTGGATCTTCACAAAAAATATCTTGCCATCTTCAGATTCCTGTTCCAGGAAAGTTAAGTCAGACATTAAACCAAACTGTGTTTTATTGTAAGATTTATGGGAATATTTTTTAATATAAAATGTATTGCCTTTTACATACGTTTAAAGAATTTAAAAACAGAAAGAGGGGGGAATAGAAGGACTTTCTGTGTGTGTATATACATATATATATTTACTGAAAAGCTTATCTGAGTGGTTGGCTGTTCACAAAAACAATCTTTGCACTACTGAAAGCTCACCAAGGCTTTTCAAACTTTATTAATCTCATACACCAAAGGCTGAAAATTCTCCTTGCACTGGAAACACGAAGAACACTCTTGTCACACCCTCATGTAACATCCAGTGCTGTTGTGCATTGACAGCAGAAGCTGGCAACTAGAAGGGTTTTTAATATTGATCAATGAATTCCCCCTGCCTATGGATGTTCCGGAGTCTCAACTTCATCAGGAGTTATTTTACTCAACTCAGGCTCTGGCAGGCTGACTGCATCAGTCAAAGTTGCACTTTCTCCAGTTATTACAGCAAACAGTACCACTGATCAAACATCCTCACATGGTTACAGGATCCCTTCTCAAAACTGAACATCCAKTGGGCATAACTAATCCATTCACTGCCTTCCAAACTTGTCAGGTGGGATTAAAATCAGCTGGAAGCATACTTCCATTTATGTGGATTTCAATCAAATCACAGCTATTTTGCTTTGTTTTCGTTATGAAAGCAAAAGCTTCCTCTTGATTCAGAGTTATTCTGCTTCCACAATTCTCATCAATGTATCTGGAAAAAGCACTCAAATACATAAATATATTAACTTTGTTTCCCCTAAATTAGCCACCCTCCACTGATATCCATGAGTATAATTTATAGTTTTTCTTCAAGAAAGAAAGAAAGTGGATTATTAATTTCCGCATCTATTCTTCTGGTCCTAATTTTTCTTTTCTTTTTTTTTTACCTTCTTGTCTTCCGTTTCTAGCTCCAAACCAGCCTTTTGCAGGTTGCTCTCAAATTCCTTTCTCCTTTCCTGAAGGGAAACAAAGAGACTTTAGTAAATAATGAAGTTAGCAACTAACTGATCACTGGGTTTCACTCCTCCCAGCTGCCCTGGTGACAACCCCTTGAGGCTAAGTGAGCTTCTCAGAGCAAGCAGGCAGACACCAGCCCATGCAGGATTTTGGGAGGTGGGAAGGCAGCAGGAATTGCAGTGACTGGGCAGGAAAAGGTTTGTCCTGTACTCTCTGGGTCATCGGGGAGCACCTGATGTCTCCTGTCTTGAGCACTTCTGACTTCGGGGGGCTGCTGTGTGGGGTGTGCTCAAATTCAGCCACATTTCCAAGAGAAAGGTGAAAAGACAAACTCTGGAAGCACRTGGAAGACTGATTGCTTGCAGCCTCATCTGTTTACCTCACCTGTTTGTTTTGTAGATTTAATTACACAATTACAGCTGATACAAACATTCAGGTCCTGATTACAGACAATTCAAACAKCATTTCACAAACATCACTGATAAGACCAAAAAATCACCACGTGCTGAGCTTGCATAAAGTCAGCACGGACTTCACAAAGGGATAACAAACCTGCAGCACCTGTGTGAGCTTGATACTCTGGAACTCTTTCTTTTTTTTTGCCAAGTAATTCCTAAGTGGTGTCTCTAGGTAAGAACATTTTCTTCCTCTCCTCCTCTGTATMATTTTTGCTACTATTGAGAGACTGTATTCATTTCCCCTTAATTATATAAAACTTGCTGAAGAATTGCCAGAATAATGATAAATTAAGCCAAACGTTGAGCCCTACACTCCTTAAAATGCACAAGCTAGACCACAAATTTATTTCTGGCTAAACCCTGCCACGCTGTCTAATGTTTCTTTTATTGAAAACATACTTAACAGTTTGCAAACATACTTAAAAACCCCCAAAACTTGATAGTTCTCAGCCAGTTTTCTTTTCCTGCGTGTCTGTGAGGAGTAGACTGCCATTTTTGCATTTGAGTTTGCATAACCTACCCAGATAAATGAAAGCAGACTGAAGGAGAGCTTCCACAGCCCTCAAATGTTTTCCTGGGTTAGTGACATCTCATTTTTACGTGTCACATCTCATTTTGCCAAATATTACCAGATATTAAATGAGACACTGGGCTGTATAAACTTGTGATATGATAACTCCTGAGTTCTAGCACCTGCTGGGGGGCACAAGCATTTCCATGCACTATTTTCCCTACAGGCCTGCCTAAATGCACCTGTATAAACACAAGAGAACTCTGATGTGATAATCAGATAGAGAACTGCACAACTAAAAGGTGATTTAGGGATGGATGTAAAGATGCTATAGGAAAGCTGACATTGAAGCCTAACACCCAGAGCTATGTGCTGCTCTGGATCATCTTTTCTCCTGACAAAGCAAGCTGGTGTGTGGTGTTCCTCCAGCAAACACCTGGAGAGAGCCAAGCTAGTCAGCTCAGAGGGTTCTCTGCCAGCAGACAGAGCCAAAGGGTCTGGCCCCATCCTACTTCTCTTTCCTTACAATATACTCAGTGTGATGAACTGCAGTGCTCTAATAGKAATTATGCTCCTTGCTCTTCTCCCATAAGCCCCCTCCTGAAATCCATGCAATGTCCTGTACTTCCCAGTTAATGGGAAAAACATTTTCAAAAGGAAATCAATCTGCTGCCAAAAAAAAAAAAATTCCTCCCCCTTTTCTTGCCAAATACTGGATTTCTTCCTATCGCTGTCAAAGGCTTAAAATGGACAAAATGGATCCTTGGACCAGAGCTGGATGTTTTAAATGTGCACTTATTAGAATTTTAAGCTGACTGCCCCAAAGCTAACAAACTATGCCCAGTGCATTATTCCTGACTCAGCTCTAGATGCCACTCTGCAGTCAAAGGAATGGAAGATGGAAGCTCTTTAAGGCATCACACCCCCATTTAATGTGGATATCCCACATCATGTGGGCTAAGCACGGCCTGACTTTATCACCCAGCACATGCTGGGCTGTCATGAGCCATCCATCCCACTAAGATTAACAAAGCAGGATGCAAAGTCCAGCAGCACTATCACGGCCAGTGCCAATGCAGCCCTGCACAATCAGGTGCCCAGGGAAGAGAGATAACTCCTATAAACCTGACTGATAATAATGCTGCTCCAGCTCCTGGTGGGTCCCTTCTGACTCAGCACATTCTATCATTCTCTATGAACCCTTGGCCCTGSACAGGTCACACCAKGTGCCTGAGAGTGCTTTCCAAATGCTTCTTGAGCTCTGTCAGACTTGGTGCTGTGACCACTGCCCTGGGGAGCCTGTTCAGTGCCCAGCCACCCTCTGGGTAAAAATCCTTTATTTCCTAATACCCAACCTAMACCTCCCCTGACTCAGCTTCATGCCATTCCTTCAGGTCCTGTCACTCACTGGTTTCAGAGAGAAGAGATTGGTACCTCTCCTTCCTCTTCCCCTCACATGAAAATTGTACACTGTGATGAGATTTCCCCTCAGTCTCCTCCAGGCTTTCAGCCTCTCCTGCACACTGGGGTGCAGCTGCTAACAGCAGCAACAAGCACCTCACACTTGCTGCCCCTGGCTCCCCAGCTCTGGCCTAGCTGGTACCTCTAAGAAAGCAGAGGTTTCTTTCTGAGATGATGAAAACCAAGAGAGGAACTAGATAAAGTTTCCTTTTGTACCTCTGTACCCCACTGGGGACAGAGGGACTTGGCTTTCAGTCAACACAGGAGTGAGAGCAACTAACTAGGCAAACATTGSCCAGAGATCTGTGAGTCCTAATGTACTACAGTTCTTGTGAAGAAATATACTTATGGACAATTAAGACTATGTCCTGGTCATGCATCAATCCTTTGTTAGATGTTTTTATAAATTCTATTTATTTTTTCATGGTCACATCCATTTCACACATGGTGGTGAAATATTTCCACATGTGCTGGAGGCTTTAAGGAATAATATTAAGCATTGTCTCAAAAATTGTAATCCTAATTTTKGTTCAGAGACCTTTGTGGTTTGGATCTAGTCATGTAGCTTATAGAAGGCAAGTTCAAAACAGAGTTGAAGCTGGAATGTATCTGGGAATATCAAAAAAGTAAAAAGTTGTTCTGCATGAAACTAAGGGAGAAGATGAACAGACTGTCTCTTACATCTGTATCAGGGCTATGCTGAAACACACAAAGGAGTTATTTATGCCACTCTCAGAAATGCAGAATAAAGCTGTTTCCTTGAGACCAGGAAACAAAGCCCTTTGTCATTCCTCCTCGAGTGAACACTTCTATTCTTGGCTGTTCCATTTCACTGCATCATTGTGCTACTGTAAAAGAAACATTTCTTTCTATGACAACTGTACAATAGCAAGTACAGTGTGTGTCAGACAAACTCCAGAGGCTGCACTTCATCAACATTTAAATCTTGTTACCACAAAGACAACAGCACAGTACTTAGAGACTCTGCACTAATTTATGGACATGCTAATTGCATAAAGGTCTATGCTGAACATAATTACAGGGCAAATGCAGATGCCCCAGGAACTGTGTAATAAAAATGGATATCTCCATGACTGTTCCTCCAGTGACCACAGAGGTAATCTACAGAGCACTGACCTTCCTCCCTGGGGCCACAAACCCTTCTGCAGGGAACAGACACACAGAGGTCAATCCCACAAGACTTCATGTGGATGTTCAGGCCTTTTGACAGACAGAGATGTTTCTCCCAGGAAATGCATTTTACCTCAGAGAGGAAGGACAACATGAGCTCCTAACTCTTGGGCTTTTTCCCACGGGAATCCTTCAGCCAACAACGGCACCCACGGACACGGGCTGTGGTCTGGCAAAGGTTCCTGCTATCCCCTAAGGACCCACAGAGCAGYGACAAGGAAACTGCTGCACACAAGATGAGTGAGAGGCTAGACTGACCATCTGACTCACTTTCCTTCCCACCTGAAACATTAACTAAAGTGTATTCACTCCTTCCVTCATTTTAAATAATTCAAGTATGACTAATGGAAAAGTTTCAGAGATGCTTTGACAACTTTTGGCAAGGGTATTTTTTTTCCTCCCTGCATTCAGTGGTCTTCTCTTCCTTCTATTCCAAAAGCATTTTGCTCCAGGGGAGAAGAAAGCATCTAGCAGAGAGTACAGCCTGACAAAGAGCCAGGGTGAGTTGGGAAAAGTATGCTTGGATATAAACCTGTGGTTTCACAGCTGTCAAGCAAYCTGGTCTCCCAGGAAAACCTCTGGAATGTGGCTAGCTGAGCAAAGCTGACTGAGATGCTGAATCYGGGAAAAGCATCAAACAGAGACATGACCAATTTTTGGATTTTTTTAAGGTAATAAGAGTAGGATGCAGGGGCTGTGTTCTACACTGCATTGCATTTGGATGCAAGRACAGGCAGCAGCAGTTCTTAATGAAAACACTATTTTCTTCATAAAGGAATGAAAGCAACATGCAAATTTTTTTAACAGCCCAACCTCGCAGTAGTTCTCAAAAGGAAATYTGAATTTTTAATTACGGAACACTTCAATATGACAAGATGTGGACTGTAACTGTTTTTTGCTTCGAAGACCAAGAGTTTTGATCAWGATTTTGTCAGAAGCATTGGTATAATTAGTTTTTTCAGATATCCTTATCTTTGAGAATAAGATGATTACTTGAAAATGTAGTTTTTTTGATGCCTCACTCTTTTTAAATTTTTTTTGATCATGAATAAACTTTGGAGTTATATATTGGAGAGACTAGTTTGTAAATGTAACCTCTCCTSAATCTGAAAGAAGGCAGTGAACACAGGGAAAAAAAAAGAAATCCTTATTTTTTTAAAATACTGYGCTTTATAGAAAGTTTGTTGTCTTGACTGCCTCTCATTATACTGGATTTTTTATCTAGCTCGAATCTATGTTAGCCAAGTTGACCTCATATGTTAGTGTGATCATGTAACAAATGTGTCTTTTAAGAATCTATTTCTCCTCTAACTTACAGGCGAAGGGTGTGAAAAAGTAGTTACTGTTAAATCTTGTTTGGATCACCTTTGCTTATTCACAAGAATCCTCCTTCATTTGAAAGTACTTAAAGGTACAAATATTTCTCCAAAGTCTCAGCCAGACTGTTAAATGAAGAAGCAAAATAATCTGGATTACTTTGCTCCACTGTACAATATATTGCTCAGCCTAAATAGCAAAGAGTGATCAATTCAATAAACACACACAAAAATCTAATAAAATTGAGCCCTGACAAACAACAGTAAATGACACAGAAATTTCCATACATGGAATTGCTTTTCACACAGCTCTATCTTTTTAAGCAAAATTCTATTCCAGGTGAGTCTAGTGATCTGAAAGGGTTAGTAATTGATATTCACCTTATTATAAATAAAAACTAAGAGGACCTCAAAAAGACAAACTTACCAACTTTTTTTCCCAYTCCTTATTAAGATCATCCACATAGGAGAGAACAAAATCAATTCTCCTGACACCATCCCTGAAGAAAATGGAATCTTTGCTTTGATGTCTTTTATCAATCTGTAGAAGATACAGGCACATTAATAAGGAAACAAGYATTGCTCTTTCTCTAAAATATAACAAAGCAAAGAAGTTTCCCCATATGGCCACAGTTCTTTACAGCTGAAGATACATTTGGGCAAGTTTCAACAAGGGCTACATTTAGTTTAGATCATTTCAAAAYTAACCGCATGTCTCTGCAAGCATTACATGTAAATAACTGCTACAGGAAAAAGAAACATACCTATGTTAGTGTAGCAATACTCGTGAATACTTGAAGCAGGTAGCAAAAWGTAAACTCCATGCATTTTCCTCTAYGTCACAAGATCCACTAAATCAACCACCACAAGGACATATGGGCCAGCAATGACCACACGTAAAAACAGCTCACAAACACACATGGGTGACGTTTCAACTATGASTATTTACTTTCAGGGGGAAAAAAAATACACCTAATACAAGATATCAATGTAGCAGGTCAATTAGTATTCAAATTGATCTATTAAAGGTCACACTTTAATTTCCCAACATGCCGGAATGCCTTAGTAACAACATCCACCTTTTCCACTCTTAGGCCACAGTAACCGATGTTAGGCAAATACAAGCCTGTAGCCCCACTCTCCTGGGGAAGTTAAATAATATTACCTGATGAGTTATTATCACATCAATATTCAGCTCTATCCAATCATGTACAAGACATACAGCAAAGTACGCTGTATGTTTGCTTTCCACAGAAGCAAACATTCCAGTTTAAATGTAACTCTGTGCTGAGAAAGGTTGGTGTTATCTTTTCCACCACACCTATCAGCCAAAGTGTACTTGTATAATGTGGCTTTCTTATTACTCTTAACAGTATAGGGCTGAATTGGGGTTTTGTTTTATTAGAGTAGGAGCAAARCAGAGTGTCACAAATCTGTCTTTTCCCTCTCACACCATGCAAGGATTCCCTGAGAAAGCACAGCATGTTTATTTGCAAYGTGAGCCTTGCTCCCAGCGACCCAGAGGCGTCACGTAGTGCAGCATGTTGTTATTCCTGCAGCATCCAAGGCACCTGCAGCAGCATGCACCACTGCTTTACCCTGAGACGTCTCTTCAGGAACAGGTTATACTTCCTCCCACTCTGCTGGAACAACCAACACAGTTAGCACTGCTCCTCTCCAAGAAACAACTGCCCCAAGCACACACACCCCAGCTACAGAGAGCAAGAAATCTGTGTCCTTTAGAGCCAGGAAAAACCTCTAGCCATCACAAGAACACAAATTAAATAATGTGACTCTCATGGGTTTTTTTTTATTAAAGGCAAAAGCTGGGCAGGAATCTGTCTGGACAGCAAAAATACCTTTTAAGATAATGACTCCTGTAATTCTACTTGCCATCATTTGGATACTTAAGCAGACTTGAAAAGGAGCAGTAAGGAAGGGGTTTTGAGTGTAGAGCAAAGGCACCAAAAAGGCACCAGGGCTCATGCACAGTGTATGGATTTTTCTGTCCTACTCCTGTTTGGTCGGACCCACCAGGACACAAAAAGACAAATGGCAACCACGTAATTCCAGAGCTGACAAAAGTACAAGTAAGAATATCCACACAATTCAGGAGCTTATCTTGAAATAGGCTGAAATTAAATAAAAATAATTGGAAATCCTATGGTTCCATGGTGTTGCACAGCTTTGTGCATCTTCATTAGACACCCTGGCAACTGCTGAAATCAGATACTTGAGGCAGTCATGCATTATGGAGAACTCCTGTGTTCCTACCCTACAAAACACTGCTGCAAATCAATGCAGCACCAAAAAAGCCACAGAATAAAAAAATGACTTGCTGAAAATGCTGCCATCAGCTATTTGCCTTTTCTCTGCAGCAATTCTGTTAAGGTTTTTTGCTGTTTATCTTCTTGAGAAATACTTAGAGCAGATCAATTGGACTACTTTGTATGGCTGAAATCTGGACAGCTACCTCAGAAATACTTTTCCTTCCAAACGCAGTACCTCATCTTGCATTACTAAAAGGCTCCCAAAAATCACACAATCCAGTAGCAGAAAGGAAAAAGCATTTTTCTGCTATACTTTGTACTTACAGGTTTCTGCAGTACCTCATCTTGCATGACTAAAACGCTCACAAAAATAACGGAATTCAATCACAGTAAGGAAAAAGCATTTTTCTGTTCTACTTAGTACTTACAGGTTTAGGTCCTTCTTTGCAATATAAGTGTGATACATGCAAACTGTGATACATGTTAACTTAGACACTAAGTTAATCAAGTTAAAACAGTGCACAGAACCACACTGACACCTGTACAGCACCAACAGTACTGTAATTATTCAGCATTACTCCAACTGAGCCCCAAAGTGGATTCTAACGACTTACAGTGTTAGCAATTGCTCCAGCCACTGATTAAAAAAGACAGTGACTTCATGAGCACAGAGATTGGTCTAGTGCACTGAATTCATATACACAAAGAAGAAATACAACAATAAACACTACTTCAAAAAAAAGCTCATGCTGAAGGAGTACCCCAATTGTTTGGTTTGCATCATTATAATTCAATTATTCAATACAATTGAAGAAGTATTTTGTCTTTATAGCCATCAAAACTTGGTCATTTTCTATATCAGAATCCTCAGTATTTAAAGGTGTGACTATCAATTTAAGAAGATGCAGTAGTCAGTCAGATATGCTTTTAGACAGGGAATACTCATCATTGCCTTCTCCTTCTGTACATAGGATTATTCACTGTGGATAGTGACAGATCTGCTTATAAAACCCATAAATCATTCCTTTCCATTTTGCTGCATTTGGATTTCACAAGGAGAACAAGATCAGTTCTGCACGTTCATGAAGGTTTGTGCACACACGGGCACCTACAAGTTTAATGTACATGAAAGGTCTGTAATTTGCATTGGTTCTATCAGTGAATCATAAAACATCATGGATTTGTACATCTTATTTCTTAACAGCTCTTTCCRGAACTGCATGAATGCAGTTAATGATCGACAACCTGAAGTTATTAAATGAAGCTACACCTCATCACAGAAAACATTCTGAAACGTGTTCCTCCTGCAGTATAAATAACCAAATGAAAACTTTCCACCACAGCACAGATAGCTGAAGCTTTTTACTAATTAGTTATACTCAACGAGGACCTACGGAAGAGATGGAGCCCTGAGGCACATGGTGAAAACTCAAGAAGCAACAGGAGGAATTCCCACTGGGTGTGAGGCTGGGGTTGAGTGGGAATAAGTACAGCAGATTGCCCAGTGGCTGCATAATCCSCATCCTCAGGGATCACACAGCCTGAATAAGACAGGCCAGGACTGACTGTGCAACCTGCCTTGAGCARGAGGTCAGCCACCCAGGGYTCCCTTCCAACCCAAGGTCACTGCAGGATTCTATGAAATCATGTGAATACAAACATTCAGCACTTACCAAGGCATCCAAAAAGCTGAATAAATCCATCAGCTACAAAGCAAGTTAGACAACTCACCTGTTCAAAACACAAATGATGCCCTCCTGTTATCCTGTAACAGCTTTCCAGCCTCATCAGTCTGGTTCTCTAAGAACTGTGACCACTCAGCTTGCAGACACATGTGCTAATTGAATGCTGTAATGGTCTGCCATGAAGAGACATTTTCTTTTCATGTGGCATAAGTGCAAACTTACAGGAGTCACATGGTGTTACATCAATAGTTCCAGTTATCCTGTACTTGMTGATTTCTGTCTGCACACCCAGCAGAGGCTGGTACTGGACCACATCCAGCCAAACAACCCCCCAGGCACCCAGGCTTGCAATCCCCACCTCAGACACAGCCCAGAGCCCTGCAGCAGGACACCCTGACTCACCAGGACAGGGGAGATGTCAGCAAGGAGAGCAAGCACAGCTCAGGGTGAGGTAAGGCTGTAAGAGCCTCGGTCTGCTCTGCCCACACTGGTTTGGGCACGGTGCAAACACTGTCAGCCCCACAGGACATTCCCATCCACCTGGAGTGGCCTCTCAGGGCTGCTGAGGAGTCCTGGGCTGCCCTGCTCCCCGAGACACCTCTGCAGGGCCAAGGCAAACAGCTGGACAGGGCTCAGCAGGTACTGGCACAGAGTGTGCTCCAGACTGTGGGCTGAGCACTGTGCTCAGTGCCTCTGTGGCCTCCCTGCTCCCCCTGGCTCAGTGACCGTGTGGGCAGCCACCCCCCGATGGGTCAGTGGTACCACAGTGCCCAAAAAACAAACATGCTTGGCAGATTGTACCTCAATTATTCAATCCTCTATGGGACCCTGAGGGATTTCTGTTTCTGGTTCCCCATCCAACAGGAAATGTCTCCTTAGAGGGCACTTAGCACAGCTCTCACCKCGCAGGCTGGGAGCTTCCTCCAAAACCACCCTGCTACTAAATATCCCAGCCCTCTCCTTGTCCGTGCTGCAAACACAGGGAAGCTTGTCCTAAAGCAACACTTCTCAGATCGTTATTCAGCCAGAAAACTGCAAGTTCCTGCAGTGCCTATGTTCAGAAAGACCTTTCCCAAATCCAATGCCTTGGACCTCCAGGTTTCCAACCCCACRGATGCTCAGACCTGAGCACCCTTCCCCTTCTGCTTTGGATCCTGTATCTCTTTTGTGGGGAGGTGGTTTAGAGCAGCATTTTCAGCAACAAAGCAGAGACCAGTACCCAGCAGAGGTGGAGGAACCCATCAACTTCATTAGTTACAGCACAGGGAAGCACCTCTGGCTGTGACTGACTACAAAGAGGAGAGGTTACATTAACACCATGGAATGGTTTTTATGATCCCCCACCAGCACACCAAGGAATTACATTATCATAGTCCTGCATTACCAGGCAAAAAAACCCCCTACCTGAAACTACAACTTCAAATTGATTTGTAACATTTTTCTGGTTTAAAAGATACAGTTCCATCAACAAAATATTTTATTAACTGCACACGTTTCATAATGACACAGCAGTTAGATGTAAAACAGTGTAAAAACCCCAAAGAACTTCATTAAAATGCAACTAGGTAATTTATGAATTAGCAATAATCCATGGCAGAAGAACTTTCAGAACACAAAAATGGACAAAAACATACGGTTTCAAAGCTGAATCAAAATGCAAGAAGTCTCCATAACYGAAAGGGCAGGAAACATTCAGTGGYTTAAAAACWAAGTTATCACCTTCACTTASATCCCCATTTGCATGGAATRTTTACATACTCCTCCTTTTCACAGAAAAAGTGTTTTTTACAGGAAAAACACACAGATTTAAACGCTGCTATACTAAATATGAACGTATATATTTATATATGAATATATATATTTACATATATACAAACTTAAACGTAAATTTATAGAGACATATCTAAATTACATAAATGTATTTCCAAAAGTAAAATGCTCCTGGAAATACATTTACAGAACACAGACAAACATACATGAGAAATATTTCTCCTGAAAATCAGAACGGCATATTTCTGATTTATTCACTCGGCTCCCATTTTACCAGAGTCCCTTTCCATGAAGTTCTCACCATTACTGTTCCTGGAAGGAATCCACACACCTGAWGAGGTCACTCACTTTAAAGATGTGTATTATCAACACTCTTCACACCACCCACATCAATTTCCAGTTACACTTCATGCAGGCTGTAAGGCTGCACACAAAACTGTAACCTTTCCCATTCCAAGGAACACAAAATCCCATGTACTTTTCGTAGCTGAAACTTGCAAGCTGCTTTTCTCACCTTTGCCCATGTTTCAGTTCTGAACCACATTAAAACCCGAAAGCTTGAAAACATGCATTTCAAAGCAGTTTAAGACACCGAGGTACTTGCACTGAAATATAAATGCACATGAAGGCCTCTCTGGATAAAGGAATACATTAAACAAGAACAGACCAAATGAAAAAAAAGTAAGCTAGGGGAGCGTAYGTGTTAATGGAAGACACCAGAGCCCAAAGTAAGCAAGCAGACAGTTTTAATACAYCTCAGCATGTACTTCTTCAGTTATTTTAAATGACTTTTTGTTCTTCTTCTCCATCRAACAATAATGATTATTTTAAGTTCTCTGATATATTTCAGAATTTATAGTTCTCATCTGTCAATTGCAGTGAGAGGCTATTCTGAGCCTTTYCTTATTATTTACTACAATGACAAAAACAAAAGAGGTAACATATTTCAAACCATGTCAGTGTTTCTTTCTTGCTCTTTGACACGTTTTAAAGTATCATGCTGACTCACAGAGCCCTCAGGCCACCATGATAAAAAGGAACCCCACATTTGTTAATAACACCAGAGTCAGAGTACATCCTATATCCCACCAAACCAAAACAATGGTAAAAAAMGCAAACTTTCCAGTTTTCTCCACCAACCTCAACTTTTCAATTTGGAAAAGTTTTATTGTATATTATCCTTTTGATTTACTTCAATTTATCTTTTTAGTCATCTCTAGGAATAAACGCAAAACAGCATTCATTTTTATCAACTAGAAGAAAACCCAGATTTTAGAAGGGATGGCATCCTTGAAACTGGAAAATTTTCAGGTGAGGGACGTTTTGGCATACTGGAATAGAAGACGCCACACAAATTCATGCAAGGAAGCATGAATACTTCTCACTGCTTACCACTTGATGCTCAGGGATGAGTAAAGTAGTCTCAGTGCTGCTTAGGCCCTGCCAGTGGCACCACGGGAGAAACACAACGTTGTTAGAGACGATGCAAAGGATGATTGAAAATTAAAGCCTAATTCAGCAGAAACTGTGCAGTTCTTGGTTTAGGCTGCTGAAAAGCTCTTCTGAGTGATAGATGGATTTTCAGTTGAGACAGTCAGAGTTTAAACCAACCTCTACTTCCTCAGAGGAGCTTGGTGTCTAGCCTGCACTACCAACTTCGACATGGTCCACACCGATTTTTAAGCACTGATAATTATGATTTTTGATAGGAGTTAAACAGTATTCCTCATCATTTTCATCAGAAAAAACACAGTCTAAACAACTTGGTACAGATTACCCTTTATAAACTGGCGAGGGACAACTGTTAATAGTACCCTTATTTATTTTGATACCAAAGAGAAAACGTACACAGCACAGATGACTGTGCATTCAGAACAAATATGAACACAAACCACAGCCAGATTTAAACAGWGCAACCAAACAGTGTAAAGTCCATTATGAAAATGCAATAGTTCTCTGTGGAATTRAATTAACTTTCAATAGAAGCAGAATACTAACAGTATTTTATTATTAGAGTATCATTTACTGCTTTGGAGTTGTAAAAGTCCAGAAAGTTTATTACCCCAAACCCAATTTTCGTAAGGTACCGTTTATTGCTTTTTAAATAGTATTTTTCACTTTTTGTACAATTTTTCTTGAGCAAAATCACTGAGGCCCATTCCTGCCRTGGTTACACATCAAGCAATACATACTCACATCTTTCCATTCTTTTTTAATGATGCCATCTCCGGGCATTTGCTTATCTAAGKAAGCCAAAAATGTCCCTTTCAGAATGCAGCAAAATAAACAGATCGATCTGCTCTTTGGCAAGGAACCTCCTTAGAAACAGTACAAATATAAACAGCTGCTGCCCTGTGCTCTTACCAMTGATGCCTTAAGTTTTATCTTTCCTGTATTTCATGTTCTGTGCTGCCCAGGGGGGCAGTTCTGGGCTCACATGCAGTGTCATTCGGCTCTGCGCACAGCAGGGACACAAAACAAATCCTTTTCCTGCTGCACACCAAGGACAACTTTCAGGCCCAAAAGCACAAACAAGGGTGGGCTGAGGGGAGGAACAAGAAGGATGGGACCTCACAACCTGCAGCTGGAATTGGACAATTAAACCCCAATATGCAAATGGACAAAAACTTATAAATACATAAGACTCGTGCCCGGTCAGGCATTTTGTGACCATTCTTGGTCCACCTCGTGTGTAGCCCTGGTCAGGTTCTTGTCCAGCCCAAGGTGTGCCCTAAAGGTCTTTCAATAAACACCTGCTTTATTCTCCAGGTCTGTCCAGTGTCCATTTCAGGTCAGCCTTCCCAGGCACCACCATAAGACAGTCTGAACTGGGTTTAGAGGTCTAACCCTCCTGTCACTTACGCTCCTGGCAAAACTTGCACTATGAGTAGGGAACTGAGGGCTGAGACATGGAAGTGGGAAGTTTTTCTCCAATCCTACACCATAAATACTTGCCATGGGAAGCAGTGCACAAGCTGAACACTGATGGAAGCATAGCYTTGCCTTGCAGCTGCCCTGTGGCTCCTGCCCTCCCCACTGCACACATTCCCCCATCCATGCTGGTACCCTTCCACCTGCTGTTATCCACCCTCTCCATCCCGTCCTCCTCCCACCCACCTCCTCCACGGTCAGATGCAAACACAGCTCCAGCCACCCACAGGTCCTCAGTGCCCACCCTGCCTCACCCAGAGACACAACTCCACTGCATTTAGTGACACACAAAGCTGGGAGGTGAAGGCACACGGCTGGCAGAGGCCTCTGTACAGCCCTGTGCATTCTGTTAAATGTTTCCTGTTACTCATGGGAACTTACAGTGTAACTGTCAGAAATTAATTAGCTCAAGCCATTAGGATTAACTATTTTTAGACTGCTGCTCAGACCTTCTGCCCATTTCAGGAACTCTGATGGAAACACGCAGCTTTTCCATGGTTTGCCAAAGTCTGGGCACAGCACACAGGGGCTCCAGGGTTGGTAACCATGACATGCAAAACAAGAATCAACCCAAACAACCCAGATTTGTTGAGATAAGAACTGAGAAGGCTGGCAATGGTGGCAGCAGTGTTGGGCTGCTCCCTCTTACTCTGGAGTCCACTCTCTTAAGTCTTTAATGCACTCTGGCTCTCCCCAAAACAGCCCTCATGAGTTTCTGTTAGACTTGGAAGAAGTCTTTTTGTACTTCTTTCTAGATATTGAAACCCATTTGGTCCATCTTTGCAATATTAACAATGGTATTTTTACGCTTCTCTACTTCAAGATCCAACAGTCTGAACTGAAAAATGAACAAGTGTTGAAAGTAATGCACAATATGATCGTGTTTGTTCAGAAAAAAAAAACCCAACCAATTCATTTGGAACACCTGCTGCTCTGAAAAAAAAGACAATAACCTAGGAGCCAAGCCATAATTGTGGTAAAATGCACTGCTTTAATAAATTTGCCAATTTACTTCTGCTAACCTGGCTTAAATAAAGACGCCCGTTCACAGATTTTCTTATGGTCAAGTCACTTTATGGAAAAACCCAATTAACAGGAATTTTTAGCAAGCATTTCCCTGGTGTGAAATAGCCAGAAAGGTAAAAGTTTAATGTATAACTGTGCAGAATCCATCCCTACCTCCTTACAGGAGGAATAGGGCACAGTCACCTGTCTTTTATGGGGCAGAGTCCACATGCACACCAAGCAAACATTTCCAATTACTCTGTGCTTCTTAACTGCAATAACAAGTAGTCCTCTGTGGAGATGGACCTGCACAGATGTTCATAAACTACAAACTGGTGATTCAGTTTTGCACAAAAGCTGTACTGATTTTGCCTTTATCCCATTGGAATGGCCTGAACTTTTACTATTAGAAATGTAATACAAATTCAATTATTTTAACCTTTCCTCCAATCCTGAAATAATTGAGTGATCTTCTTTCTTCTTAGGCATAGGGACTCTATTTTGTCAGTGTTTTTTATCCTCATTTCCTCAGTAACCTGAGCAACCAGTTCCAATCCCTGAGCACACACAACATTGTATATTTTTCTACTGTGCTCTTTTGCACAAATAGAAAGCACAGAGGAGAAAAAAATCTCAGGTTTTATTTCATTCATTTTCCAATTTGCTTGAGAGGACTTTCAGAGGCTTTTATGTATTTCTTGGAACAAGAACTCCATCAAGACTGATTCAGTTAGATTCCATGCAGGGATTCACTTAAGCCAGTTGCCCATCCCTCACAAAAGTGGCTGTCTGTGTATTACTGCTTCAACGAGGAGATCATTTGAAGCAGTCCCCACTGCAGCACTTATTTGAAAATACATTACATCCTTTTTTCTCCCCCTTCTCCAGCCTGCTGTTTGCAGAAAACATCTCCTTCCCTCCCTGCATGCCAAATCATCTAGAAAGCATTTATGCTATAACTCTTGGACTAGGAAAAGCTGATGTAGTTCAAGTGATCTTATTGCTTTTGTTCCTGYGCGAGATTAAACAACAAGAAAAATAAGGAGACTGAAGAAGAAGCAGTTTAAAAAAAAACCAGAAAAAAAATCCACTGGTAAATTTATGAAAACATTGGGAAGATTTGGCTATGTGTAGTAATAAGACAAAGATGTGTGTAATCTAGGGAGCCCTTCTGAACTCTGCCTTCGTGTGATCATCTCCAGATGTGGTCCTCAGAAGATGCTGAGGACACAGCTCCCTTCTAAGAAGCTCAGCAGAACAGCTGCAGCTTTTCAACACTCAGTTCAATAGACATCATTTCTGATCAGTGCTCATGGCCAGCATGAGACCCTGTTTGGACAGAACAGCTGYTTCTTTTCCCTTCTAAAACTTCCTGTCTTCCTCTAAGCATGTAACAACAATAAAGAAATCAAGACAACAGGAATGAAAATAAAATACTGATGTAAAAAACGTAAAACCAATGTATTTTCAATAGTCATTTTGAACCAGTTTCTCAAGTGAATACTGCCCACACACTGCTACCTGTTCAAGACATTGTGTACTGCACATTTGAAGCAATTACTGTGGAAGAATTCACAGCTGATGATGCTTTTCATGTTGCACATCATGAGGTGCTCCAGTGACTGAAATCTCCATTTGCTGTCTCATCAATCTTGCTGCACTGTCACAAGGTTCCCAGAGCAGTGGAACTCTGCTGTGCCTTGATTTCCCCAGCAAGGCAGCAATATGAAAGGCRGCACAAAACAAAGTGTTTGGTGTGYGCAGGGACAGTATGTTTTTCCAATTGTCACATTTAAAGTTTTTAAAGAACATTTAGAGTGATTCTCATTTCAAGTCTGATACAGGAAACACCATGAAGCTCATACTGTTTTTTACCACTAACACTTGTCAGTCTCCTCTGAGACCCAGTGAGTGCCATGTCATATTCATGGCTTTGCTCTTCCAAAAAAATACAGGAAGAATTTTTACATGGATAAAAAAGGAGCTACAAGACAATCTAMACAAAGTACTAGTTTTGAAAACTAATTGTCTTTTTCACAACAAGCATTCCTCTTCCTTCCTGCCAAGTAGTACATTAACTAACACAGTGTGTACTGTAGCTTACCTCAGAGCTGCTTGGGATTTCTGATCCTGCAGTTGAAATAGTTTCAGGCCCGTTGCATTCCTCCCCTAAGGAACATGGAAAAAGAGAGTCACATAAATACCTCCCTTTTTAAAAAAAATATGGTTGTATCTGAAAACGACGTGGACCTTGAAGACATGGAACTATGAACAAATAAAGGATGGAAAATAATAYTCATAATACAGAAAATCTTCAGGAATGGTCCTTCAGAGGGGAAAAAATGCTGCAAGACACAATACACTTAGTCTGTACTACCTTGGTGTAACCTTGCATTCACAGAAGTGTATTTTTAACTGTGACAGAAAAAAAAAAATCTGTTGTCATCACTTATCTTTCTTGTCTCCAATATCTTCTAGGACTAAGAGGGTTTCACACTCAGAGCTTTGCTGCCTTGGTTATGGAAGTGCAATTCCCCATGGAGGTGTGTGCTAGAAATCCAACCAGGATGTGGCTTTTTGCTAAGGACTCAATGATGCATAACCTCAAGATTACAAATGCCCATGTAATGGAGATATGACAACAGGACCAAGAATAGGAATATGAATTTAATTACTTAGCTTCTTGTTCAAAAACCAAACAAACCGTAAAAAAACTCAACCCCAAAACAACAACAACGATAAAACAAACCAACCAAAAAAACCTGCCTACATTTTAAGGACAGCAGTGAACTCCAACATGACTTTCCCACAGGCACAGTCATTTCACCAGACACAGTCACTAAAATGCTAAAGGGAAAATCCTATTTAATCCCTTCATAATCTTAAACTGGATGGAGACACTGGCTGGGTTTGTGCCCCTGAACTCCCAGTGGCACCAGTTTCCCATGGAGAACACCTCTGAGCCCACAAGTGAGGATCCTGCTCCTGGAAGGATTTTGTAAACAAACATCTCTCAGCYGGTTAGCAGATCAGTTTCTTCAATCAGGCATCCACATCACTCCACCTCCAATGGAAAAGGATAAGCAGTTGTGAAAATAGCTGACCAAAAGGGCACCCAAAAATGGTGTTTTTTTCTTTCAGAAAAGAGGATTCACCTTACTTCTTTCTCCATGAAGGAAGAAGCATTGCTGGATACAGCTTTGACTGGACAGACTTACACTGAACCACTGTCAAGACAACTACAGTTGGATTGTTTCTGCCGATAAAACAAGCCTACTTTTCTTTTTGTAATCTGCAGATATTTGATGTCAAAATTGTGTCCAGGCAGGATATAAAGTGGCTCTTCAAAATACATTATGATAAGCTACTTAAGTACAGCTTGAGAGCATTTTGTTCCCTACAATTTTTTTCCACTTACAGAAAATGGCCTCTGTAATTTATAACTATACATGTGACATGACTATGTAACTACAGTTATATATAGATATAACTACACAWATGATATGATGAGAAACCAGGCAATGGTGTGTAAAATACAACAAAGAAGTTTCTGAATGCCAAGTCATTTAACACTGTTGCATGGTGTTCTGCTACAGCAAACTGCACCTGGACAATCTGTATTAGCAGATGCAATTTGGGAGGCAGGTAGCTASTGCAGACTTGGCCAGAGGAGCCAGCCCAGGGCTCAGGAGCAGAAAGCACAAACATTTTGTCACACGACACTCCCATTCCAGGCCAGGATCAGCGTGGCACCTTGTCCCTGCAGCAGGAATACTCCACTTTCTATACTGCTGAGGGAACTTGAACTGTTTCAATGACCTGTAACAGCCTCTGTGCGGGGTTTTTTTCCCTGGATTTTATCCTTTCTGTAATTGTGAAAGTCTAACTTCAGAACAAACACAATTCAGAGTTCGACATTCTGCTTTTCCCAGTACCATGGCTGATTGGGAACTTGAGGAAGGAAATCCTCTTGGTAGCTCTGTTCCACTGGAATAAACCTGAATAACCCTAGAGCAGCACAGAGAAGGTAAAAAGAGCACACAAAACACACATTAACCGAAGAGTACAACATACTTAGCACGTTCACTCCTTGTAGAACATGTAATCAGATTCCTGAGCACAGCAGCACAAGCAGTGCACACCCAAATCACGTAGGAAGGTGTAAAGAGGCCCCGTCCCAGAGCTGCACCAAGCACCAGGAATGGAAATGCCCCGTTAGCTCTTAACCAGGAGAGCTGCCAGCAGAGCCAAGGATTGACTTGCAGATGGCATTGCAAAAGGGCTGGCTCATCCGTGATACCCGTGACTCACACCGACTGAAAGCTCATTTCCAAGAGGCTCCCGGCAGGAAAAAGGACAGAGGAAGCAGACAAAAGGGAGGAAGATAAAACACGTTTGGGTTAGTACGATACCTTCTGACTGGGATGGCTTGAACTTGGTGAGAACCGCAATGTCATCTTTAAAAGGAAAAAACACTTCGGTAAGAACCAGCAGGAAAACTCACTTTAACATGAACCCATTCCATAATTCTCCTCTATCCTTTACAACACAGCCGCTGTATAAAGCAAAAGAACAACCCCTGGACAGCAGAGACTGCCCCAGGCAGAAAGCATGGCCCCTCCTGGAACACCAATATCCACCTTTTTATCCAGGCACTTTATCCAGCAACACAAACAAGGATGCCACTCTTCTTCAGCAGCACAGAGGACCACAATAGTTTCTACTACGCAAGAAAACACTTTTAAAATCCTTCATGAACTTACTGCTTCATATCTAAAGATGGGAGTATAACAATAATATTCTGATAAAATTCCATATTTAGGGGTATGTGTTGTTCTTCAACACTACATGTTTTTATGTATATAAATAGACCGAGAAATATCTGCACACCAAGAACAACAAACAACGACACTTATTAAACTAAGTGGCCCTTTATTATGAAAGTATAAATTGCAGAAACTCTTTGAAATGTTTTTTTGTTCAAAATTAACTCCAGTACAGCTCTATGACTATTAAAGCTCACTGAATTATTTCAGATATTTATCATTTCAGTATTTGTTCAAACCATCGGCCTTCATGGGAGTGCACATATCCCAGCTGAAAGAAATGCCTCATTCCCAAGGTAACTGGTGTCTTCAACATCCTCACAATTCCTCACACAGCTACTTGTAACTCCTTAAACACATGTGCCTTGGCAGGGAGCACGTTACTGTAAATAAGCAAGGTTTGTGTGGACTATAATTCTGCAGAGTAAGGCAACACATGCTGTCCCAAACTACACCCAACCACAGGGCAACCCACTTAGAAACCTTGGGTATGCCAGCCCCAAGAATTACAGACCATTTCTACTTCAATTACAGACCCAAATGATGAGAACAGCAGCCCATAACACAAATTAACTGAAGAATATAATCAAGATTGATTTCATCTCTTAAAATATAAGTAGTCCACTCACTAAAAAAAGGTACTTTCATTGCTGTAACCTTATGATTTCTGTAACAAGCATAAGAAATGGCTTCTTGTGCAATTAATCAGAAATTCTACAATAGTTGGAATTTCTTCACAGTGCCAGGATCACTCTTTTTCTTCATGGTGAAACTGAGGAGTTAGGAAAAGGTAAAAGTACATGCGCTCAGCGCTGCTGCAAAAAAAGTAAGGATGGCACTGTAAATCAAGGCCCCTCACAGACCCTGTTTTCTGACAGCAGCTGCAGCAAGGCAAAAAAAGGAACTGCACATTCCCCAGGAGAAATGAAAAAATCCTTGGCTTTTTGAATTACTAGCACAGTCCCAGCCATGGGTGCTCCAGCCCCTTTATCTCTACCTAACCAGCAATTTCCCTGGAAGATGACAATGCTTTTATTTCAGCACCCCCAGTAAGCCCAAGTCTGATGGGAGAGAAAGAAAAAAGCTTGGCTGATGATGCTGCACTTGAGGTACAGCTGGGCACGGAGCAGATGCTGCAGCCTGGCACAGCWCAGAGCAACTCTGCATCAGAAAACACAGTAAGAGAAGGCTTTTGAGTTTGCTTTCCTCCAACCTCTATAGCCCTGACTCATCCGCACCAAGTCACTAAAAGTGACACATCACTAAGTCAGCTCATAGCACTAAAAACGTTTACGTATTAGGCGCCTCCAAAATCAGGCGGCAGATGAAGAGAATTTTAGGGCTCAAAATCTGTTTTGCTACTAAACCTAGAAAACCATCTGCATTTGCACACCTAAGACCTGTGACAGAGCCATTCCAAAGGAAAAGCCACAGACAGGACTCTCATGTGGGTGTTGATAAACTGCATTGTTTASCAGCACTAAGACAAGTACTACTACTGATTCTGCTATCTCAGAATTGTTTCCAAAACACTGCTTCCCATTATTTCCACAGTTTTCTTAGACACAATAACAGCATCTTTTTCAGTCAACAAAATCAAGCAAGGAGCTCTCAGACCACTGACACTGTTCTACATTKGTCTGACACACTGGCATATTAGTTTATACACATGCCTGTCCCTAGAGCAAAATATTGACGGTCCAGGCGAAATGAAAACAAACAAACSAACCAAAATCCCAACAAACCCTSAAACTCCCACTGCAGTTGTTACGGAGTAGCTACTTTGTACCATGGAGAAAATTTCCAGTATTCATCTTTAACAAGCTRTGAAAGAAAACGTTATTCCAAGCTGTCTTGAAGTGACCATCTTAATAAAGCTCCYGACATGATTTGATCACTGGCCTGGCAGAAAGGAAAGACAAATGAGTCACTCCTTCCAAGTAAGCACCASAGTGAATGAACTATTGCAAATGCTCCCACGTCTAAGGAAAGCAGCTTTACAGTGACTTGTCAACTAAACTTATGTACATACTGATCATATCCTCCAGAACTGGATGGAGCTGGACACCCACCCAGTGACTTCCCAGAAAGCAAATTAAGGTTATTGCCCCAGCTGGCACTGTCTGAAGAGTAGCAGCTGAGCTGCTGAGCCAAAGGCTCCATCTAACATGATGCCTCAAGTGGTGCACACACAGAGATGCTCCTAAAAATTTGAAACTATTTAACAATGAAAACATTCTCAGTGAATCCAAGAAAGTCTATTCAAATATCTTTTAAAAGAATTTTATTAGTCCCTTAAAAAGAAGACAGCACTCAAGTATAGGCTGCTTCACTGATATACTAATTTTCTTAATGTGTTTTATTATTAAACAAGWATTTCCAGAGAACAGGTATTTATCAACACATCAGAAGTAAAAGAAAAAGGCCTTTTTTTACATAGGCATAAATATTTGGAAACCTGTTCCTAGCAGTAAGAAAATCTCATTTAGCATTTGGAAAAGACATGCAGGCCCAGTCCTGATCTCTAGTATAGTAACTGGGCATTTTAAACCAGAACAGGACCTTTACCCTGAGCTGCCTCCTTTTTAGAGAGCCACAAAACCACGTCCCCTTCTGATTAAAAGCCACCAGCACAGCAAAAAAGGGAATACRTGAAATAAAACGAGAAGTTATGCAAATCTGTGTTTAGCACAATATCCCACAAGCACAGTGTTGTAACACCCAACTTGAATGGCATTTTAATGCAATTCAGGCAACAACCATCTCTGTACTTTAGGTACCAGCACAGGCCAGACTCAAAGCAAGCTGTGAGCCCTCAGCCCTTCCAGGTATCAGTGCTCTGCAGGATGACACACATAAACTGATTAACAGGTTCAAATGCAGTTCAAGAAGAAAGCTCAGACTAGGAATAGCTGGATAAAGTCAGGTGTTTTTAACCTGCACAGCATTTACATGCATGCAACTAAGAGGGACTGGAATGCCAAATAAATCTCAGCAGAACAGGGTGGTAGATACACCATATCAACAACACAAATACAGCAATATACCTTTAAAAAAACCCACCTCGAATTTACTGTCCTCTGGTGGTATTCCACAGTTTCATGTTATGCAGACATTTAATTTCAGATGGCCAATTTAATCTGCAGATTTCTGTTCCTTCTGGTTCTCTATGCTCTAACTCAGTGCTTTTTTGGTTATGCTTCCAATGAAATGCATCATTGGGAATTTTGCTACTGTATTTACCAAGTATTTAGTTTCCTCACATTACACAATATAAATATACACCAGTATAGAAAGACGTTTTAGAAACAAATACAAGATTTGCAAGAGCTGGCATTTTTGTTGAAATTACTTTAAAACTGATGGGACGACTTTGGAATTCCTACAGTGATCTCAAAGAGAAACTGTTCCTATCCATCAAGAAAATGATCAGGGCAATGGGCCATGGCTTCCATTGCCTAAACATTTTTATGTAAGCACCAGTCAATTAACAGAATTGAAGTAGGCAAAGTGGTTTGAAGAAGCAAGTGGCCTGAAAACCACATCTGCTAGCCATTACTTGTTGGCATGGTATATTTCTAGCACACTATACACTGTGCAAACACAGACTTTGATTTCCCACCCAAAAGTTGAGGCAACTCCTTTGAATAACAAACCACAGGGCCCTTTCTAATTTCGGGCTAGCACAGCAAATGAAAGGACAGCCATCTGCATCATGAGCCCTACCCACATGGTTGGCTGGGGCTCTGCTATCTTGCCAAAGGCCTCAAATTTCACATTTACCCTTGTGAGCCTGGTAAAGAAACGAGAATCCCTTGGCATTTCCAGTTAAAAGACCACCCTTCCTGCAAAGATAAACACACTTCCTAAAAAAAGGTATTTGGAACTTCACCACGTCTGCTGGTCCTCACTGAGAGCCACTGGTGGGCAAAGGCATGAACACCACAGCTTTAACAGCTTCAGGCTTCAATGAAAAACAGACATCTACACAGCAAAATCCAAGTAAATAGATCCCAACAGACTCAGCTCCTCCCACACACAGTGTTCAATCTAACACAAAACATTATAGCTGTTATGACAAAATACACAACCTGTAACTACACACACAATGATCAATCTGTAAATAATTCCTGCCATGTTATTCAGCCCTAGCACATAGCAAATAACTGTAAATCCTTCCATAACAATGCTATAATTGCAAGAACTATCCCTAGCAATACAACACAAGCACCTTCCCTCCCCTTTCTGCCTTAATAACCACATGCACGTGGAAAGCTATCACCAAACACAATAAAATCACTGCTAGATAAGAAAATACAGCCTGGTAATTACACTGCTCTTTGGTTCAATCCCCAGACCACAATAAAAACTAGTTCAAAAGTTCACTGCGTTATTACCTTACCTCTTCACAGCTGATCACGTTTTTACATTACCTGGACCTTCTTGATGTCATGTTAAGGTTAGATGATTATTTGTCTCCTCCACGTGCAAATGCAGCTCACTGATTTAAAGACATTAAATACGAAGACAGTGCTATTTGCTTTCTTGGTGCCTTCATTTGTTAGTTGTTTGGGGTTTTTCTTACAAATTATATGCCAACAGTTCTCAAGCATGATTTTAAAAGGACATTTTCACCAGTGCCCTTTTATCTTATCCTAGTGTTTCTTTGTATCACAGTAATTACTAAGTCTTTGTACATAAAGGTTACAGTGCACTTCCATTTTATAACCCAGTTATCAGTTTATTTCTGCAGGGAACACCTCAGCACAGCAGGCAGTGCCTGGGCAGCAAACTGATGGAGAGGGAATCACTGAGAGAWCATCTCTCTGCCTTACACCAGAAGAGATGCTGGTGGCTTTCTCCATGTTTATCTGGCATTCACAATCCAGAACACTCGTCCCCAGCTGAGCTAAATCATTCCTCTAGGAATTGTTGTGAGGGTGGCACAGCTGCAGAGCATTTTCGTACATATTCTGAGCAAGAAGCTGCAGCTGTCTAGGCCCCTTGTTACAAAGAGACCAAAATGCTTTCACCTGTGATGGCAGGTCCATCACTCACTTCTGCACCTGAAGGCTCTTACAGGTCTTGTTCAACCTTAATGATTCCATCAATCCAGCTGTATTTCCCAGCCTCCCAAAATGGGGCCTGTATATCACACATAATTGCCACTGGATTTAAATGGCACGCAGGTGACTTAATCCTGCCTTTGCTACTCACTCAGCTGCAAACATTTAGTTTAATCTCATATGCAGSGTTCTCACCTAAAATGAAAATGCTGTCCAAGAGCAGTTTGTCTTTTTTTTTTTCAGACTGACACAACCTTTGGAGAAAAATCCATATTTAACAGCTGCTGTGGAATTGGCTTAACATTTCCATTTCTGCACTAAAAGCACCACAGCCATACAGTGACAGGACACAAGTTGTTGGGCTGAGTTCCCAAAAGCAGGTTTTCCTACTACAAGCAGGAGTTTTCTGTTCTAAAGTGGTTTAAGTTCCAATAACCAACCTGTATTTACACTGTGCCCCCGCAGTGATGCAGGGCAGCCAGGAAAGAAATTCCACTCACAAACCAGACATGGCTTGGGCTAAGAGAGCATTTTTCTCCCCTGCCTTTTATATCATGAACCATGTCTAAATTTCCTGGAGCTCTCATTTCATTACCTAGGAATAAACTTTCAAACAGCTTCTCCCCTAACAAACCCTTTGCTTTTGGCCTGTGGGAACACGATATCCCATTCAACGTTTCCACAAATAGATCAGAAATTACTACATACATGGCCACAGTAATTAGAGACAGATGCAGTTCTGAACAGAGGCCTGCAATTTATGTGACTGCTATGAGTTCTGATCAAATAAGTGCAGGATCATTCTATTAAGTGATAATAAAGSAGGGCAGGATTTGGCCCTGAACACTGAGGTACTGCAAGATGCCAACACACTGGCACAAGCCCCGTTTGCAAGTCACACCACTGGCTTTCCCCGATGGTTTCCCACCTTTCTCAGAGGGAAACAAGCAAGATGACAACCAACCTAAGCAAGCATTTCAATTTAGATCACTTAGAGGGTTCTGAGTGCAAACCAGGCTCCTGGAAGTTCTGGAAAAGGAGCAGTGTGTATAAAGGCAGCATACTTCAAATCACGGGCATGGAGCCAACAGCAAGCTTCCAGAAAACTGGCAGGCTTGGGATACATCCCACAACACAGCTACTGCAGCACTAACATGCTGGGGAAAACATTCCAATTTTGCAACTTCAGTTTTCTTAGACTTTAGTATTTGGGGTAAATGACACACACCTTCCAACAGAAAGCAAAACCACACACACAAAAATGGAATTTTTTACCTCACACAGATGTAACTCAGCAGGAAGCTTCCTTCAAGGTAAAAGTTTTGGCACTCAGGCTCTAAACAGGCAAGTTAAACTTTCTGCTGCTGGTAGATGGTTTTGCATCCCCATAACCTGTTCCCCAGCATTCAAGCTTAATGCAAAGCAGTAGTAAACCAGAATTAAATRCACACACACTGTCCAAATACAAACACGTCTTAAAAGAAAGTAAGTAGCAGATGTTTTCTGTCCTGCCTTGTTCCTATGGACTCCCACAGGCCCTGCCTGTACAAATTAGACAAATGCCTATGTTTAGATCTATCAGAAGTCCTGCTGGCAGTATATGTATACCGTTAACTTTACTAAACAACAATTTGAGGAAGTTTTTGGGGTGGTTTTTAACCTTGGGAGACTTTCAGGCAACAAATTAAACTTTTAAAAGCCTACTCACTTCGTCCCATACTGAATTTGTTTCTGTTCTAGAAGAGTGGTTAATTAACAAAATTGAACTGAATTAGAACTTGATTTTGTGTGGAGAGTTACGTGCTCCGTACGGCAAATCCTCCTTAACCATCCTTGGAGATTGAAACCCCTCAAGTCTCCTTACATTCATTATTTATGACTATAAAAACCCCACAAGGCTCATGGGAAAACTGAATACTGTGGAATGMAGTTTACAAATCTGACTCCCCAGAACCATTCCCTAAATGGGAATACTTTGTGTGGCCTGTAAGTATTTTKTTAGTCTCCAGGTACTTCAGAAGAACAGCCCGTGGAGGGAGCAGCTCAGCCCGGGCACTTTGCACYGCTCGCAGGCAGTGGGCTGGGCGATGACTCAGGTCTCTCACATCCCCTCTGGAGCAGGACGGCTGGCCGAGAGGCTGGAACACCCATCTGCTCGGGTTCCTAAGGAGCTGCCAGCTCCACCAGACCTTCCCAGGGAGGGCAAACATTCCTCTGACACTTGCCGCCGACCCTGCCTCCCTGGACACCCCTGCTGGCTGTCGCTTTAAAGAGCTTCTTACTCGGCTAATTTCACCGTCAATATTGCCATTTGTCACTTCCTCCCCGAAACAAGACTGCCAAATATTTTGAAAATCACTGTCACTAGTAAACACTCAAGTTGTTTAAGACAGCAATATACATGTTTTTATGAAAGAGACTGAGTAGTCAAGCTGTGAAATACATAACCCGAAAAGCCAACACAGGGACTTGGGGGTTCTTTCCTGCTTTACAATTTTCAGTTCTAGGACTGATGGCAACGCATTACTCCCAAGAAACAAATTTTTCTAAGTCAGCATTTTTCCTTTTTTAAAAAAAAACCCATACAGCCTCACTCTGAAAACACCAACATGCCCTCTTACATCTGACTGTTGATCCACGTTGCCAGGTGAAGTGCTGATAAACACACACTTGCGTCACGTTATTTTACCAAACCTTAACAACGACCACATTTATTACAAGCAATGGCATTCCATGCTGACATGAAGTGGAAACTGTTAACGTGGCTATAGCAGAAAAGCAAAGCCCTGACACCCATCCACTGCCGCAGGTCTGGGAGCCGAGGCACACCCAGGATGGGGTGAGAGGGATGATGAAGGGTGCCCACACCTGCCCAGGTGAGGTGACCCTGTGTGTTCTCAGCCCCTTGGAAGGACAATCCCAGCTCCTGGGAGCCATCCCCATCCCAGCTGTGCCCCGGGAGCAGAAGTTTGCTGRCCGGCAGAGGGACCTTTGTGTCTGGTCTGTCTTTTGAGATACAAATCAAGCGGATTCTCTAGTCTTTGTTCTTGGCAGGGTGAGAGTTTTTGTTCTCGGCTGACAGGAGAGCCTTCATTTTCTAGGTTTATTTGGGGGTTATAAAGGTCTAATCACAGCTGGATCATGCTCATGGAAAAGCGGTTTTGTCCTTCTCAAGCAGAAGCCGAAGGATTAAAAGCTCGATGCAGGAGGGGTCAGGAATGACCTGGGATTAGCCCCATCTCCCAGAGCCCGGGGAGGAACCGGAGCCGCCCGGACCCCGGAGCCGCCCGGACCCCGCGCTCGCCCCCGCTGCCCCCCATCCCACCCGCGCCGCTCCCACGGGCCCGGGTCACCTCTGGGCAGCACAGAGCCCCCCTCCTACCGTCGGCCGACATCGCCATCTCGATGAGGGTCTCATTCCCCCTCTTGCCCAGGCGGTTCATGGTGCGACCGTTCCGCTGCCGGGCGCGGCCGAGCGCGGTGACTCAGGCCCGGCCGCCCCATACATGCGCACTGCCCGCGGGGCGGGGCCGACCGCAACGGGGAGGGGGCGGCGGGCCCGGGGCGGGATGGCCGGGGCGGGACGGCCCCGGAGCGGGGCTGAGGGGACGGCCCCGGAGCGGGGCTGAAGGGGACGGCCCCAAAGCTGGGCACGGTGCCTGGGGCAGCGGTGTGCCGGGAGCGGCAGTGTCCCTGGGAGCGTGGTCCGTGGTGGGTGTGATCTCCCACGGGCCCCGCTGTGCCCCCTCCCAGGCTGCCCACGGGAGCAGGACGGAGCCGGGCGCTGCGCGGGCACTGCTGGCTCAGCGGCATCTAAACCAGCCCTCTGTTATCCACACTGTTCTTATCGCAAACCCAAAACTCAGACCCATAAAAGCTGCTGGGGAGAAATCGAACTCAGCTCACGGGGCTCTGTTCGCAGCTGCTGTCCCTGCTCCCGGATCTGCCATTGCCGTGTCTCTGACTGCYCCAGCTTCGTACGGCTTCCTTCAATCACCTGGGACTCTCCCCAGCACTCCTTGTTCAGTTTATAGATCTAATATATTCTTTTTGCTAATTAATATAACCTCAGGCCCTCTTTCAAATTAACTTTTTGTATTTTCACCTTCTGCTACCCGAGTGACCATTTTATGCACCGAACTGACAGGGAGTTTTGTTGCTTAGCGACTGTAACACAACAGCGCTTCCACGACCAATAAGAGTTATTGAGAATTCATTCTTAATAAAAATTTAATCAAGTCACTCAGTTGACTTGCTGGTCTTGCTATCAGACCTATATACAGTACTAAGCCTTTATTTATACAACAGAACTGCTTMAAGAAGTATATTTTTAGTCAGGGGCAAGACCTAAAAATGTGTCTGGTTGCTCTCCAAAGCCTAAAATTAGTCGGGGTTTTAATGTTCCAAAGCAGGATGGTGGGAACAAAGAGGACAAGCTTGGAGCACCAAAAGGTACCCTGAAACAGCTGTGACTGCATACAGTGCCCCAGGTCACAAGGCTCCGTTTAAGAGCTGTACTTCTAAGCCTTTAATTTCCTCCTAGCACTACATATAAATGGTTGTATGCCCTCAGAAGATGCAATTAGAGCTGCTATTCAACAAGAGCCAGAAGCAGCGAGAACTGCCATGGTCAATGCTCAGTTTTCCTCCTAATTGCAGGCTCRATGTCCCCAGCTCCACCCAGCAGGGAACCCGGCCATACCTAAAGCTGTGTGAATACCTCAGCCACAATGCCAAAGATTTTAATGACCTCTGTAATTGCACGGGCTGATAGCATGTGGAGACACTGGCTCTGTGCAAATTGCACCGTGGCCTGTGGTAGGGRTGGGACAGAAGGATGCTCTTTCAGAGTGAGGTATCAACCTGGGATGCCAATTTTAGAAATTCCACTTAGAAGATTATGTAAAACTTTTGGCACTGAAGCATCTTTGAAAATATAACCCGAGTTTTTTGTGAGAGGTAGCAGAATCGATGCCCACATCTTGCACTAAGTAACTGTCATGGTTTAAAACTGGCCAAACTCCAGRCACCCACAAAAGTTACCCACTCGCCCTCCCCTGCCACTGCTGGGCAGAGGAGAAAAAAAAGGTTAATGAAGGCTTCAAGAGTTGAGATAAGGATTG
>QVAJ01000515.1:0-28853 GCA_003546035.1 Mixornis gularis | reverse complement strand
GGATGGTTGAATACGTACAGAATCTCCTCACTAAGCAGGTGTGAGGCTTGATCCTTGGCTCTGGCTGTGTCACCATGGACACGGTTCCAATGATTTTGCTAAACTGCTCCTAAACAACACGAGTGAAGTTCAGTGTTTAATTGTTGGTTGTGTGCTGGTATCGGTCCGCTCACAGAAAAGATTACCGCATAGGGTGGGGTTGGGAAAAGGCCACTCCATCAGTTCTGGCTCTGAAATTGCAATGTTAAGATAAGAAATTGCATCATGTTACTAAATTCCTGTGTCGTTCTGGGGATTACATCGATGTTTTCGCTTGTCCTTTTATAGTCAATTCGGTTTCTCAGGGTTTGGTACCCTCTGGTGGTGATAGTTATTTCTCCTGTGACAATAGGGATGCTGGCTCCTAATGCTTCATTCTGGTTTTTGTCTGTTGTCTATTGATTATCCCAACGTGATAACTAGTTCAGATAAAGTCAAATTACTTTATTTTTGAACGCAGAGGATTGTAGAGTGAGTTGCTGAGTCCGATGTGTGAAAGCCAGAGCATTGAAATGATGCAGGGGGCTCTGTAGCTCTAGCAAAAATATTAACAAAATATGCATTATGTTCATATTCACTAATACCTTAGACAGTAAAGCAGAACTGAATGATAAAGATTCCATAAAAGTACAAGAGAAGGAAAAACTTACAGTTGCATATGAGATACACACAAAGATTCTGTCATCACAAGTGAATTTTTGTTAACCACAATTTCTTGTACGCAGCTTTTAATGACTTGTACATCTCTCATAAATGCCCATTTTAAACTGTCCTTGATTACATATTTCATTACAAAGTGTATTAAATTATATTAAGTGATCAGCTTTTTTGTAAAAAAGTCTAGAAATAGGTAAACCCCTCAGTATGCATATTAGTAAGTTAGTTCTTGCAATATTCCAGCACAGCTTATGTAGCTGGCAGGCTGATGACARTAATAGAAATAATGGTCCAAGTAATTGTCTATCCATAAGGACAGTATTGAGTGACCCTGTTCTTCTCTGCTGTTTGTAACATTCTCCATGAGGAGATGATAGTTATAGCAATAAGTATCATATGAACTTTAAGAAAACATTTCCCATTTGCTGTTATAAGTGGTTGTTAAATTCTGTACATTTGATAGACCTGTATTTGGTTTTCAAAGCTTCCATTCATTGCAGTGCACATACGTAGCACTCCTATAAACAACATAAAAGAAGGAAGCATCCTTTCCATGTTGGCTTCTTGGATATAAAATTATCAAGCTACATGTCTCTTTTCAGCTCGTCTTCTTGAGTAGACTCTGCAGTTTAGCTCCAATGCCTTGGCTGAAAGTTTTCCTCCTTTAAAACCTCTTGCAGCTTCCAATTTTGACCTTTTTTTGCCCGTTCTCCTTGCCCCATGCAAAAGCAGAGAGATGAAGCTGCAAAGGCCTTTTACCTTACAGAGTGGTCTAGGCACAGGTTTACAGGTAACACTTCTAATCAGAAATTASTGAAGTGACATGGCCCAGGAAAAAAAGTGCAGTTTTCTGTGGAGATTAGAGACAAGGAGGAAAACAGAATTTCTTAGAGCAAGGCAGACGAAGGTGTAGGGCTGTCTGTCTCAGGGAAGGCTGTCGGATGGTCACAGGGAAAAGGGAAGGTGACTAAGATATTTCTGCARTAACCAGCCCTACCCAAACACACAGGTTTTCCCACAGCTTTTTGGGGCTGTGCCCTGGCTGATACCATCTCCTAACACAGCTGAGTGTTTCCAGGAGCTGCTGTCTGGCCTGTACCCTGGTGGATGTTGAAATGCTGATACGTGCTGGAAGGCAGCAGAYGAGGTAAATGAAATAGTGGATGATGTCAGCCTTGAGCCAGTACTACTCACTACACTCCTGTTTCTAGCTCTAATAGAACTGAGGAGTGGAAGCTCTTGGTTGCTGCAGCCCTTCAGTTTCCTTCTCATTTCCACAATTTCTCCGGGCAGCCGTGTGAGGTGCAGTGAGTGTGTGGTCCCCAGCCTTTCCCCAGCCATAGCTGATCCCTATCCCACATCCTGTCTGAGGAATGCAGCAGTTTTCTCCCTCTTCTCCAGCACAATCATGGACAGCTCTCAAAGACATAGTCTGGGCTTCACGATTTTAAACTGTGCATGGATCAAGAAATGAGCTAGTATGGAACAGACAGCACTTTTTGGCTGGGCTTTTAAAACCAGTCATTTGCACAAGGAGTCAGTGATCATATTTTCCTTCGTGCTCTTCTGTGGATTACTGGAGAAGCTACGGTCTCAAGGTTTGCTAGGGCAACGGGCTGATTCTGGCTCTGAATTTGCTCATCACCTTCCTAGTCTAACAGACTAGTTAGAAAGATGCACAGAGCTCCTATTTGGGGAACACCCCAAAAATATTTTTTGTGTGTGTTTTATCYACCATTTAGATGTTCACAGTTACTGACTTTCTGGATTCAGACCTGGAATAACAGACATGCCATTCAAACTGAGAGCCCAACTTTATTTTCAAGAGCTAATGTTAATCCACTGAAGTTGATTCTTTTAGTAAGAAGTTTGCTATTCTGGAGATTTTTTTGTTGTTGTTCTATAAAAATGATTGCTTATATGCTGACAATTGGCACAAGGTTAATTATGTAAGGCAATGACAAGGATATTAACCTGGCAGCAGACAAATGCCAGAGCAGCAGAAATGAGGAGTTAGAGCTATTGCTTGGGAATATCTCCTACCCCATGGAATCTCTTGCTATTAAACACGTTTTGTTGTACAGACTTGTTAACAGAGTCAAGATTAAGGAAAGTGGCTYTAATCCACAGGTTTGGGTGTTCATCTGGTATATTTGAAAACCAACTGTGTTTCTCAGCCTCACAGGCATAAAGGTTTCTGTTAGAATGGCAGGAGTGAATTAAGGATGACTGCARTGCACTACCAAAAATTACATTAGCATATGTAACACAGAGAGGGATAAGTATRATTACAGTAGCTGTGCACAGCAAAGTGTGGATGAGTCAAAAACCAGTGAGACAAAKGCTCTTCCTGCTGAGTAACCTTTGWGTGCTTGGAGAAAGGTATTTCAGTCTTCCTTTGGYTTGTAAAATCTGAATATTGGCCTGGCATAATTTTTTAACACAGCCCACTGTGTAGCACGGATGTGGGATTAATGATCAATTCACCTTTAGCCACGGGTGAAATCTAGAATTCAACAATTCAGATTTTATATGTCCTGAAATGTTACAGACTGAATAAAAACTCTTTGCTTCCTTCACATGGTAATATATTAAGTTCTCAGTGATTGTAGGTTGGAATAGTAGAGRTGATCAACGAGGTTGCCACAACTGTATGTTTGTCAGGGAATTAGGGAGTGGAAAATAAACACATGAGAAGAGGGAATTGTTTGAACCACAGTATAAAAGTATCTTAGTGCAGTTCTCAGTCTATTCATACAGAATATGTATAGCTGCTGTCCTGCCGCCAGAGAGAGTTTCATCTGAATTAACTCTGACTTTTTCAGGCTTCTGTTTAGACTTTTATTTATATTTAAGTCCTAAAAAAAAGTCTTCAGCTTTTAGTTTAAGCTTCAGCTAAGTTGATTGCAAGCACCTCTGAGTACACAATGTCCCTCTGTTACCTGTTTCTTGGTGTAACAGGAATATTCAGCAACACTTCCTTTGGAAAAGGAAAGCCATTTTGTCAGCAGCAATACACCTTTCAAATACTGACTACATCTAAATGAAAGACTTATGGCAATTAGCAAATGCTGCTGCTGAGGTGATCCTGTAAAACTTGATGCACTTCTGCTTTTCTAAAATTTCCATTTATTGGTGTATTAAAGGAAGCTGGTGTGTGTACAAAGCTCTAGAAATGCTCTGGTGCCTGGGCATTAAACTTTCCTGTCTTTCCTGTCTCCATTGTCCTAGCCTCTCTCTGTTTTTCTCAGTAAAAAAAATAGATTCAGTCTTATCAGTGCTTAACCTTGTGTTTTGTTAGTTGCTAGCTAGCCTGGTGTTTTGTATTTTAGTACCAAGACTCCCTCCTAGATTGCATAACGACCTGACTCTAATTCACYCTGTCTTTAGATTTGCCAGAATGCYTCYATTGTTTCTACATCCTGCTTATAYAAGAATGTTCCTTGGTTTCTTTGARCTGGAAGAAGGTTATTTGTGAGCTTAAAGGTGATAGAAATCTTCCTTTTCATCTTTCCTTCTCTCCTCACCTCGTGGCCGCTGCGCTATGTTAGTGCAGTGATGCTGTGAATATCAAGTGTAGAAGTTGTGGGGTTCAGCCCTTCTCAGGGTAATCCAGCTGCAGGCAGTAATCCTGCAGAAATTAATGGTTTAGTGTGTGCAGTGCAGGGCTCTAGGTTGTGTCACAGCACTCTGCAGTTACTGTCCATTCTGTAAACCAATCTGCTGTATTCTTTTAACAATGGGAACTAAATGCATCATGCTAAAATCAAATCAATGCCATGTGGATCAGTCACCAGGGGTCTCTAGATCTCTTTCTATCAAGGCTTTTGTTATCCAGACATCCCCTACGAGCTGTCAGATGGTTCTACTCCATAACAACCAATAAAGTAATCGCCCCTTAAACATTTCCCCAGGGAATCTTTTTAAATTGAACAGGGAGTAATAAATCTTGTAGTGTCAATAATGCTGCAAATGTTAATCTGGTTGGTTCCACTATGTGCCTCCTCTAGTCATGTTCCAAATGCTGTTCTGGGAAGAGGACTTCAACTTGAATTCACTCTCTGCCTGCAGCACCAGTTTCAAATCCGTGGCAAGGGCTATCTGAGATAGGCTGTGTAACAAAAGAGTGTYCTGGTGATCTGACTGCTTCCTCAACCTTTTAAATCGAACTGCTGATAGGGATGCTCCGAAATTAAAATCCAATTTTATTAACATCGAGGAAGGATGTGCTGATAAGATGTTCTCCGATGGCTGACTGATAGAGTCCCTACATGCAGCAGAGATGTGTCCATCTGCTGAGCATAGCATGAGTCTGATTTACTGCACAAAGCTGGTTTAACAYCAGTATAAATAATCTAATTTTCTTTATTATATGAACTGTCTAGAAAAAGATTTTACGATGCAAATTTAGTCTATTAAGGACATTTCTGTGAATAAATTATGCTAGATGTTCTTTTAATTCTTGTTAGCACAGATATTTTTTCACAAATGTAATTTTTGGGCATTACACTTTTTTTTTTTTTTTCCTCCTGCTGTTGTGAAAGGAGAACTGCAAGTACTGACATTAAACATTTTGGGAAATTTGTTCTGTTCTTTTTAAAATAAGGGAAAGCAGTCCTGCTGAAATTAAAACCTTCAAGTGACTTAAATGTTTGTTTTACTGTACTATTTCTTAGGTGCTTAATATCATCCTAAATAARCTAATTAAGGGACTATTTCTGAAGTTCCTATTGCATAGTTATACCCTATAATCATCCCTTTATTTGTTAATTTGTTAAAAAATTTCTATCTGCAGTGGACACAAACTGACAGCTTTATGTGTGACTACTAAAACGTGTTTTCAATATAAACTTGTGGATGAGACAACAAATGCTAAAACCTTCTGATTATGAGATGTTGATTTTGGGGGTTGGTTGAGCACCAGAGCAGCCTGGAAATGGTGCAATTTTTTTATGATGAGGGTGATGAAACRGGGACAAAAGATCCCACGWGGACRATCCTGGGAGTGTAGGACAGACATAGCAAACCCTGCAGAGATGGCACGGTTTAATTCCAGCTGGCAACAAAGGACCACAGAGCTGTCACCCACTCCTCACCCCAAACCCTTTGGATGATCGGGATTAGGGAAAAAGCAAGGAAACCGGTGGGTTCACTTTAATAACTGAAACAAAGTCATATATAATGTATAATGTATAGTAAAGACAGTGATTAAAGAGGGATGGGGAAGAGAGAGAGAGAAAACCCGAGAAGGACAAGTGATGCATTACTCATCACCTGCTGGTGGGTGCCAAATCCATCCCCAGACCACAGCCAGCCCCAGTGGCAGGTTGGTGCCCAGTTTATGGGGYGGTCATGGTGTGAAATGTCCCCTTGGCTGGCCGGGGTCGGCTGTCCTGGCCCTGCTCCCCCCTGGCTGCTGGGGAAGGGACGCTGAGAGCTCCTCGACTTAGGCTAAGCCCTACTTGGCCACAATCACAACATCGGCGTGTAATTAGCGTTATCCTCACACTGAACCCCAAAACACAGCCTTCTACAGCTGCCAGGAGGAAAATGAAGTCTATCCCAGACGAAACTAGCACGATATGTCCGGGAAAACACGAAATCGCCTGGGTGAGTTTATCGCGATTTAACGCCGAGCCGCCGGGAGAGCCGAGCCGGCAGGGGGCGCTGTGAGCCCGCGGAGCTACAGAACCCGCAAATTAATTAATATAATTAACGTAATGTCTGTATCTGCTRATGCAGACCGTGGCAAAGCTTGATGCACAACGGGGGGAATAAAAGGATAAAGGACGAATTCTTTTAGTTGAGAGAACCATATGTGTGCATACAGCCTTGTCTGTACTTGATTGTTTTTTGCACCCTCCGTTTTAAATCCTGTCTGAGCATTTCTCAGATGTCAAAATACATTTACCCTTGTAATGCACGGAGCGTTCTCTTGGAGTTTCCTGCTAAGCATTTCTCAAAAGCATTTTGTACAAACAAACCTCAGCTGTTTTTCAAGGTATTTTCTGATGTAGATTTATGGTTGTCTCGAAATCTAATCTAGAAATATTCTGGAAAAAATATGTCCTTCTGCAACAGGGTGCCGTATTAATAAGACACAAGSTTTGCAGTCTCCTCAAAGTCAGAAAAAGGAGACAGTAAGTCATGTTTTCAGATGTGAGATGAGTTAGTCACCATCACTCCTCATTACACTGACCTGGGAAGSGTACTTGTGTCTGACAACCTGCAATTAGAGAGCACAGTTTGCTTCTTGACTCAGGCAGTGGTGATCTATGTGGCAAAAAAGAAAAAAAAAAGAGATTGTTTTCCTTATGCTTTGTTCTGTAGAATAACCTKACCCTTGCCCTTCTTCAGACAACAGGGACTGAGGCATTGAGGGTGGATTGCCGAGGGGATTTCTGGTGCTGCAGTGCTAACCTACCTAATTCCTAACTTTGCATACCCAGAGGGCTAGATGAGTTCACAACACGGAAAAAAGACTGTGAATTCTGTCACCCAATCCTTGCATCTTACATTTACCTAAAAACGGGTTTGTGATGCCCATCCAGATATGGCAAAACCTCTAGGAGGTGGGGAAAAGCTGCCAGAGGGATCAGCCCTGAGGTCAGTGCCTTTGGGGAGCTCTCTGTCTCTCGTGGCCYTCCTCAGCTTCTTCCTACCTTTGAGAAACAAATGTTAATTTCCTCCGGGACTTAGATTAATTTTTGAATTCCAAGGATCCATCTCAACCTAATGTCAAATGGTTTTTAAATTTTCTATACAAAGAGGAAGAAGTTCACGAGGGAAGATTGAGAACAATTTGTCTTGTTGTTTCAGTGGGATACTGTCCTGCTGAAAGGTTTGATAAGTCCAAGTTTTATAATGTGGTTAAGCTTTTTGATCTGTTTTCTGATTTTCCAGTTCCTAAATAAATATTCTGATGCCTTTATGGAGATTTCCTATAGTCTGTTTCATTGGGTTGAAATAGACTSAGAATATATTGTTAGCTGCTATCTGTGAGAAATGAAGGGCAATGTCAGTGTTACGTGCAACAGGAGTTTTTAAGTAGGAAGTGTCCACAGACTTGCACTAAAATATGGAGGCAGGAATACAGRAAGGAATTCCAACCTCAGAGTGGCCAGAAAAGCCTTTATCCAGCATTCCTTAATGAAGTCCAAATGAAACCCTATAGATAGCACATATTTTTCAGGTTGGGGTTTGAAGTGATAGAAAAGAAACAAAACATCGAGACAGAAAAGCTCTTCCAAACAAGAGGCTAATAGCAAACACTGTCATTTTCAGAAGTGTCTTGCTAACTGCTCCTTGAAGCCTTGCTATTTCTAAAATAACTGAAACCTGATGCTTTGTTTAGCCAGGGAAATGTCATACCTAAGTAACTTCTTCCTTCTCACTGTGGTTGTTTTTACTCCCTGGTAGTTCATATTGCTAATTTGGTGTTATTTAAGTGTGAACCACATCTGAGTTAGCCCAGTTAAGGATTTGGCTTAGAAACTTCAATTTATTTTGCACATCTAAATCCATTAAGTGTAACTTAATTTCCRCATCATTAATGTAAGGGGGGGAACCCCCCCTCCATGCCTGAGAACATTTCTTCCTTCTATGTATTCTTAGTACCAGATTTAAGTGCTTGTGAGTTCTCAATTTTTTGTAGCTAAAATGGAAAATATGGATCAGATTGGTATCCTACCCTCCTRTTTTTAGGATCTGAGATCTAGAATAACAGTCAAGTGCTGACCTTTTAAATAATGCCCTAATTTTGCATTAAATTCCTTGAAGGGAAAGGACTATCCTTTGGATAGTGGTGGATATTTCTACAGTGGATGTATTTTCTGTGCTGTCTGTGGTGATTCCTGTGAAATGCTATTAACAATGAGAGATTACTCTGTGCAGTTTATGATGGTTGCCTTGCTGATAGGAGCAGATGCTTTCTATTACWTTAATGTTCCATTTAAGTAGCAGACTGTCAGACACAAACTTTGTGTAATCTCATTCCCCATACGTGAGTTTGGCTTTGTRGATTCATTTAGCACCTAATGCACTTCTAATGAAAGATGGTTTTTAGCATCTCTTTGTAAAGCTTGTGATGCAATGACTTTTCATAGTGCTTCATAGAAGAGGCATTTATAATTTTCAGCAGAGTTATGCAAGTCTAATATTTGATTTACTGGAGGGAGAGGGGAGAAGAAGGAAAAATGAAAGTGAATTAGGTCAGAAACCTCACACACAATCCAGTACAGCCTCATGACATTTCATCCTGCTCTTTCTGCTGAAAAGTAGAAGTTGAACTGATGAGCAGCTTCTGCTGAAGAGCTCAGATGCAGAACCATAAAATATTCATCCACCTATGTATCTCATCAAAACCCATTTGACAAAATACCTAATCAAGGCCAGTGGGAAGAGCTTCTGCTTGCATTGCAAATCCATGCTTCATTTCTGGTTCGGGAAACGTGGTCRTAGGGAAATTATCTGAGCAAAGCCRTCAAGAAGAATGRRAGCAGCATGAGGGGCTTGCATCTGACTTCAGAAATCTTAACCAAAGTRGACAGATAGCTGTAAAACTGAAAACTAATGAAGGTCTTGCAGTTTGGAATATCAGACCAGACCGTGAGGCAAAATAAATTTAACTGGAAAAAATGGTGGTAATAGTTCTCTAGCACTATTTTAAAAAACTTGTCAAAGCTGGGGATTTGATTAATGCATTAGATCACATTGGTTGGTAGCAGATGGAGAGCAGACTGTTTCTCGATTGGTTTCCCTTGTGTTGGTGAACTGGCATAAAGCAGTACAGGAGTGAAATATTGTTTAGAAATATATGAGTTGAAATGGTTCAGTGTTATCCAATTACCAGAACTAAAATTGGAAAACCTGACATATTAATGGGATAGACTATTTGAATGATTATAAATCATTATATTTCAGGAGATATTAATCCTGAGCTTAAGCCAGTATTTTCTTATTGAYCCTGCTATTCCGAATTTTTATTCAGAATTTCTTGTACCTCTTCTATCCTCTTCTGTGTCAGGTAACTCACAYTGACTACCACCAAGAACAGGACATAAAATTACATGAACCTTTGCTTTGGTTCAGTAAATAATATATTTTTCCTTTCTGGCAGCAAATGCTTCCAGAGCGTGTGGAGTGAAAAGGCAAAAAAGACAAGTGGGAAAAAAAATTCAGCCAAAAATCTGTAGCAGTACTTCCTTTTCAGAGAGATAAATTTATCATGGAAAACTCTCCTGTCTGTTTCTGTAGGCCTTGAGACAGCAGGTAGGTATTATTCAGATGAAATATTTAATAACTTGTCCCTCTATTAAGATACTTCACAACCATCAACAGTAGGGGAGAGCACCTAATGARTATTGTTCCCAATGGAATTTTGAACTAAGAATTTACTTAATGTATTCACTGGTGACCCCACACTTCAGATCCTTGCTTTGGTGGACCACACTTATTTAATAAGAAACCTAAAAAACTGTACTGCTCATGACATTTTTATTATATAGTTTCCTTATGTCAGGGCAGGGKTTTTTTGTTGGTTGAGTTTTTTTGGTGAGCTTGAATGTGCTCTGAACTTATGCTTTTCCTTCTGCGTGTCAGGATCTGGATGCTGGCCCTTTGACTGCTGCTGGCTTTTGGAGAGAAGCTGTAACTGATTATCTTTCTGTACCTTTCTCTTCCSTCTTTGTCCAGAGCTCAGATTTACTCAACCTTGTCTAGATACCAAGCTAAAGTAACAGTGAATTCTTAACTTGGGTTTCATGGGCTTCACTTTCTAGATCCACTAATTAGATAATCCTGTAATTAAATCTCAAAAGTGATTCCAGCTAGTGAAGTGCCTCGTGAACTGGAAAGACTGGACAAAATGCAGTTTCATGTGTCATTTTCCTTTAGAAGGAAGATAGTTTCACCCTATCATTGCCTTTATATGTCACAGCCTATAACTGGAAAAAAATGATGTTCACCTTTCTTTCCTGTCTCTGGGAGCTGAGACCCACATGCCCCAATCTGGGTGTCCACGGTCACTGGGGTGTATCCATGGGGAGCGCTCATCAGCCGTTCTGGAGAATTTGGATTGATGTGTAGCAATGAACTCAGGATTCACTGGGCCAGGGAGAGAATAGAGCAGAACACGGCTTCATGGGTAGAGCACTCTGTGATGGGTGAAGAGCTTCAGTTCTGCTCCAGGGATTCACGTTTTACTCAATGCTGTTTCATCATGTCCCCTCTCAACTGTGCTTTAAAAGGAGAATAGTTCCTGCTTAGCTATTTCAGAGACAGGTCACAGACCCCTTCTTTCAGGACAGGGCTGAAAGCTGTGAATCTGTGACAGATAAAAGCGTTTTCCTGCAAAATGTGAAGCACAGAGTAGGTCACAGTCACATTTCAAATGTGCTTACTGTTTCCTAAAACAGCTGCTTCCTTGCCCTCCTTCCCCTGTAGCAGAAAATGAGTTCTTGAAATACTTCTCTCAGGAGCAAAGGGAAAGATTAGAGAAAGATTAAGACTCTACCTTTTCCTTTGTCCTCTTTCTCCCTGACAAAGGTGTGAAAAGTGTACGCTTGCTGCTGCAGGCTGAGCGTGCTGGAGGAAGGACGGGCGAGGCTGAAGGCTCCGGTGTGCCTTGTCCTCCTGGCAGCTGCTGGGTGAGGATGTTTGCTCTCTCCTGCCCCGCTCCAGCCTGCCTGGATCTGTGCCACCGCCTCTGGCAGATCTCTGGGTGGAGAGCAATCTGAAGTGATATAATTTATCTAGTTGTATCATTAGAGAAGGGTCTTGGAACATGCTGCATCTTGCTCTTGGTTATTCTTCAGTGTTGCTTCTTTGTAAGCGAAACTTCCTTTCCCACTGCCCTTCCTCTTCCCCAGCCTCCAATATAAGAGGATGTAAGACATTAACTTCTGAGAATCAGTGCAAGATAAAGGCAACGTACAATATATAGAAAATTACCAGTTTCGATACATTGATTTGTTAAGCTTTAAATAACTTTTGAGTTTCTGGTATTCCAGTTTCCACACAGGCATAATGTCTTTCGACCTTGGCTTGACAAAGATKGTTTCATGGGTATAAGGTGAAACAAAATAATGTAAAATGTATGGTCCTGTTACTACTCATAGTGTATGAATAATGACTTGAATGAGACTATATCAGCACTGAAATTTGCTGTTCCTGGTTTGTGAATTCCTTTTGTCAGGGTTTTACTTTTTGGGGCTGCTTTTCCTGTATTTCAAGTACTCAGTGGAGTGTCRTGCAGTGAATCCTTTACAGTTTTAGTTTTGCATTTTTATTCACTTGTTTTCCTTCTATCTTTTTCTATTTAGGTTTTTATCAGAAAGACAAATGCTCGACCTCTTTTCTTACCTTAATTACAAATCAGTTTTGATACTAAAATTGTAAAGAAGGATATTTCATGAATATTTGGCCTGCAAGTTGGATAACAGTGGCAAGATCCAAATCCAGTTTTAATAAATTTCCAATATATTTTCAGTGATCCTGCCCTCTGATATTGCAGTTGTCTCCAATGAGCAGAAGCACATCATGTCATAGTTTAAATAATATATTTCCCATTCCTCTGCTCCGTGTCTTTTCTGTACATGGACAAGGTCTCTGAACAGTAAATGCTAGTTTAGGCTTTCAGAGGCATTCCAGGACCTCCAGTACTGCACCTCAGGTAATGAAATCTTACCTGACTCATGGAACTGGCAGGAGAAAAGATCCCTTAGGGTCTGGGTTTTCTAGCAGCGAATGCATCATTGTCTTCTGCTTTTGAAGAAGTCTTTTTCTTTCAGTATTTCAACTGCCAAACAGAAATGCCCCTAAGCCTGCCTTTCTGAGATTATTCTGTGAATTCATGCAATTTACAACCAGGACTTTTCCCTCATATTGGTCCCTACTTCTTTCCCATTTTTTTTCCCATCCCAAAGGTACTGCATACCTTTATGATGCCAAGTTTTACTTATTCTTTTGAGAAAATATAAATCCACCCATCTATTCATAGTGATTTCCCTGTTCACAATTCCCTTACTCTTTTTCCCAAATTGATGAAATGGCAACATTTTGAGGTATCTTTTTGGTCTGGCCCAGTACCAATTTCATCCTGATGACTCCCTTGGCCTCTCTTAGGACTTGTGGCTCAACTCAAGCCAGACAGACGCTTGTTTTGCACAGCTTTTGAAACTGAGCCCGGCCCAGATCTTAATTAGCAATGACATATTCCCTGAACTCTGGGCTGGGAAGAGAAGATAAACAACTCCAGGTTGGTAAGCAGAAGATAAACAGCAGTTGCAGCACTCTTGGCTGGGAATRGTGCCCTCCGTGCCTGTGCTCGATRCRCAGGCAGGGTCCCCAGGCTGCTTGTGCTGGTGTCCATCTGCTGAGATGGCAGAGTGCCTTGTCACAGGTTGTTTGGACTCCAGCCTGGAGCACAGAGGTGCCAGGCGATGATCAGCAAGCCTGCACGACCACCAAGCCTCATTTCTTCTGGAAGAACAGCTCCTTTAAGCAATTAGTGTACTACAGGCCGCTGCCACGGGGCTCTTAGAGCATTAGTCACCTGCTGGTGCCTGTGTGTCAAACAGAGAGCCCATGAACCGTGGCAGAGAGCAGCCCAACCAGCACATGGCGATTTCAGCTGCCAAGGAGACAGGCTGTGCTGCCCGGGGGCACCCAAACTCATCAGCGCTTCTCAGGGCAGAAAAAGGATCTCGGCAGGCAAAAACTGCCCGGAGGCACATCCAAAACTGTCACTGTCGCTCCAATGGCCCCCGAGTAGCAACTAAAACAAAGTAGCAGGAACAGAACCTGTGTGACAGCTTTCCTCCTACAGTCCGTAATTAAATCAAGATAAAACAGGGTAGCTTGATGCTACCTTCTCCAAAGAAAAATAGAAGACTCTGACCTTATTCTTTCCACTGAAGAACTGAATATGTGACATGGAAAAGAAGGTAAAATTCATTTTTTGTCATTAAGTAACCCTACAGGCTGGTGGGGCTCAGCATAGCAGTGCTTAACCACTTTGCTAGCAGAAAAAACAGTGGTCAAGGAGGAAATTCTGAATAATGCTGCCTGCAACTGCAAGAGATGGAAAAGCCCTGAAGTGCAGCTCCTTTTTCAATACCTGTTTTGTGTCAGGAGTCCTGAACTACCCCTCAGTTTAGAGTACAGAAACTGCCTGACAACAGGAGCAATTAATCAGCTGGGGTTACTAAAAGTATTTTGTCTTGAGATATTTTAAATCACTACAAGCCACCTCTTTTGGAGAGGAGTCCAGAAGCTGCTTCTAACCCATTCTGCCAGCCTCATTCTGTCCAGAAGTCAAATCTCCAAAAAATGAGCTAGGATTTTTTTTTTTAACAAAAAAATTCCCCTTTTTGGGGAAGTGAAGTTTTAACAGCTTTTATATGCATTGTCCCAGCTAGCTCATTTCAAAAATGAAAATCTGTTATATACATATACATATATTATACATGTATATGTATTAGGTTTTTATTTACATACATATGCATATGTATATACGTCTATATATTATATATGTTCTATACATATATGTATATTAGATTTTTAATTAAAAATTTCTGTTGAACTGAATAAGAATGTTTTTCTTCATTTTTAAACTGCATTGCAAAACATTTTAAACTGAGCAGATTTTGGCCATCCTGGTAATTTTTAGAATTTTAGCAGTCTATAAAGTTCATGAAATATTCATCTAAGAGAATCTTGAAATAGCATTTCATTTTTATTTTTCTTGCACAGCAGAGGACTGAAACCGGCTGTGTCTGTGCTTCCCAGCATCAGCCTTGGGGTAATTTAAAATCTCTGAGTTTCTGGAGTGGACAGAAGAGCTCTGTGTGTTTCCAAGGGTGTACAGCGGGCTGTCCCCAGCCTGCTCTGGCTTGCACACAGCTGTCACAGTCTGTGGCAGGTCTCACTGCCATCAGTGGGAATTCTGCCATTGACTTCATTAGGACCAGGATTAGCCCTAAGCCCTGATATTTTGTGGACACCGTTGGGGTTATGCTGTTTCCTGCCAGWTGATCACTTTGAGTGCCAGACGAAGGCATTTTGGCACAGCCCGGTGAACAGAGGCTGTTGATTCCTTATTATGGGAAAGTTTTGGTTCTGAGTCATGTAACAGCCTTTGGATTTGCACTGTACAGCTGAGTTCAGAAAATAGTCTCTTGTGTGCAGAGACATGACTAATGCCAGAGCCTGGGGTCTTTGACACCTGCAGGTAACATCATAAACAGCAAAAAAAGACCTGTGAACGTGTAGATCATGTAATTTAAACATAGATTGGACTTTGTGTCAACCTTTACCCTCTAACTGGAAAGAAATACAAAATGAGCTCCATAGCACAAGAATATCAAATACCAAGTAAATAACCATTTCATTTATGCTGTGTGCTGTTCAAAAGACTCTGGATTGATATTTCAGCATCATGTCACAGGTTCATTGACTGCAGAATTAGCTTATTCTTCAGGAAGCATCTTAGTCTGGAATTGTTCTGGCTGGAAAGTAGGATTTACTCTRCTCATTATACAGTTTTACATTTGGTGATTTAAAATTGTTTTCAAAATAGCAATGTAAATAGYCACAGCTCTCTAAATAAACATATTTCGTCCTTGGGTCTGTAAGTATAAATATTACTGATAATAATATAGTTTCTTTGTATAGACCCAAGGATAAAGTTTGATGATATTTTCTTCTTACACAAGCTATACATACATACATATATATAAGTTCCTGCAGGTTTTTTTGGCTGGCCATGTTTTATGGGTAGCAGCTGACACAGAAACTAAGTGCTGGTCCCTTTGCCAGCCTCTCAGGAATGATGTTGGTGCATGAGGGACTGTTGCTCATATGACTAGCASCAGTATTCTTTTCCCTTGGGTAGCAGAAAACAGATGGGGATTATTGTACTCTGAAAAAACTGACTCTGATCCAGAAGATAAACTTGGAGAGGGAGAAAACACTTCAGATTTTTCATTCTACACTCTTCTATGTCAAAACCTGATGCAGTTTCCTGAAGGCAACAAACCCAATTGCATTCCTTATGATGGGAAGAATATCGGGCTTTGGCCTTTCTGCTGGGATCAACCAAAAGTGCCATTTAAGGCTGACTGTGGCAATGTGACATAGTTATGACCTACAAAAATTCCAAAAAAGCATAAAAAACATAACAGTAGTCATTGTCAGGACTATGCAGTGCAGCATCCTGTCTTTGAGAGTAGCAGTAGTGGGTGGCTAGGGGAAAGTATGAAGGGAGGGCAGATGGTGACACTTCACAGGATTTTCTCCAGTATTAAATGAGAAGGTCAGACCTCTGTGATACAGAACACACAGAGTCAAACGAGTGACTATTTTCAGTCTCTCATCCCCTGGTTTGAGTTTTAAATAGCAGAACACATGGACAGCTCCACATCCCATTACCACTAGCAGCTAGTTCAGASTCTGAGCCAGGGTAAAATTATGGGCAAGGCATACATCACACTCTACATTGTGTGAAGAGACTGCTGAAGAGCTTGAGGATTTAGGAGGAAACTGGATGCAGATACAAAGGTCTTTTAAAACAACAAMTGGAAACATTCCCTGGATGCCTGCAATAATTTTCAAATACACATGACAATTAATTCCTTGTAAGCTCATATTTGTGTTTCATAATGAAATGCTGCAGTCCAGCATTTTACCCTAAAGAAAACCTTTACTTCCTCATCTTTTAAGCATCCCTTGCTAATTAATAAGCTCTGCTAGTAGAAGAGTTAGTTCTTTTAAAATTAAAGCGAATGTCAAGGCCTCTCTTGTTTGCTGGCTTCTCTGCAATTTACTTTTCACTGTTAGCACTCAGAATGAGGCAGACATAATAAACYTCCTTGTGATCCACAGAGCCTTTGTGCTGTAATGAAAGCTGAAAGCAAAGAATATGAGAAACTGGAGGCTTCTCAATGTAAGTGATAAAAACAGGGAGGAGAGAGGAACATCAAGGATGATGCTTCAGTCGTAGTGATAATAATAATGACTCCATCTCTTATTTCCCTACTGAGCAGAGCAAGTTGTTGGATTAAGCAAACATGAAAAGGTCAGAGGAAAGAATCCAACAATATCTCTTTTTTTTTTTTGTCTGGAGCAGTGTCACACCACGACATATGAGTACTCTGCTTGTTAGAAGGGGACAACATAGTCCTGCAGATCTGTTCCTTTTTCTTCTTCTGGCACCAAGARAAACAGAAAGCAATGCAGACAATTYCTTGGGATGATGACAATAGTTTTTAATTTAATTGTGGCAAAAATCCTTGTCTTTAGCTTGTAAACACTGAAGTTTCAGCCTGCTTTTCTTGTACCTTGATGTATGACTTCTCTGTGCTGCTAAAGTAACTGGTGAAGTTTGAGTTCTCTCTAACTTTCTGGTAGTTTTATTTTCATTATAAAGTTTCAGGATTATTTATCTCTTTTGCACTTTTAACCTTTGTGTTGATGATTGTTGCACTCCTTCTGAAGTAGTCTTTGGCAGCCTTCTTAAAGTGTGGCAGTCCTAAAAAAATATCTGAAAACTAAATGAGTTTGTACTTCAGGCATTTTATATTCCTCTCTCCTGGGTGTTGTTTAATTACATTATTCATCTCAGTACAAGTCATAACAGAAGAGCTCTGATTTTTTAGGAATAAACAACAACTAAGAGATAAGTGTCTTATGCATGCACAAGACAACGTATGTGTTAATCTGTAGGTAGCTGCTTTATCATTTGGGAGCAGAAATACCTGGAAGTCCAGCTGGAATGAAGATCAAGTGAGGGCAGTTTTCCTGGGCTGGAGAAATCACAGCATACAGAATATATATACTGTGAGGCTGATCCTTGAAATTGCACTGRGGGAAGATAATGACACCTCAGAGCTGGGTTAGACACAGCACTGTAAGAGATGGGATCTTACTGCCGGAGCCTGCGCGGTTCCATTTGAACCCATTTACCATCCTCATTAAAATCACTGCAATGAGAAGAAGCTCTGTTGTGTTTATAATGCTCCTGCCAGCCTGCAGCACGCAGCCTGTTAGAGAGAAAGCAGCAGAGCACAACCCCTGCTTCCCACTGCTGCTGGCTGCTGAAAGGAAGAAGGAGGAGCAGTGGGGCACCGTACACACAGTGTGAGGAGCAGCTGAGGGCACTGGCTCTGCTCAGCCTGGAAGAAAGGAGACCTCACCACACCTACAACTTCCCTGTGAGGGGAAGAGCAGGGACAGGCACTGATCTCTGCTCTCTGGTGACAGTGACAGGACCTGAGGGGACGGCCTGAGGTTGTGTCAGGGGGGTTCACGTTGGATACCAGGAAAATGTTCTTCACCCATCCCGTGGCTGGGCACTGGAACAGGCTCCCCCAGGCAGTGGTCACAGCACCAAGCCTGGCACAGCTCCAGAAGCATTTGGACAGTGCTCCCAGGCACATGGTGTGACTCTTGGGAATATCCTGTGCAGGGCCAGGAGTTGGACTCCATGATCCTGGCAGGTCCCTTCCAGCTCAGCTTGTTCTGTTATCCTGTGATCTCTCCTTTCTGTGTGCCTTGAGTGTCTTCGGAGGATGTGGATTTCAGTGCCAATACAGTGTTTGTTGCTTTGCTTTGGAGAAGATCTGCAAGAGATGATCACCTGTCTGATTTCATCCAAATATAATGCAAATATTTATTTAAAATATTCTGAAGAAGAATAATAGAAAATATTTTTCCTTACACATTTATAAGTTTGTTCTGTCAAAAAGGATTCATGTGTGTGCATATAAGGGAAAGAGACATTTTGCTGGTACCATGGCAACGGTCTCTTTATTTCATAGAGTAAAATCTCCTAGCTTTCTTCATTTTAATTGAGTAATTTTGTCTCTCTTTCTGTTTTTCCCCTCCCATGAGAACAGCTGATAGAATGCTGTGATCCTTTTGGGTGGCCTTTATTTATGGTGGCTCTCTCACCCTTAGTAGAGATAGCAGCTCCAAAGTAAAGAAATACTTTACTATGTCTGGTCTCCACGACAGTTCTGAGTACTAGCAACCCCTGTTTCCTTCTCTTGTACCTCTCAGTAAGAAAAACAGTAACTGAAGTTGAAKATTTCAAAGATTATGACCCAAATTGCCACCAAATAATGATAAAAGAAGCCACAGAAGCCAATTCTGTCCTTTGAACACTTGTAAACTTTTGACACTTACAGCCAAGGGGCTGAAGCTGTGAAGGAATGATGTGGGCAGGAGCAGGTCAGATTGAATCAGAGAAAATGAAAGAAAGGAKGATGCTTGTTCTTCCCTAGACCATCTATCTCATGTCCAGATCTTGCAGGATTTATRCCAGGGAAAAGGTCTGTATGTGGAAAACAGAAAAGACTCTGTGTGTGTGTCCCTATTATTATATTGCTTTCATCAAATATTACAGTGAGGGAGCCCAGTGGTATCAACAACCATGGAAACAGTTTTGCAGTTAGACAGAGCACATCAAAAGCTTGCTCAAAGCTGTTTTTTCCAATGGAAAAAGACATTGTAAAAATTCTGCTGAGAGAATGGAAGGCTGTGCATAAGTTATGTGAATTATAGAGTCAGAGCCAAGAATTTCTAATGAAATGTTGGTGAATCTTGAGTAAAATGGAGAAAATAGCAATCTTCATCTAGACACATACTGGTAATTTTTGTACCATTGGTACATACTCCTGTATGTCCTGACCTTCTGTCTACATCTTACTGGCCTGTGTTTAGCCAAAGCATCTCGTGTGATACCAGAGAACTATTCCTTGTGGGAGTTTCACCTCCTCACATCAGATCTCATCTTATTGCAATATCTTCTGCAACTTGATCTTGCAATCTTTGGATTTTCTTGTAAAATGTCTCACAGTGCCTAGAGTATTGAGTTTTATCTGCCACYATATTCTACTTGTGCTCTAACTTTTGCATTTGCCTTTAAGAGTAAATTTCCCATCCATATTTTTTCCCAAACAGCTCACTACCTTCTACTTCCAGAGCTGAAATACTTCMTGTTCCCTTGCTTCAAGTAAATTTAAGCCATTCCAAATTTTATTCTCCCACTGCTTTGTATTGACTCTGGCTAATTCTTACATAAGTGCATTTCAAGGTCAGTTTAATGGTTCCTCAATTCCATGTTACATATCAGATAACTGTAGGACACTTCAATGTATAAAAGCTTGTATTTTAGAAGTGTTCTTCTATTGCTTTAGCTTCAATGGATTGCAGTGACTTTCACTCCAGTCCTTTGGTAACTAAACTCTCCTTTAAACTGTCTCTTGGTGGGTACAATATGATAAACTCAAGAATCTGGGAGTTGCATGCTAAGTTAACATGTGTGATACAGAAATTGCTATTAAAAAGTTAAAAAATACATAGGAACTGTGACTGGCATGGAGAAATTATGTATTCACGTACGTACATAAAGAATTAGTCTGCTTCCTGAGGAAACATGGGGGAAAAAAATGGAAGAAGGAGAAGAAGAAGACTTCTGGGAGTTTGATAATGCTATCAGCTTGTGTTTGCCTTGCTGGCAGCAGCAGCTGTAGCAGGAGCCCTTGTTGTGCAGGCTTAAGCCTGTTTTTCCTCACCAATTCATGGTTTGCCAGTCCTGCCTCCCTGGCAGCATGCAGCATCTTAAACTGTCATGCCTGAGCTGATGCAATTTGGATCAGKGCCCCACAAATCACAGAAACTCACCCTTGGTTCGTGTGCTTGTGCAGGATGTTCCCTATGGAACTAGAAGATACCACAGCTCATAATAATGGTCCAAGTCGATATTGCAGAGATCAGGAAAACTATTTGCTTAGCATTTCTAAAAATCACRTTTATTATTACATTGTGTGGTGCCTGTAATCCAAGTATGGATCCAAAATATGGATCCAGATATGGCCTAAGGARTGGAAACAAGCTAGCAAAGGAGAAATTATTACAAATGTCAAAGTGCTTTCCAAACAGTCTTCAGTGGATGGAAAATCTCCAAAAAGCTGTTAGGTCTGTTTTTTTTCTCTCTCCAAATCACTTTCCCTTGTGTAATGGACTTGAATTGATATTGGGGAAATGAAAGATGAATCAAATGCTTTTTCWCTCTTTTCATCAAAGCAGTCCTTTGTGTGGGTCTTCCTTGACCCAWTTCCACTTGCAAGTTGCATCTTCAGGCAATGAATGCACGCCAGTAATATTTCAGTGAATGCCAAGCTGAGCATGTGTGTTATTCTAGAACATGATTAAGGACTTCCTTTGATTTCCCTTGTCTTTAACTTCACTGCAATGCTGGAAAAGTACCAAACTGAGGAGCTGACATGGAGCTGACAAAGTAATGAATCACCATTTCCAAGTCTATTAAATTTTTAAGAATTAAGAATAACTGCTTGATTCCCTCTTCTAGAGAAAATGCAGCATCAGAATGACATTAAGTCAAGATGGAAATTTGCAGGAGATGATTCTGTTTAAATAAATCTGTTCTGTAGGAGGGGGACATGAGGACATGGGTAATCTTCCTTCTGTGTAACAGCCTGAAAAATGTCATGGTGCTTCATGTCAGCTAGCAGAGGAGAGAGCTGTGTCACCCTGTTTACCTGTGACAGTGCACAGCACATTTGAGTACATCTTATGGAACGTGACTTCAATATTGACTTGATTTAAGAAGACTGCTAACAAATAGCAATGTGGATGGCATCCATTTGGAATGGGAGAAAGACATAGAAAGATAGAGAAAGCATTTAACTCAGTGGAATACCACTAAACAGGAGGTGTTTGCTTTTGTTTGGTTGTGTCTGTGAACTTTTCACAAACCTGAATTTTATTTATTATATATACAGGAGTGCTTCTGTAAATCTTARAAGTTGTGGCTTATCAATATACTACAGGTTTGAGTACTGGCTGGAAATAAAACCACAAATTCATGATTAACAATTTTTTCAACCCCTGAAAAAGTCTCTTCTAGGAGTTRTATACCCTGACTCCCAAAAGATCTCACGACCCTTTGGTCCTGACAGTTTTGAACATTTGACCCCCAAGGATATTGGTAACATCTTAAAGATCAAATGTACAYGAGATAATTTTTAAACTAAGAAAAAAAATACTGTGAAGTACTGATGGCATGGGTTCAGTGGGTTCAGTTGATGCTGGGCCATTTGCAAACAGTTTAATTCCAGTCATGGGAAAAWTAAAAATGTTGGCTTAGGTAACTGGTGCCTCAGCAAAGCACGAGCAGGAGACACAACTGCCCAGGACTTGGGTTCTCCCTGCTTGCACCCTTGTGGCACTGACAACAACTGACAGGGCTGGATACCTTAGGTTGGCTCAGTTGGAAAGGGAAAGACTTTAATTAACAGATACACGGGAAGACCTGAGTTTGGTTTGGTTTTCTTTAAAGTCATGGATCAGCAACATCATGATTTCCCTGATAATGCAATTTAATTTAATTCTAACAGTCTTTCTCACCTTTATCTGTGTCAATTTTACATGCATATATAATCTGAGGAAGGATAGACCTGACAATATGCCAATATAATTTTGGAACAGAGGAACCGACAAGCAATAACTAACAATGTCAATAAGTATGCCGAGATTTTTAGTTCTTTCATAAATGAATAATGCTTTGATACAACCTGTTATGTAAGGGTTTGAAAAAATCTCTATGTCAAAAGTGACATTTACCTTTGGGACAGCAATGCAATATCTCAAACCCTTCTTTGTGTAACTTCTCTGTCACCTAGGCATGCTTTGCACCTTGGCCATGCTTTCAGAGGGCTCACCAGAGATCCTTTCCAAGTTTTATCTTGATGTAGGATGCCATAATYGTGTTTTTAAAGCTCAAAGACCGTTGTAAAATCAGGCTTCCCACTAGGTGGCAAAAAGAGACAGTGATTTGCTCTGCATTYCTGCACATGGGAAAACGAGGATGAAAAGCAGCCAGCTACAGAGCCAGGTTTAGAAAAATACGTTGTGTTTTACTGGTCTAGCTTTTTGGAATGAGGTTGAGTTGGAATAAGTGTGATTTTGGAAGACTGGAAGGAGCAGGCTGACTAAGGCAGCCGAGACTGGGAAACAAAAGCCATCTGCATGTAAGGAAAMTGTTCTMATTTCAGTTTGTCCATGTTAATARCCCACTTGAAAGSTGTGTGCTTCTCCTATTAATTTCTKACAAGTTCCAGAATTCTCTGKGGAGGACCAGGGTGGTGTGGTCAGCTCAGCTAAATTGCTGAAGTAGTAAGCTCTTAAAAARGTAATTTAGTTAATGAAGAAATTCCACTAGCCAYTGTACAGAATGTTAGAAGCATGGAYTACCYCTRCTGCAGTTACTGGAATTATCACTGCTGCAGGTAAACCCACATATAATCTGTGCATTTACAGTCCACAGCTGCACAGCACTTCTTGATCTTGCAAGGTGGAGCGGAAGATTTCGTAATGAGAAGAGTCAAAAATTTTGGGAACTTCTTTCTTCCCCTTTCTTGTGTTTTTCTCTACCAACTTCAGGATCAGAAGGTGTTTCCATAGGTTGGATATGAGGTGACTGTGACATAATACTTATTATAAAACAACTGCTGTGCTGAGAAGTTGAAATTTGTTACCAGCATTTGTCGTTGTTTTGTCAAARTATTCTATTCACACTTATAAAGAATTTTAACTTTGGAAGGAAAAGAATGCAAGTTTCATTTGTGGAATGTAAGCCAAGCACTACTATTGGTATTGTTAAAATGTTATGACTTTTTGGCAAAATTCAGCTTGGGTTTCAGGTATTCTTCCTGCTGGAAAGATAATAAAGTTCAAGAAACTCTATTTCAAGAAAAATAAATAAATAAATAAATAAATAAATAAATAAATAAATAAATATAGTTTCTCTGTATTTTCTATTATAATATTTTTTGCTTATTTTTAAGAGCTGTAACATCTCAGTGAATTATAGGAACTTGAAATTTGAAATACACAAATAACCCTGACACACAGGTAGCCTTTTGCTCAGGAAAAAAAATCATACTTCTCAGGATAGATTTTGAGGTAATAATAAAAAAGTCGTTTGCACTTCATATATTTAATAATATTAGACACATATTTTTATAAACTTATTACATAGAGAACATGGTGATAATGATCATGGAGAAAGGGAAAACTAGTTTTAAAAGAAGATAATCTTTCCAGTGGACAGTGCCGAGGATGTTTGTTTTATGTGTTAGGATGAGGCACAGGAATAGTTTGGTACTTCTTGCAGRAAGGCTGATTTTGACAGTTTTGTTTAAATTAATGGCCAGACATCTCACAGTGTGATCTCTGGAAAATAAGGGATGGATTGATGCAGGGCTCTATTTATAAAGACTTAAAGACTTAAATATAATTAAAGCATTACATTTGCTAAGAAAAAGCTTTTTAGTCAGGCAGAAAAGTCCAGGAAAATCAAAAGGCTAAAAGTCAAGAGAGAGAACATTGAGAATGTTATTATGTTATTCTGTTTATATTTTAAGTGTTGAGGATAACTAAAAAAGAAGCAGTCTGCCAAGAGGTCTATATTTTTTCATCACTAGGAAACAGTGAAATCAAGACTGGATATATTCCTGAAAGAAAWTGTCTTGCCCACACGCAAGTGTGAAGCTGGAACAAGTGCATGAACATCAGCTAGTGCGAAACAGGAGGTTAGAGCACAYAGTTAAAATGGGCTTTTCTGGCCTTAAAAGCTGTCATCTGTGAAAGAGAGGCATTGCAATACCTGGCTGTGAACTCAGTAAATCAATTCTCTTTGTACTCTTTCTATGGTAACCAACAGGTCTCATACTAAATTATTTCCATGACAATTCTTTTCTGTTGGAGTAAGTTAAAAGGTGAAAGTCTGTGTTTGAAGAGGATACTCAAAATGTATGTATGTTTTAAAAAAAAATCCCTGAGGGTTTTGACTTTTTATGTCTAATTTGCAGTGGGAATCTATCTTTTTATTATAGATGGTACTAAACCAGTGATTTTCTTCTGAGCTGAGTTGAATTTCATTACATCAARAATTGAAATTTCAGATTTGAACGGCAAAATTATTATTTGTAATGGTGAAAAAAATCCAATGAACACAGGAGGTCTTTCAGATCTTGGGTATCCTGTATGCGAGAGATGACACTTTGAAATTTATTTTGCAAGCCTCTTGGGTTGGATGTAGAGTCACAGGAGGAGAACAAAACACAGAGCCCTGTGAAGTAATTTCTGACACACTTTAAAGCCAATACTTGGCTTCACTGTGCTGTTGAAGTAGCAGTGCTGCTCAAATGATGCTCAGATGTTTACTGTCAGAGCAATGGTCAAAGGCAAAAAGTGTCTCCAGCCTGTGCTTGGATGTTCTTCAGCCTCGGCAGTGCCGAGCAGCTCAGTGTCTGAGCTGAGCCTGGCTGGSTCTCACGGAAAAGGCACCCCAGTCCCCAGCTCAGGCACAGAAAACACCCGATGGGATCCATTGGAAAAGCTCTGCTGGAAGCAGGCCTGGAAGGCACGGGGGTCAGAGGGTCCCTGCTGCAYGTGGGAGACACAGTTTGATTCCCCTTTCACAAATTGTCACCCTTCTCTCTATCCAAGCAACGGAGTGCCCTCCCTGGGGTGCTTTTCAGATGTGCCCTCAGATGGCTTTTCACACCTCTCRCTGACTGGGAGTCTCTCTTTCTTTCCTTATGGAGCAATACAAGGCAATTGCCCTTCCTGGATTTAAGAAAAAGAAAGCAAGATGACGTGGATCTATGTCCTTATGTCCTAAAGCCCATTTATGTCCAGCATTCATTACCAGCATGCTCAGGGCTCCTGGGCATCCTTGCACAGCTGCTCAGGTGTGCTGTGCATTACCACGGAGCTCAAGCCCCTAATTCTGAAGCCCTCACTATTTCTGTGTGTGGTGTAAGGAGGACTAAATGCTTCATTCTCTGCTGTGGCTTCCAGTTACTGTAGTGGCAGTCCCAGCAGATGAATCCTGCTGTGAACCTGGTCCTTTAACCCGTGTGTGCTTTCATCTGATCATCTCTTACAGCTCCTAGAAATCCACAGGGGACCATTTGGGAATAAATATCATAAGACACACATTATAATCCAGCAGACCATAGCAATTGCATATAAAACATTATAGCRTATCATTAAAACATTTACAACTAATTAGCTTAAAGCAATAGACTACCATAATTATCATCCACTAAATAATTAGTATTAATTACTTAGAGGAYTAATTAGTTTGCTTCTGAAGCACTTTGAAGACGGAAAGCAAAGAATAACCGTCAGGTATCATGACCTGTGTTCCCTTASAACTGAATATAACATAGTGTCTAAAATGTGTCTTTTTGTTTATATTAAAATTGTATTTCATTAGGCCGGTATGTGGCAACATTATTGATGGATCTGACAGGRTTTTGTTGCTCTGAAACCCATTCAGACAAGTGGTCCTTCCTCCAATCTCAATGAGTGATTGCAGCTCTCCTGTAGGGAGATCTAAGACTTGGAGGAGAAWGCAATTATGATTCATCATGCACAGGGAGTGAAATTCTTCCCCTACATTGATCTGTAATGTATTTTTACATGCATACCAGCATTAAGAATCTAATTACTACATACTGAGAGCAAAATTTGCCCCTGAAAAAATTAACTGTAACTAGTTCAAAGGTGCTGCTCAGGAATCCCTGTAGTTCTTGTGCCTCAAAAAGCCCCACATTAAAGCTCCTGAATTTGTAAAGTACCAAATGCCAAGATCTTCTAATGATCTTAGTGGGAGCAGTGGCTGCTTTTCAAACCTCTGAATCCARCACCCCTTGCATAGACTCTGAATTTATCTAGTATGAACAGAAATCTTTGTGTGTGAGAGATCTATTGGCTCATCAGTGCTCCTTAGCAGGTATGCAAAACTGTGCAGAACTAAAATAACTGTTTAATTGTGGGGGSTTTTGTATTCCATAGAGAGTTCTGAATGTTAGATATCTGTAAGGGTTTGTATGTTGGTCTCTAATCGAAATGCTGGAGTTTTCTGAAAGCTGAAAATAATCTAAATTGKCCCTTCCACAAATGGAAAAAAGAAAAAAAATTAGTAATTAAACCTCATTGTACATGAGGGCAAATTTACTGCATGAATATGAAAGGACGATTAACGGAGTTATAAATCTCTAAACCCAAGGAAGGATAAGGAAAATCCTGTGATAAATCCCTAACTTCACAGCCCTGGCAGACATTTATATCTAGATATTGCAACAGTCTTGATCAGTTTATTGTCAAGAGGCAAAAGCCAACTGCAGGGTAGTCTTAGACATGAAGAGTCAGCAAGCGACYTTCACCTCCTTTAAATATTTTTAGAGCAATTATGTTAATACTTGTTCTTAAGCACCAAAAGCCTTTATGAGTTTCATTTATGCTTTCTAGAATTATGTCAAAGTGCATCTAAAGTACATTAACTACAGACAAATGATGAGCTATTCAGCAGGATCTTAAACCTCAGCGAAGAAGAGGTTTAATAAGCTGAATATGATGTTGATATTATAATGCCTACAATCCTTAAATATTTCTTTCAATTTCCTTCAGTTTCGGGGTGAAGGAGATTAAAAGAACAAGGGACCAGTGWTAGCAGAGCATGTTCCTGAGTTGTACAGCAGTTGCAACTGTATTTATTCTTTTCAAGTGAAAGGGTACAGCTCATTCAGTGGGAGTTCTGATTTTACACATGGACTTTTTATAATTCTGAGGAATCCATTAAAAATGTTTGTAACCTTTTGAAATTCCACATRTTCTACCATCTATGAGGACTAAACCATGAATTTATTCTTTGCTCTTTCCTAGTTTCAAGAGATGTTGGTTATTTAGTCTAGAATTTTATAAAGACCATGGACTTAGATGATGATGGSCAGGGCCAGGAGTTGTGGTCGAGGATCCTGATGGCTCCTTTYCAACTCAGCATATTCCCTGGTTCTATGATGACAYAGTTATCAAAAAACACTGAATATCTGTCTAGAGAGCACGTGAGCCTYTAACCCTGTGAATGGGTAGATCCAGACTCTCTGTACACTTCTATCCATGAAGGTCTCAACAGAGCTGACATGCTGGGAGCCACTGTGGGTGAATCCCTGGCTCAACACACATTTTTCAGGATGTTTTCTCTCGGGTGTTGTGAGCAGCTTGTAGAAACACAGTGGTTTGCAGTTACCTTTTCTATTGCTGCAATTGTCACAGCCACCAATAAAAAAGTTTTAACATTGCTTGCCACTGACTAGTAATAAATGGTATTTCACAAAAGCTTTCTAGAGAACCTGCTTAGGATGTAGAAACAATTCTTTTTAGTTTGACAGTTATGGATTTGTAACAAGACTGCCACCTTTTTACAGTTTATGCAAGTAAGTTTTCCAAATTCATATTGAAAAGAGCAAGGGAATGTATTTTGTGGGCAAACTAGACTTCATCTTACAGCTGTTGCCTGGGTGCAATATTTTCAGTAAATCACAGTCTTTACACTGTCCTTGGATCTTCTGCAGCCTCAGCTGCCACTGCTGTATRATGTACATTGATTTCTGTTTGGTATTCAGAAAGGAGAAAGCTGTTTAATCATTTGGTTTCTGACTTGCTAATAAAAAAMCTGTCTTCTTTAATAAGTTTATTTTAGATAAAGCTACAGTCTCTGCCACAATTTGACATACTTCCTTAAGTTTTTTAAAGTAACAAATGATGCCGAGGATGAGACWATATCACTGTAATTTCTTCTTACAGAGTGAATGCCTTTGTGATTTGCAGAGTTGTTCAACASTCAGAGAATGAAAGCTATTTAATCACCCTCCATATGAATTGTAARTAAAGTTTTACAATTGTCCCACCTCGAGGGAAATGAAAGGGAAAAAAAGGAGAGAGACTTCTTCTCATTGTAAGGAAACCATTTTTAATAGTGCCATGCCTATACCCAAATGTGAACATCTTTTATATCACTAGCAGTTTTCCACCCATCACATCTCATTGATATTCTGCTTCATTAAAGTCTCATGATAGAAAAGTTATTAATATGCAGAGGCAGTTTTATATCAGATTGGGGGRAAAAAAAMCCCCTCAACTCAAGTCTAATAATATAATTACTGATGTTGTATGATGGGAAATCACTAATGTGATTAGAAGTGCCTGACAGATTATAGAAAGAGATTTGATAAAGTCCACCTGGGTTTGGAGAAGTCAATTGATCCAAGTCTCGGCTGCTG
>QVAJ01000514.1:287618-299516 GCA_003546035.1 Mixornis gularis | reverse complement strand
CGTGCTCAGGACCCCAGAGCTGGGGCAGGGATGAGCCCGGGAGGGGCTGCAGCTTCCTGAGCACCAGCGGGGAATTTTGTGTTATCATTGGAGAAGAACTAAATGCTYTCTGGTGCTGAGGGATAAARTGAAAAGAAYGAAGSCTGCACTGGGCACCTTTCRATTTACAGAACTCCTTGTACTTTATCAGGTGTGCCAGTGCACCTGTAGCACTCTGAATATTATAGAGGAATCATGCCATTTCCACATATAATGATTGTCTGTCCAGGTGTTCTACTGGGATTTCTGTCTTTCTGTGGTCTGCTCACTGTAGGATAGTCACTGAAGGTCAGTTGCTGCTCACCTAAAAAATATTTACCTTCGTTTACTTGGTGGACTGGGAACTGGAGTCTCAGGATAAACTCTGCACTGAGAATTACTTCAAACTTTTCAAAAGAATTCAATGAGCATTTCTGTGTAATTAGGAGGAAATCCTCACTCTTATGTATTTCACGAGTTAAAGGAGATGTGTATAACTGTGTGGCTGGAAAGTTCATCCCAGTTCATGACTGAGGCTTATGATAAACAAATTTCAGGTGTTAGAACAGAAGCAAATGTGTGCGTGACTCGCAGGCAAGGCCGAAGCGGGGCTGTGCCTCCTGCGTGCCCAGTGGGCATTGGCTGTGCCTGGGGGCCGGCAGCCCTGCCCAGCACCTGGCAGAGGGCTGCAGGCTGGGGAGGGGAACTGCCTGCAGCCAAGTCCAAGGTCCAGGCTGATAGAGCTGCTCATACCTTGGCCCCAGCTCTGCCTGGCATCTCACCAGTTGTATCCTGCCCACTGYCTTGGGCCACGCTGCAGTGAAGAGTCTGTGCCGCAGGGTAACACTTCACACTGAACACCTCGTGGGATCCTCTTGGAAAAGTGAGACAGGGAGTGCTGCCTGCTTAGTGCTGACGTGGCCAGGCCTGACATCGGGAATCAGGGCTGTYCCTGGCACTGCCCTGGGAYCTGCTGCAGCYTCATGTGGCTCTAGGTTACAGAATCTCAGAATGGGTGAGGCTGAAAGGGACCACAGTGGGGTTCTGGTCCCACACCCTGAGTCAAACAGAGTCATGCCACAGCATGGATCTGGAATATCTCCAGTGAAGGAGACTCCATAGCCTCTCTGGGCAATCTGTTCCAGTGAGTGGTCACTTGCAAAACGAAGAAGTTCTTCCTCATGTTCAGGTGGAACTTCCTTCAGTTTCTGCCCGTTGYTGGGCCCCGCGGAGCAGAGCCTGGTCCATGCTCTGAGCCATCTCTACCGATATTCATACATCAACTCCTGTGCTGGCACCGGTAGCAATAGGTGGTGCAGCAGCCGCCAGTGTATGCTCGGGCACGGGGCTGAAGCTGCGGCAGAGACCGCACCGGGAGGCAGGTTCTGGGGACGGAGCAGGTTCTGCGGACGACACAGCGCCGCGCACGCCGTGCTCCCGCTGCCCGCGCAGGAGGCGGGCTCGCGGCCGGCCCGGCCCGGAGGAAACGTCAGCCGGACCCAGCGCCAAAGCTCCGCCTCACGCAGGCGGCACCGCCTCTACTTAAAGCGTGGCCGGSGCTGCTGCTGCCTTCTCCTGCCTGCCCCTTCGCTCCGCCGCTCCACCATGTCGGACCGGCTGCCCTACAAAGTGGGTGAGTGCGAGCCCCGGGCCGTCCCCGTGGGGCTCGGCACCACCCCCGGGCCGGGGCAAGTGGGGCGCGGGGAGCGCGGCCTCTGCGGCCGTGGCGCCGCGCTGGATGCGGCCACGGGGGGGAGGACGGCGGGTCCTGCCCGCRGCGGAGCCAGGCCTGAGCCCCCTGTGCCCTGGGGGAGCTACCGCGGGGAAAGAGGSCTCGAGGGCGCTGCACCGCTGGCTTCCCGCTCGCGCTTGTGTCGCTCTCCCTGCCCGGCTGCCCCGTCCCTCCCCCGCCGCTCAGAGCCTTTGGCGGGAAYAGGCTTAGTACCGAAGGTGAAAGTATTTCCTATCCTGAGACCTTTGACTCATGTACCGTGAAGGTTTTGGCGGGTATTTTTGTGGACCTGAAACTTCACAAAGGGCCCCAGTTTTTATAAAGAGCTGGATGTTCTTGGAGGCTTCATTCCAAGAAAAGAACATTAGTCTGTAAGGCTCAGATTCATAAATAATTCACCCTGGAGGCTCTGAACCTAAAATGCTGCAGGTTATTTTTAAAGCAGCCCTGGTAAAGCTACCAAGCCTTTAACAGAGGTAAGATTAAACCTCCTCCTCTTGATGTATTTGTTTCCATGATCCTTCCCTTGCCTGTTTTCAGTCCCAGTGATGTACAGACTGTGCTCCAGTCAGCTCTAGCACGTGCAATAGCTTCAGTGGCCTCAGGTTCATTCTGTAGCAAAATGCACTTAGCCTGTCTGTATTAAACCCTGCAGTCTGACTTGGAGTCCTGGTGTTCCCCAGTGCTCTAAATAGTCTGTGTTCACGAGGTAGGTGACAAAAAAGCATCTGGCTATGGTCTAAATGGAATGGTGAGCTTGTGAAATCTCTCAAAGAATCTAAACCGAGTAAGAAGGACACTGTGTTGGCTGGTGCTGGAGATTTGATGTAGCCAGGTATTACCTGCTTGACCCTTGTGTTTTTAAGGCTGGGGTTGGACATCCATGGTGAATGCAGTGAACCTGTCAAAGGTCTCTCTTGCACATTTTTTACTGAASTTTTCTGCTATAGATCCTTTTTACAAAAGTAGAAGTCGACTGGTCACTAAGGTATTTATGGTCACTTAAAATAATTTTTGTGGATCTAAGGGGGAAGGACCTGCAGCTTTGCTGTGAGGAGGGGGAGCTAAGCTGGGCTCAGCTCCTGGTGCACTCTTAGGGAGCATTCTCTGTGTGGGAAGCCAGTGYCCTACAGCCAACCCCTCCCCACATGCAGGTCAATACAGTGGAAGTCAGTCCCTATAGGAAGCTTTGGACTCTTGGGGASTGTCTGTAAGAAATGCTTAAGGCTGTGGCTTACTGAATTCATGGGCCTGGAGATGTCTGTGTGCTAGATCACAGTTGATTTAGACTCACTTGTAGTAGCATGTTTATTTTTAGAAGGGCTGTTAAGTTTGGTCTAAACTTGTGTAAAAGCCTCTGTACCATAGCAAAGAACCAGGGAGTAACTGGAATAGGGTCTGGTTCTTCTGCAGCTCTGTCTCCCAGCTGTTGCTGGGTGTTCAGCTGTTGCAGCCAGTGCCTACCCACAAGTGTGTGAACAGATATCAAGGTCTCAGCTATTTAAACTCTGACACCTGTCCTGCTTCTCTTGCAGCTGACATCAGCCTTGCAGACTGGGGTCGCAAGGCCATTGAGATTGCAGAGAATGAGATGCCAGGGCTGATGAAGATGAGGGAGATGTACTCTGCATCCAAGCCCCTGAAAGGCGCCCGCATCGCTGGCTGCCTCCACATGACCGTGCAGACAGCAGTGCTCATAGAGACCCTCATCGTGCTGGGGGCTGAGGTAATGTGGCTCTGAGTTTCTCCTTCAGCTCTTGGGTAATTCTCTGCCAGGTCAGTGCTCCTGCTTATGTAACACCTTATGGAATCCTGGCAAATATCTGTACTTTTTAGATGAGGCTGCAATCTGCAGATGGATGTATTATGTCTTCTCTCCTTGAGCAAGAAGTTTGTTGCCTGCCCTCAGCACCCCTGGAGTGTGTGTGTTCTCTGTGGACAGGCTGCAGCTTTGAGTGCYTGTTGTCCCCTGTGTTCAGTGCCCTGGGCAGTGCCCACGCAGCCATGCTGTGCTYGGGCTTGCAGTGCTGTGGCTGCTTATGCTGCAGCTCTAGGGACTGCCTCCAGCACAGATTAGCCCATATTAAAAGCCCCACTCTGCCCTGGTAAAGTCAGCAAAATCTAATGAAGTTTTCTGAGAGCTCATGCTGGCCCTTGAGCTGTGCAGGAAAACAACAGACATGCAGTGTGGCTCAGGGCCTGAGGGCTGTGATTTTTGTGTGACTATGGACCAGTTACTCCCATCCATATTAAAGTCTGAGCTACTTAGAAGCCATTTACTACCTTATGTCCCATGCCTGACTTGCTGAATGAAGTCCAGACATCACAGCTGAGTGTTTGCTGTACAGGGCTTGAGGAGAGCTGGGTATCTGAGCACAGTCTGCATTGCTTGTGTGCTGAGCAGGGAGCTGACGGGAATTTTGAGGGATTGTTAAGTGTGTATATGATCTGAATTCTTTCTTCCTGCAGTTTGGCTGCCCAGAGGTGCCCTATGCAGAATCCCTCTCTGGGAACACTTGAGAATTGAGCAGTGTCATGCTGATTGAAAGGTGCTGGGAGAAGGAGGAGTTTTTTCTGCAGTAGTGAAGGTGTTTCCTCAAAAAGAGAAGGAAGTAGGTATGGACACTGTGCCAGGTCAGCCTGGGCAAGGCACATGCTGCTGGGCAGGTGTTCCCCAGCCTGTTCAGAGCTGTCCTGTGGCTGTAAGTGGTGGAGTTCTGAAGGAGAGCTTTGAGGTGGAGGTACAGTCCTGGCTTTGTTTCAGCCAGTCTATGGGGAACTCCTGTCCCTCTTCAGGATTTAAAAGGAAGCAGTAGCTGTTGAAATTTGGGAAGCTCCTTGCAGTTCCTGTTTGCTGTATCCCCGTATGGCTGGCCTAGGAGGCAGCTGTGTGCTTAGTTAAACATTGTCAAGCTGCTTAAAGCTGTGCATAACCCTAGATCAGCGTTGTATGGGATTCATCCAAGTCATTCAGGGAGGTACCTGCAGAGACTTGGTTTCTCTAAGATGTGGTTGTACCCTTAAAGGTGTGTGCTGTTGTGTCAACTCCTTGTCCTGATGCCTGTGGATTACTTTAGGCTTTGATTTGAGTTTGGAGTCAGCCCTGGTTCATCTGTTCTGTCAGAACTTTGATGCCAGGGAGGGAGGAGTGAAACTGATAAAATCATACCCCATGTAATGAGGATGTAGCTCACTGCAGCATAGTAACTTTGGTGTCCATTTTTTGACTGGGTTAACAAGGATAGAATAAATACTCTGTGCTTCAGAGTGTAAGTTCTGAATATATAACAAAAAATAATCCTTTCCATAACCAGTGATGTAAATACTAGGGTCTGAGCCTATCAGATGTCAGTTATTCTAGGCTCTATGTCACTACTGCAAGTCTGTATCAAGTCTGAAATGTAAACAATATATAGGTATTCTGTATATTTTGAATGTCATTACACCTCCTGATGTCATCTCTGCTGGTTTGGAGGGAACTTGCAAAAACCCAGGTGAGGAGGTGCAGCTTTAGGTAATGAATTCTGTTTTCCTGTGCTCCTTCCAGGTGTTTTCATGACCAGTGTTGGTAGTGTAGGCTGGTTCCTACTGCACCCTTTACTTTGAAATGTCACTTTTTGATCACATGAGATGAGTATCTGAAAACAGGCTGGATGTTTTTGCCTTATTGCCCTCTCTACTCAAGCTCTGTAACCAGTGAACATGCAAATAGCTGCCAGTCAGCCCTGTGGGGAGCATAGGGTGTGTGGCTCTGGGATGTGGTGCTGTGAGCTGCAGTAGGCGCGCAGATCCTTTTCAGTGCAACTCAGCAACATGCTGTTGCTTTTCTAGGTGCCTGAGTCTAGTTATGAAATCTGAGGAAAACACTTAGCTCAGCTGGAAAAGCTTCCATGACTGGAGCACAGAGTGGGAGGTGGGTGAGCATAATCTTTGAGAATGCCTGGGTTGAGTGTAATGTTTCAGCTGCATTTCTGACTCTTGTGAGTGCCAGCAGGTGTGTTGCTGCAGGTCCACACCCTCAGTGGACACTTGCTATATGGCTGTTCTGAAAATCTGACCTTTATTGACCAAAACTTCCCAAACCCACCCTGCCGGGCACCCCAAAGATCTGGAGTATGCTCTGGCTCTCTGGGAGAAGTGCTTGTGAGCAAGGAGGTGGCTGAATATATGGCACAGCTAAAGCTCATTCACATTCTCTCCATGTGACATTATTTTCCCTGACTKAGTCAGACACCCATTTCTCATGTTATCTTTGCAGAGCTACTGAAAAAGGCAGGAATCTGCACTAATTTCTTTCTGCTCTTGTTCTCTTTTTAACTCCTGTGTTTGATAGAGAGTCTGTGATATCTCAGAACTTTGTTCAGCAAACAAAACTTGGTTGTTTTCCAGGTACAATGGTCAAGCTGCAACATTTTCTCCACTCAGGACCATGCTGCAGCTGCTATTGCAAAAGCTGGTATCCCTGGTAAGTTTTCCATGTTCTGGTTTGGCTGAGTTGGGCTGTACTGCCTATTTCTGCTAAATCAAACTGTGTACACATCAAGCTCTTCTGAACAAGCTTGTGGATAGAAACAGCCCATCAGAAGCAGTGGTTGTTGCAAACCAGGACATTTGATTCAAGCTGTGTTGCATCAGCCTGTGCACAGGTGTCTCAGCAAAGGCTGCTGTTGGGCTCTGTGTTAGAGCTCATTAAGATGATGGAATGGGCTGGGTGATGAAATGGAGTGGTGTGTAGGTGTGTGTAGCTGGAGGTGTTTGGTGCTTTCCAGCAGGCTCTTTGCTAAACAGGGTTTGGAAAAGGTAACTGCCATGTGCCCTGTCACAGTGGAGGTCAATACCCAAGATATTTTTAGGCTAGAATTACCCCAGCTGTGTTCCTGCCTAACATCCCTTAAGTGCTGTATCAGGATGCTGCTGTCTTGTTACTGTCAGATTCCTGAGCAATTCCTCACAGATCAGTGTAAGTACCTGAAGCTGTCTGCTGGGTAAGTCAGCTGAAGGAAATGCAATCCTCAGTGCTGGGAACTGCATTTACTGAACCTAGCTGTTGGCAGAGGCTGAATTTGGGTTCTGGCAGTCTGCTTTAGGAGGGGTCTCTCATTATAATGAAATATTGCCACAAGTCTTTCCCTAGCTGTGGCACATTCTGTGGCAACAGTGATCCCTTCATCAGCTCCTTTGGCACTACCAGCTTCAGGCATTGCTTCTGGAGAGGGTTGTCAAAGGGCCACATGGGATTTTTAGACACTGGATTGTCTTCCTCACTGCTTTCAACACCCAAAACTCAACTAAAGAGCCTTTTACAGGTTGAATGTTTGTCAAAGTGTTTGACCTTTGCCCTTTGTATCCTTATTTTTGGAACTTGCTCCTTTTGTTAATATTGCACTTCACATACTGAATGTGAGACTCTGGAGGAATGCTGGTCCTTTGGCTTCAGTATGACATCCTGACACGCATTACTTCAGAATAGGTAATTGCGTGATTGGCTCTTCATGGCTCAAGGTCAGTTTCTGTGTAAACAGAGAAAACATGACAATTCAGCCAAATGTTGGGGTGTGTAAATAATGTGCCCAATACCTGTTTGGGTGCCTGAGTACTTCTGAGGATTGAGTATAGCATGAGAACAGTAGAGATGTCTGGAAAGACACAAATCCTGGTGGATGCAACATGCCAGTGGTGGCAGCCTGTTGCTGGGGCTATRCTGGTATAGAAATACAGCCTAATGAGAGCGGATGAGGCACCTCAGCTTGAATTTTAGTCCTGGGCTAGAGACTAGAATTTAAACTCAGTTGCTGAAGAGTTTATATTCTGCTGCTTAGCTCATGCTGAAGTCTGGTCCCTCTTTTCTGCTGTGCTAGAAAATGCTGTAGTTGTGTTTTCATTTATCTGTATCAATTTGCCCAGTGACTATTTCTATGTGGGGGGTGCTGTGGATGTGAGTCTGCTTTACTTTGCTTCATCTTCTCCTTTTTAACATGGAAGAAGAATAAGGAGAGTAATGAAGTCTCTTAAATTTTGACCATGTTTGTGGCCTGGAACAGTGATTATTCTGAGGTCTGTTTTTCAGTACAAATGTCTCTGCTGGCCTGCAGGCACAGATAATCATCTGTCTGTCAGCTGCTACTGGGAGCTGATGAAATCTTCTTTTGGCTGCTTCACTACATGCTGAGTAAGAAACTGGCTAATGGTTTGTGTTTGTTCCCATGCAGTATTTGCCTGGAAAGGGGAGACAGACGAGGAATACTTATGGTGCATTGAGCAGACCCTGTACTTCAAGGATGGGCAGCCCCTCAACATGATTCTGGATGATGGTGGAGATCTTACCAACCTAGTTCATACCAAATACCCACAGCTGCTGAAAGGTGACTTGTGTTTTGTTTTGGCAGGCACAGTTCTGCCTGGGAGGCTCTTTGGGGGGAGGTGTTTCTGCAGGAATTCGCTGCTGGTGTAAAAAGGGGTGGGGGAAGAGGAACAGGCATGTGCAAACAGGCTGTGAAAGTTCCTTACAGTTCAAAACCAGAATCTTTTACCTGCAGGAGCTGTTTCTACTTCTGCTTTGTAGCACATAAGCTGCAATGACCTGTCCTGGCCACACTTCAGTGTGCCCCATTACCTGAGAATGACCAGTAGTTCTGCTGTCATGCCAAAAGTGTCCTGGAAGAGGGGTGTGTTCTAGAGCTGCTCAATGTCTGTTTGCAATCAACAGTTTTAATTAATGCATTTCTTACCCATCGTCTTAGTGCAGTTCTGAATGAAGTCATGACCATCTGTAGCCTTCTGTGAAAAAGGAACAGTTTTCTACCTTAAATACTCATTCAGTTTGTCAGCAAAGATGCCGATGGAGTCAGGGTTGGGACTCTTGCTTTGATTTGCCTTCAGTGCAAGTTAGAAAAATTGATTGGTGGTGTTGCTAACATGTGTTTATGTAAAAGGTTTATGTGAAGGGAATTTGACATGACCAGGCTGATCTGTGCCTGGTGAGTATGACAGACTCTCCTTAGCCCTGCCAGTGTCCATCAGCTGTGCTGCAGCAAGATGTGTGCCCAGGGTTGTTAAAAGGGCACGTTTAAACCCTTGTTAAAGGGCCAGGGTTGTTTGGTCTGGGATGTGAAGGAAATTGGGTGGTGATACAGTGGGGTATGTTGCTKTAGAAACCTGCTGATCAGCTCTCCTCTGACTTGTGCTCTGCTTTAGTAGGAAGATAGGAGGAAAAAAATCTGAAGGTGGCAGGCTGTGAATAGGGGTGTGTGAGGGGMGTCTGGGGCTCTGCTCGTCATCCATGTGCTGCTGCAGGTAGGGGCACCAGGAAGAGGGGAACTTTCTCTGAGGACAAGCCTCACTTTGTCCTTCATCCTTAGCCTGATGTCACTTACAATCCAACACTCAACGTCTTTGTGTTATTTAAACTGTAATGAAAGGTTTTCATTGGTCTTTGCTTAGCCTCTCTTCTGTCAAAGATCTTGTGGYTCCTGGGTTACCTCTGCGATACTGATGACCTCTTGCTTTTCCCATGTTTGATGCCGAGGAATACCACAATTGATCATACCTCTCTGTTTTCCTTGTGTTTTCAGAGGCTGAAGAAAGTATTTTCCATGTTCATTCTCTGTTTTGCCAGGTTGTTTCCCTGCCATGCACACCTTGGTTGGTATCCTTGTTCCCAGGGTCTTTGAGCTGAACGCTTTTCGCACTTTCAGCCCTCCCATTGTACTTCTTTCTCCTCTCCAGCCCCTTTCACCCTCSTGCTTGTCTTTTGATGCTGGTGTGGGAGGGACTGGCATAATACAATGCAGTAGGACAATGGCTCTTAAACTGTCTCATGTCTTGGCATCCATCTGTAGTCTGTCTCTGATAAAAACATCCCTRTCCAGGTTTGCTTCCTAAATTCATAGAAATGACTCTTCCTCTGGGGTTTTGAAAAGTCTAGGGAGGATGCAATACCTTTCAGTGTTTCCCTTCCCAAAATGTGTGGCTGTCTGCACTGGCTGTAGTTGAAAAGCTCCTTGCAGCAGTTCAGTAAATTAAGACAGATCTCTGTAGAGGGTAGCAGACTTGATCTCTTTTAACTTCCAGTCCATTGCTCCTTGGAAACAGCAAAACTTCCAGAATGGGATTCACAGAGTAGAGTCTTGATCTCCATAATCTGAGATCTGTGCTTAGCTCTTTGCTGCAATGTCTGCTTAAATGAAGCAGTGTAGCAACCAATTTTGGTATCTTACAGCTAACAGAGGCTAATATACCCTAAGGGCTTGTGGGGATATCTGACCTTTGTGGAGGTGGAACAAGAGTGACATTAGCAGAGCATGCACAGTGTGTAGATTGTGAGCACAGGAGACATTTTGGCATTAGGCAGCTGAAAATGCCATTTAACATTTAAAGGCTGGATAAGTTTTCTGGGCTAATTTCAGAGGGGATTGTCTTCCATGCTTYAGCTGCTTCTAATTTAAATAGTTTGATCCTAGTGTGCAGCTAGTAGTTACAAGTAGTATTCCTTCAACTAGAAGATGAGTTAAATGTGTGTGTGGAACTGCTCAGTAAGCTTCCCCTCTTCTGAAGTGTGCCTGCAGTTAGAGGGCAGAATGGCCTTTGTACTGTTGGCTTACTCCATTAAGCCCAATGCCCTTAATACCAAGAGAAATAAAGGAAAAAAGGAGGAAAAAGAGAACTGACCAAAGGAGAAAGTCATCTRTGCAAAAGACCTGTGTGGAGAAAAGTGGCTAGTCTGTGGTTCTTTGACCAGACTTGCTCATTGCTCAGGTGGGAAATAAAGRGCAAAGCAGGTCTGAGCATTTAGCAAGGCTGTGTCAGTTTAACTYAAACTTGTCCTGGCTGCAGGCCCTTCCTCTGCTCTCCAGTCTCTCAGGCATTGACCATGAGTGATGTAGGCAGCACTTGAGGCAGCTGCAGAGTGGTTTAGACCAGCAGTAAATGGCACCTGGGGCAGTGCTGGGGTGCCTCCAGGGAGGGGAAGCTGTTGGCATATGGGATGTGAGGTCTGCTTAGTGCCATGGAAAGACAATCTGCTAAGCTCAGGACTCGCATGTGGAGAGCCTTTGAAGGATGAGGAGCATGTCTCCTATTTGCCAGATACACAGGAGGATAGAGGGCAGGTTTGAACTGGAGGTTCCTGCCATGACCTCCAAAAGCTTTCCTTCAAGGGGATGACTGTCCATTATCCAGGCAGTTGCTGTGGAAACTGATGGTTTTGGGAGACTCTTCAGATCCTCCATTTCAYTGTGCACAAGGCTGCACCGTGAACTTTAAACTCTCCTCTCTCCTCCAAGCAAGCCTTAAATATGCCAAAACCTGAATGCATTCCCTCTGCAGGTGACCATCAGGGAAGTGGTGCTATTGAGGGCTCTGTGGTGAGATAGAAGTGGTGGGGATCACAGATCATAGCTTAATCACAAAATCACCGAATGGTTTGGATTGGAAGGGACCTTCTCAAGGCCATCTAGTCCAACCTGCCTGCAATGGGCAGGACACCTTCAACTCAGGTTGCTCAGAACCCTTTGAACGTTCCCAGGGATGGGTCATGCAGCACTTGTCAGGGCATCCTATGCCAACTACATTGTAAAGAAAAGCTGCCTTATATCTAGTCTGAATCAACCTCTTTTGTTTTAAAACCATTCCGCTGCCTTATATCTAGTCTGAATCAACCTCTTTTGTTTTAAAGCCATTCCCCCTTGTCCTGTTGCAATGGGCCATGCTAAACAGTGTGTCCACATCTTGTAAGCTCACTTCAGATATTAAAAGTCTGCAGTGACCTCTCTCTGGAACCTTCTCTTCTCCAGTTAATCAGCCTTTTCCCTTCTAGTGCAGTTGGTCTCATTTCCTTCAYGTGCTACAGAGTGGTCTGGGCAGCAATGGAGGGTCTCATGGCTCAGTCTCAGGCTCCACAGGGGAATCTGTCCAAGTTCTGCTGTGAGAACCATGTAGAATTGCATTCAGAGTTCCCTGCCTGGGCTTGGATGAGCTCACAGCTGGATTTTTTGAGGAGTGAGGATGGATTGGGACCAGACTGGTCATCTGTGCGTGAGCAGTGCCCTGGAGCCAGGCGGACCAATTGTGTCATGGGGAGCATCACCAGCTGGTCAAGGGAGGGGATTGTCTTGCCTGTTCTGGGCTTGGGAAGCCTCACCTTGAATATT
>QVAJ01000514.1:265994-286938 GCA_003546035.1 Mixornis gularis | reverse complement strand
AGCTCTGCCAGGGATGCCCAGGGTGGGGTTGTTGGGGTGTCTGTGCAGGGCCAGGATGATCCTGTGGGTCCTTCCTAGCTCAGGCCGCTCTGTGGGTCCGTGCGGGCTGGGCTGAGGGCGCCCCGGGCTGTCAGCAGAGGGCGCTGCGGCGCCGCGGAGCGCGGCCGGGCCGGGGCTGAGGCCGATCCCGTTTTCCCTSCAGGCCCCGATCCCATTTTCCTTCYAGGCCCCGATCTTGTCTGCCCCGGGCACACCGACYCCGAGGGGCTGCGGCAAAGCACCTGCCTGCCTCCCCCGGGATCCGGGCTGCTGCAGCCTGCCTGGGAGTCTGGCAGGCACAGCACCGGCAGGTGCGGAGATGTGTGGCTCTGAAGCACATCCTCTGGTGTTCCTGCAGTTGTTTGAGGGTTTTCATCTCTTCCTTGCTCTCGCCAAGGGTTTTTTTAAYTTAAGCCTCTGGGGGAAGCTCCCAGCTCCTGGATGAGCTGGTTTGCACAGCATCGACTCCAACTGAGTCCAACTTTTACTTTCCCCACAGGAATTAGAGGTATTTCAGAAGAGACAACCACTGGGGTTCACAACCTGTACAAGATGAAGGCCAATGGGACCCTGAAAGTGCCAGCTATCAATGTGAATGACTCTGTCACCAAGGTAATACAGACAAAACCCTTCTGCAGTGTTCTGCTCTCTGACCAGCTTGGTGTTGGGATGTTGTCATTCCCATGAAAGTATTCCTTCTTTTGCCGAGCTTTTCCTGACCTGGTTCTGAACAAAGATTTTCACCATATTCTATAAGTGAGGCCTTGATTGACAGTGRTCACACAACTGACACCAAAAATGGTGGCAAGCATCAGCAGTTTATTATCCTAATAATAAYAAAAAATAAGTATAAAAGTAAAACTTGCATACGTTTTCTCCATGAACATCCACAAGCAGCATCATGCAACACTGACTCCTTCTCTTTGCACGACTGGCCAACCCACTCTTTTATAACACGCTTCCTTATTGGACACAACTGTGACCTATTAAGGGCAAGGCTGCTTCTGCTCTTTGGTAATTAGTACAGCTGCAACTCATCCGGGTGAGGGTGCCCCGCAGCACCATCTCTATTCTCTTACAATYCATTCTCCTACACTTGGTGTCATTGTAAATGCCCCATTGTCAGGACATCAAGGGGGTTTTTGTATGTAAGGATGTCCATTCTTCTGCTGTTTAATAATGTGAATACACTTTTGGAGAACATGGTTCCTGGGCACAGTCAGTACCTGTGTTGAGGAGCCTTTCCTCACTCTGGGTAGCTTAAAACCCCCAGGCAGGTGTCAGGTACCAGCTAGAAAAGAGAGTGTGACCTCCTTGAGCTTGTGCTGGTRAAGGCTGGTTGGTCAGCCTGTGGCTGATGTCTGTCAGCAGCAGTTGCAAAGGAGAGGGCAGGAGGCAGATATTTATCCCTAGCTTAGCTTTAGTACTGCTTTCAAGATAAACCCTGGTGAATTGAGAATGAAGTGGAATGGTGTTTAAAGGATTTGGCTGCAGRTGAATTATAGTGGGAATTAAAGGTGTGCTAAAGGTTTATGCATCTTGATGTTTTTTAAATCTAGTTACTGACTCTATTTCAAGTTCCCATATAGACATTATCCTGTTGGTTTGGAAGTTCTCATGTTTGGCCTGCCTTCTCTGCAGTTTGTCTCCTTTTTGCTCACCAAGATGCAACTGACATTTATTCATGGGTAGAGGGCTGGAATCCAGTTAATGTTGGAAGAAGTTCTTTACATCCTTTTCACCYAGATTTGTGCCACTTGCATAATGATTATTAATACTCTTTAGTAGATTTGGAAATTCAGATGTTTSTAGCAAAGCCTCTTGAGGGGATTTGGGATTCATGTGCCAAGCAAGTGSTTGTTTTCAAGTACTGTTTGGTATTTATACAGTACAAGATTTGTACTAACCACAGTTACAGATCTCTGGGAAAATGTGCAACTGAGCTGACAARTTCTGCTCTCCCAGTCTGATATTTCCAGTTGGTGCCAGGTTCCTGTGCTAAYATTTGGAGAGAGAAGGCAGGCACAGCAGCCAGCTCTCTTCTTCCCCTCTGTCACTCAAATGTATTTTGGGTGGGGCAGATGTCTGCATCCAACACTCTACTCTCTTGCCTGCATGGGAATGCACAGACACCTTGAAGGCTTTGATTGCAGTTGGGGGATTTGGTGATGAGGAATCAAATCTGACCATACTACTTTGCTCCATGCTCCAAAAAAAAAAAAACTACAGGACTAGGAAAGAGGGATACTAATTGGCAGTAGCTCTAGAATTTGAAGGATTGATAAAYGCAATTTTCTGATACAGTAATGGCAGCCATGCCTCTGATAATGTTTATAGGCACTGAGTCAGGAGCTTCTGGATCTGAGGTATAATTTGTTACACTTTGGCCAGTTTCTGCCATGGGCAGTTTATCCCATTTCTATTCATACTTACAAGAACTGTAGGTGTTGTGGGTACACTTTCCACTRGACCAGATTGCTGCCTAATCTTAAGATTGCTTGTAGCAGGCAATGCTGTGTTCAGTGAAAGCAAGAAGGATTCGTGTCCTAAGGCTGTAGAAAGCCAGGACAGGGTTTGAGACCAGAATTTTGCTGTGAATGGAGATTTTTTTAGCATTTCTTCCTTGGGGAGCACAGCACAATGTTAGTAGCCAGATTCTTTAAAAAGTCTTGGTCTCTGTAACTCCCCTGATAATCAAATCTGTTTGTACAGCCCTGACCTTTTTTTGGTCAAAACAAAAAGCCCCAGGAGAAGAAGCATTACAAAAAACAGCACAATAAGGCATGTTTGAGTTTGGGAAGGTGTTAAAGAGGTAAAGTAATATTTGATGTCTGACTTTGCAGGGCAGTTTTGATCGGAGTGGTCTGACTGTTAATGTCAGTGATAGAGTAGGAGGATGTTGTGTGATGGGGCATTAGGAGATGAAATCCAGGGGTCCCTGGTTGCAGTGACCATTATTGTGAATGGCTGCTTGCTGAATTTTTCCAAATCTGAGCAATAGTGAGGTATTGACAGTGTTAGGGTAACTCTTCATGGGGGAAGATATAATTTTGATCTTCTGGGGTTGTAGGAACCAGTTTCTCCAGCTGAGGTGAGCAGCTTGCTGCTCTGCAGGCYGGATATGTTTTACAAAGATAAGATGATGTGCTGCTGGTGTGTTTTGCCTTCCTGTGGCACTTGGTTCAGTTCATTGATAAACAGCAGCAGGGAAATGGTGAATATCTGGTTTAGGAACTCAGATGTACATTGGTGTGAAGGACACTTGATAAATTCAGGTTACCTCTAACAAATTTTTAGCAAATCCAAGTCCTGGTCAGTAGACACAATGTATTTAGGAAATGCTTCTCATCATGTTGAAGCCTGTGTCTGATRTAACCCTATTGAAACTGGATAATTAAAAACATCAAACCAGGTTGTCTTGTTCCTAATCCTCATGGTGGTTGAAGTATTTAAGTGACTCTCATAGTACTTGCATATAAGTCCACTTTCTTTCTCTAGAGAAATTTCATTTGAGTGGCTTTCATCTGTTCTCTTTTCTCCCTCAGAGCAAGTTTGATAACCTTTATGGCTGCAGAGAGTCCCTCATCGATGGCATCAARCGTGCCACAGATGTCATGATTGCTGGGAAGGTGGCAGTGGTGGCAGGATATGGGGACGTGGGCAAGGGCTGTGCCCAGGCCCTGCGGAGCTTCGGAGCCAGAGTCATCATCACTGAAATCGATCCCATCAACGCGCTCCAGGCAGCCATGGAAGGTGGGAGCTGAAGCAGAGCGGGAATTTSGGTGCCTGACAGGGTCTCTGCATGTCAGTGTAGAGCAGTAAATGAGAGCGGGCCAAGAGAGGTTCAGTGGGTTTCAGCCCTGTCCCTGCTGAGGTACAGTTTAATCCAGTTTAACTGTAGCAACTCTTTCCTTGCTGTTGAGGAAGGAGTTTATTACTAGAGGCCTTGAAGGTGTGTTTGGAGTCAAGGATTCAGAGACCATAATGGGGTAAGGCTGAGGGATTGTCCTCAAGTTGTGCAGTTCTAATCTCCAGTGTGGGATAAGGCTTGACTGGAATTAAAACATTAAAAAACACCAGGTCTTACCCTCCAGGTTTTTTTGAAGAGCAATGCCATGCTCTCTGTCTTTCTAGCTGAGGTCAGGGCATGCTCTGGAGCTGTTCTCTTCTGTGGGTGCCTTGTGTAACTGTGCCTCTTGGTACCACTTTATCCCATTTATGTTCATACCTGCTAAGAACTGCAGGTGTTGTGGAGGAACTTATTTTGCAAATTCGACCCCCTGAATCCAGTCTGAGTGCTGTGCTAGACTATACCTCTGGGCAGTGAATKCATAGATCCACAGATTTGAAAAGGGTGAGGGATGGATGGTTTTTGTGCTATGTTGGTGTTTAGCAAGACCAGTATCCCACTACCTTGCATCATCCCTAGGCCAGGTGTGGGCAGAAAACATTGGACTCATTCTTTCTCTGTACTTTTCTACTTCTAGTATTGTGTCCCACTTGTTAATAAATGCTGGTGGTTGTGTAGAGAAGCAACTTTTTCTCTTTACAGGTTATGAAGTTACAACCATGGAGGAAGCCTGCAAAGAGGGCAACATCTTTGTCACCACCACAGGCTGCACTGACATTGTGCAGGGCAGGTATGGCCAAGTCATTTGCTTTAGTGAAAGCATACCTCTACAGTTAGATTTCTTTTTTGTAAATACAATCATAATCTGTCAGCACTGTGGTTAGGATTAGCACRCAGTCTGACTTCTTGACATCAGAATTTAGCATGAATTTAGTGAGAAATTACGTCTTTGGTCAGTTTTGTTGGATGTTCCTGGCTTATGGAATATAATGATGGAGAAACAAAAGCTGCAGAGGGGTAGATTGACTTTTGGAGGATGAGGGCATCAGGGCTGAATTCTGTGTTAGGCCAGACAAATGTGAATAGAAGAGGAGGCAGGTAAAGGTTGAAAGTGATTCCATCAGTGGGTGCATATAGCAGCTGAAACCAGCCTGTTCTCAATGAACTGCCTGCAATGTTTGGTTACTGCTTCACAGATCTCAGTTTATAGCCCCAGCTCCACACAGACTCATTCCTTTCTTTGCCATGATGACTGTGCACATTGTAATGGAAGATGAGATTAGGTGGGAGGAGATCAGGCCATTAGTGTCTAGAGATATAAAACTGTTGGGAACTTCAAAGTCACAAAGAAAATTATTTCTTCCATATAAGAAGGAGAATAACTGCAGGTATTTGTTTTGACGAATCAAACAAAATTTTATTATTTTCCATACTGGGAAAATACTTTCTCTACAGTAAGTTCTTATATCCTTGGGAAATGTCTTTCCCTAGAAGCTTGAAAGTCTTTTCCAGTAGACTTCTCATGCCTGGAGGGGTTACCAGCCCCACACACCTTGTGATAGTCAATGCAGTTAGGGAGCTGGGCACTTGTCAGGGCTGTGGATTGGAGCATCTGCTGAGGGAGAAAACTGTGTGGATTAACTTTTGATACAACTTTTTTCTTTTGCAGGCACTTTGAGCAAATGAAGGATGATGCCATAGTGTGTAATATTGGCCATTTTGATGTGGAAGTTGATGCGAAGTGGCTGAATGACAATGCAGTGGAGGCAGTGAATGTCAAACCTCAGGTAAGGCAGCCTTTCCACAGGCTCTCCTGCTGGAAAAAGGCAGTAGCTACTCTGTTTCTAGAGAGTATTTCACTTCAGGTTCTTTAGTATTTCTAGATTTTTTGGAAGCCACTTTGCTCTGGTCAGAATGCAGATTCTGCTAACCTGGAACAAACTGCACGTGATACTCTTGGACTGGCATTAAAGCCCGTTTCCAGCCTGTGCCCAAGTCCCTCAGGGTGATCTCTGGGGAGAGGTGCCTGGTATGGGTACATCTTTCTCCATGTGTTCACACTTCCTTGAGACACAGGAACCTACCTTTAGTGCTGATTGTAGAGACAATTAATTGCATCAAGTCAGTTCAGCTTTGATGTCTGGGGTGTGGGCAGGGGGTTAGCAAATGTGCTAGCTTTGATAGCTCTGAGCTGAAAACAGTACCATASCTCAGCTTCAGAAAGCAAGTTAGATGAGGAATACAGAGCAGACTATTAGAGACCTTATAAAACTTAAAAGCAGAGCCCATAGATTGCCTGGTGCCTGACCTGAATTTCCTCTTGTGGAGCTGTTTGCTCATGTACTGCTCTGCAGCTCATGCTCTGCTCTGCAGCAGAACAATCATGGTCCTAAGGGAATCTCAGTGGAACCTCTTTTGGGATTCTGTCAAGGTTTGAAAAAATTCACACCTCTTTGTTTTCAGTGTGGTGTGTATTTTTTAATCTACTCTGAGACTGAAACCTCAGGAAAGCCTGTCTGGAGCTCTGCCAAACTTGGGCTTCTCTTCCAGATTTGGTGGCTTCATTTTAGAAACCTGTGTGGGCAGACCAGGCAGGATGTTTTACCCTCAGCTTGCATGCCCACCATGTATTTGCTTTTAGCTATGGCTGTAGCTACACAAGGGAAATCAGAATCTGAAAATTTCAGCTTTTCAACTGTGTCTTAAAGCAGAGAAACAAAACTGAACTAGATCAAAAGTCTGTTGTTACACCAGCATTGAGGTAGAACATCACATAAAGCAAGCCAGGCTTTATCTGGCTTGGTGTGGGACTTCTGGCTACYTTTTGAAGAGGAAGTGTCCTTGCTGATAGCAGAATTCAGGGACAGGTTTTGTACTTTTTAATAACACCACACCCAAACATACCTCTCAGATCTCCATTTGCACTTCCAATTTTCATAGCTCCCCTGTGGCTTATTGGCCACCACATCAAAGTCTTGCTTAGCACTTGTGAGAGGTATATTGGGACACTTTGCACTAACCAGGTCTGGARTTACACTCTCAAGTTCTCACTGTGTTCTCACTAGCAAGGTTTGTTCTTGCTCATGGTCTTGGTGGACTTGACTCTGCTCASCAGCTCTTGTCCTAGAGGAGCCCACAGGTACCTGCCTGCTTTCTGCTAGCTCAGGTTGTTTTGAAACAAAACCTTGTATTCTTGAAGAATAAACACTGTTGAAGGTTTAATTGGGTGTTAATATGGCACCACACAAACTATCTGCACAGAGGCAGTAAATCCCTTTTTATATGCTTTGCTTTGAGGAGCCAGTCTGGCATTGATGATGGAGTGCAGTAACGTGCAGTGTGGTCCCAGATATGAAAACTGTAACAAGTTTCTGCTTTTAAAAAGAAATCAAATTACCTTTTGAAAAGGATGAAATTGGGGTCAGGGTTGTCCATATGGATTAATGGTGAAGAAATCTAACTTTCTAAATATTCAGATTTTTACTGAAACCTGGCAGCTTCTTTTCTATATCCTGAGCCAGAGAGGGGAATATAGTGCAAGAGCAAAAATCCCTGACTTTCCATGAGGATGTCTGTCTCTTGATGAGAGGATTAATGCCAGGGCTGAGAGTGGTTAACTTCAGCTGGAGGTACAAAGTAATTGATACCGTGCCCAGCATGAAAGTTTCAGTACCAATGCTGGACTGATGGAAGATATGTTTAATGCTTTAATAAGAAAAACATCTTACTGTGCCATTGTGACTGATGTGTTGCTTTCAGAGGACAGGTAAGGAGAAAATAGGCTTATTACTGAAAAGCTGACAGGTTGGTTTGGTTCTGGGTTTGCTCTGCTGCCCTGCTCAGCTATGTTTGGGTATCAGAGACCGACCTGCAGCACAAACTCAACTTGAGAGGGCAAGGAAAGGTCAAGGTCAATGAACTTTGGCTTGTATATTATTTGCGTGTAGTGTGAACGGGAGTGCAAAGCAGCCAGAAAGTCCAGAGCCAAGTAAATTCCAATGGAGAAAAGRAGAGGAGGCATTTGTTTAAGTGCGGAGAGGCACTCATTGCTTGGATAATTTGAATTCTACTTCTGGAGCAATTTCTTGAGCTTATGAATCAGGCTGTTTATCTGCCTGTATATGTATTTATTTTTGTGTATTAATTTTACATTTTCTATGTATCTATGTGAATGACTCCTGTCAGCACAGGTTGCTGAAGGTGTGGGGTTCTATGCACAAGCCAGCAGCTGTCCAGGAGCAAGTTGTGTGGATATCATATAAGGATATAAGATTTTGACACCTGCACCACCCAATTCAGACTTCAAAACTGAAATGCTACGTTAACTGCTCAACTACCTTTTAGTAGTTCAGTCTGTATATTCAGTGTTTGTTATAAGTAAAACTATAGCTGTTCTCAGAATTTTTCATATTCTGCTTCAATCTGGTTTCTTCTGTTTGTTACTTCCTCCTGTAATTTTTTGATGGCCCATATGGTGTTTTCTTGGGTGGACTGAGCACTGTCACTGGTGGTCCACAATGGAGAATTGGCATGCAAAATAACGACTGCAGCTGCTCAGGGGGGATCATTCTTATCTCAAGTTTTAGCTTTCATATTTTCCAGATTCTGTACTGCATTAGTATATAACTCTGAACTTCATATGAAGTGTTAGCAAGTTCTCTTCACAGTTTAGTTAAGTAAAACAATCCTTTTCCAGCCCAAGAACTGAGGTCACCATTGCAGCTTCAGGCCCAAAAAGTGTAAACAACAGCAAATTGAGGAGAGCAATCTGGGAGGATGRGACTTCATAACCTGAAGCTGTCATTGGACAATTAGCCCCAATATGTAAACAGACCAAAATTTATAAAAGTGTGAAAACTTGTGACTCGGGATCCATCTTGGGTCCATCTTAGTGTAGCCATGGCCGGGCTCTTGCACTGCCTAAGGTGTAGCCTTTGAAGGCCTTTTAATAAATGCCTACTTTGTTCCTTTAACTCTGTCTGGCCTCTGTTCCAGGTAGCMTCTCCAGGCATCATACCTGCTGAGTGCTTTTGGGCAGGAGAAATCAAGGCTGATTTAGGGYTGGTCTTTGAGGTGGTTACTGCCTGCATGTGTTGTGGTGAAATCACAATCTGTCATGTGAACCCAAGAAGGAGAAAATGATGCTGTGATGGAAGCATAGCTGGGGAAGGCAGGTGAAGGCACAGACCTGCTCTGAAGGCAAAATACCTGTTACAGAAAACACGGTTTGTGTTGGTTTGCTCTTGGCATCTCTGCTAATGTCCTGCACAAGGATGTTTTTTCAGAAGAGAGTAGTGTTACAATTACAGCTTCATCACATGTGGCTTTTAATTTACAGGCCAAAGCTTTAAGAACAAAATTGACTATTACATGTTTTTACTTAAAATTAAGTAACTTTCAGCTTCTAAAGTTTAAATACAGCTGTGGGGAAGGACTCTTTTAGATCTGTTACAGTTGCTCTGCATTGCTAGCAGAAGATAAATGGTCTGAAACATTAGGTTTTGTCGAAGTTGGTTGCTGATTATGTTTTAAGTATTTCTAAGGTGCTCTACTCCCAAATACTTGGTATGACATGAGCAATAAATACCAGTTAATACTGAATATTCTTGTGACTTATGGGCCATATTGGTGTTTCATTATTGCTTTAATACTGTAACCTCTTCCAGGGTGAAGGCAGGGCAGAGACAAGCTAATGAGAGGTAGAAAGGAGAAGCAGGGTTGAGATTAACACTACAGGAGTCCAGTCTGGCCCAGTTGGGGCATGCTAAGTGACATTATCTCCTGAGTTATGTAGGACAGTGACATTATTGTCCCCTGGGTTATGTGGGACACTCACAGCTGAGGCCCTGTCTCCTTAGCCCATCTGAGCCTGGATTCTGTGTGCAGAGTCCTGCTGTTCCTGGCTTGGGTGGCTTGGGGAGGATCATGCCTGTGGTCCCTGAAGAGCAAAGCAGGGTACACCAGGAGCCAGGATGGCTGGTGCAGAGGTGGGAACARTTCCAGGGACTTTCAGTAGGCTGAGGGCTCTGGCTGTTAGCCTGCGTTAGATGCCAAGGCTCTGGACTGCTGCATGCCGAGGTGTTTCCTCTTCCCTGTCACCACACACCAGTTGCTGACTGAGATTTACTGCTAGCAGCACATTCCCATCACAACTGGCTAGAACTACACATATGTGGAAAGGCCAGGAGAATTGGGGATCTGGTTAAATAAATTGGGGATCTGGTTAAATACGAAGCAGATGCCAAGAGGAGCGTGCTGTGAAACCCAGGGTTGCTGCAGGCTTTGCAAACACCTGGGACAGAGAGAGGGGTGTCTCTGTTATAATTAAAGTGTTGCAGTGCTGAATTGCTGATGGGAGGGAGGCCCCCGTGTCTGACGTGRCTGTGGCGCTGCTGCTCCCGCAGGTGGATCGCTACAAGCTGCGCAATGGCCGCCACATCATCCTGCTGGCCGAGGGCCGCCTGGTCAACCTGGGCTGTGCCATGGGCCACCCCAGCTTCGTCATGAGCAACTCCTTCACCAACCAGGTCCTGGCACAGATAGAGCTCTGGACCCACAGTGACAAATACGCCGTGGGGGTCCACTTCCTGCCAAAGAAGGTGAGTGACAGCCACGCAAAGGTGCTGGTAAGGAAGCCAACTTCAGGCCAACTTTGTGCTTGAACTGATTTTCCTACTGAAGGTTTTTGTTGTTAAGTSGTTCTGTCTTTCAGAGAATGTTTAGCTTTGGACGTGCTGGATGTGAATAGGCTGTTCTTTTGTGTGCAGAACTGGGATTAGCCTGTCCTGTGACAGAACATCCAGGCACYTTTTTCTTGGGTTTGGTTTCTCTGTCCCAAGACTTAGGTGGTGGTTTGAGTGAGTCTTTTTTACCCTCTGCCCTCTGAAGGCTTTGAGCCAGACGCAAGAATGAACTGGAGTCTCCAAGGTTTCTTCTGGGTTTCTCGTGTGTTTATTATTTCTTATCTTACAAGTTTTCCTCTGTGCCCAGMCGAGGTGTTCACAGCAGCTCAGGCACAGGATGRCTCCCCCCGTGATGGGAGGTCACTACCTTCTTATACAGATAATTTTGTACTTATTATTTACAATTCTGTGCAAATGCCTATTACCTATACTAAAGGGGTCATCTCTACTCTGACCCAGTCTCCTTAAACTGCTTTGTGCCACTATCACTGCAGAAAATGGATGCCAAGGGAGAAAGAGTAGGACTCAGAGTTCCACCCTAAATCCTCCATCTTGTTCCCCAATTCTAAGAACCCAAAACTACAAATTTTTCCACCCAGTGATAAACTACACTACTGTCTGAAACACATTTGTGACTTGTAATTCCTCTCTTCTGTGTTGGAAGTTTTTCTCATGGACTGAAATCAAAGCCTGTGTCTTCCTGGGCTCTGTGCCAGGGTCTCAAACCCCCCTGGACAGACCCCCTAAACCCCCTGGCCAGGATTCAAACCCTCTTGCTCAGGTCTGCCGTGGTCTGTGACCTTCCAGGGCAACTACAGGAATGCCCTGGACTCCAACACTTTTTGACTTCTCTGAGGTGCTGGGAAGCCCTGTGCTGCCTCAGGGTAGTTGGGAAGTTTCTACCAAACCAGCTTGTTCCTTCTACAGACCTGTCCAGCAGCAAAATGTAGTGGGCAGCGTTGAAGCTGGAGTGAAACTGAATCCCTTTTATTGTGGTTGATAGAGTCCTGATCCCATTTGCACCTGAGAGAGCTTATCACAATCTGGCCCTAATAACTTCACAAAATACTAATGACAGGTTTCCTCGGATTTCCCTTTAAACTTATCTCTGCATTCTTTGTTCTTGGAAAAGTCTGGGTCATGTCACAGCTTGAACATTCCTTTTAGAAAAYGTAACATGGTTTTAATTTTCCAAAACAAGCCTGAGAATTTGAGATGGTTCTTGGAAAAAGATGCTGGAGTTAAATCTCATTGACTTTGGAGCACAACCAGGTGTGAGAGTAAATGTGAAAATACTTTCCATTTGGGAAGTAAAATGTGTATGTTTGGCCTTACTAATGAGGTGTTTCCTGAAGAACTTAAGTTTACCAGCTCATCAGTTAAGGATCAAGCCAAGCATACCAGAAACACAGTGTAGGAGTGGATCAAACTGCCACATACTTGTCTTCAAAGGAACAGTCTTATTGACAGTTCTCTTGGAAATGAGAGCCCAGTGTTGCTGATAAAATGTGCCTTCATCCTCTCACTGAATAAAAATATTTAGTAAACATATTTGAACTGGAAATACATAGAAATGAGAAGTAGTGCCCAGAGCAGTTAAACATGAAGTTGCCTGTTAGGGGAGTGAATGGCAGTGATCTCCTCAGGTTCATCCACTGTGACAAAACCCATCTGATCCTCTGTGCCTCACAGAGGGCTTTATTCAAATAAAGCAGTCACCTTGTCAGAACCAACAAAAGAGCTTTCTCTGATAATTTTCTGGATTAGTGTCTTTCCTTGTTCTGTGCAATTTCTTTGAGGTCCAAATGTAAGACTTAACAATTACCAAGTACCTTACACTACACYTTCTTTGACTGCAAGAATATTGCTTTGATCAGGCATTGCAAACATGCACACATTTCTGCAACATGTGTTCCTGGAAATCTAGGAAAACTCTTGTCTCCATGTTCTTGGCACAAAATCTGTCCTGCTCAGCTTTGATTTTAAGGTGAGAATGTCTGCTTACCTTCATCTAAATTTGTTTGGCTCTTATGTCTAAGTCTTGAAGTCCTCAAGCTGAAGCAGCTGTGAAACAATTGATCCCTGCTCCCACTTGAAAACTGCATCTGGGAATTGTCAGGCACTCACTTCCTTTTTAAGTGGGTGGAATTGGTCTTAAATTCACTGGAAATACACTTGTGAGGGCTTCATACCTCAGTCTAATCAACTAGATAATAATACAATTTCTGACCCTCCTTTTGTTTCATGGCATCCTGACAGGATGTACTAGGCCTAAAAACTTGTTTCCCTTCTAAACACAGACCTTCCCCTTAGTACTTTCTTTCATGGTTTACCTGACTCTTTGGTGGATTTCGTGGTTCACTGCCACCATTTCAACCATTTCCTCTTAGGTTTCTGATTTTGTCTTATCATCTTTGGCTGTACTGGTTCCCAAGAGTCAGGTCCACAGTGGTCACTGTGAGCAGGCTGAGCTGCAGTGAGTTACCCTCTGTGCAGATGGAGCTTTTTACCTGGTTCATGGTATGGGATTACTTCAGAGTAGTGGCTTTGTTACCACAGGCCCTTGGAGGGGGAAATCCAGGACTAGTTTTTGAATCATTTAGGCCCTGCTAGTTCACACAAGCTGCTGGTTAGCCCTTGATTGTTTTGTTAATTTACTGCTCTTCAGTTATATTGTAGCCTTTCATGTCTACTTAACTAATATGAGGGACATATTGCTGGTCTTCTCTGTGCTGCTGGGGTTTTGACCTACCTTGTATCTGTTTCTTTTGCAATGATTGTCTGGTTATTGCAGGAATTACAAATAGTCAGACTTGTCCTTGATCCCTGCTTGTGCTGTCCTTTCTACCTCTGAATATCCCCTGTGGCTGTACATCCCCCTCTGACACAGCAGCTTGTTYACCATCCTCCTGTCTGTTTTCTGACTCTCCTGTACCTGCTCCTGGAGTGCTCAACTGCCTTCTAATTTACTGCATTTTTCAGATTMTTGAGATTACACATCTGCCTGACACCTCTGGGACAGAGAAATTAAATCAACCTTTCTGTGCTTGTGTCCTACAGCCCACCTTGGTTTTATTCTTCATGAAGACAGTGCCAGTAGATACAAGTAGTCTTGCTGAATTGGAGATTCTGGAATGAATTTCATTATTCATGTGCCCCAAAGATGGTATATCTGCAGAGGGCAGGAATTTTTTTCCAGTGTTAGGACTTACATAATATTGTAGGATGACAGTGTAGTGTGTCCAGGTGTCTTTGTAGTGGAAACAGGGGCTTTATCATTCTACCAATCTGGATATTCTTATATCTGAAGAGTTTGATCTCTGCTCTTTGCTTGCTGGGTGGATGTGAATGTGTAAATGAGATTGAAATGGGTTTGATTATATGAAATTTTGTCTCACCTTAACCTGACTCCCTCAAAAACACAAGGCTCTTTCATGTGAGTGCATATCTGTGCTCAGACAGGTGAGAGATGTTGGCAGGAAAAAAGCTGTGTCAATGTAAGTCCCCCTTGGAGCTGCTGTTGGTTTCCACATACTCATTTCTCCCTCTGGACTGTGACTTCCTTAACTAATAGAACTCTGTTCAAATGTTCTTGTCTCAATGTTTTGTTTTCCAGCTGGATGAAGCTGTGGCTGCTGCTCATCTGGACAAACTGAGTGTGAAGCTGACGAAGCTGAGTGACAAACAGGCCAAATACTTGGGCTTGTCCAGAGATGGGCCCTTCAAGCCAGATCACTACAGATACTGAGCAGGTGGCACTACCCAAAGACCAAAGTGCAGGGATAGTTGTATTCCAAAGCTCTTGTGTGTGCTGGGCTTCTGAGGACAAGCCTTTTGCCATTTTCCTCTCAGTGCTGCACAACCCCTCCCCTTACCAGGGAACCTTCAGGGCCCTGTCAGTAGAAGAGGATCACTGACTCCTGGAATTAGAATTGGTTACTTAGCTAATGTCACAGTGAAAAGGATCCTATGCACCTTTTGTTGGTTTGTAATGCTCCAATAAGGGGAGCAGGACAGAAGGTGGCTAAATGAGAATGTGTAGTCTCTGAACAGGCTCACCAGGGACATGAGGAACGGTTTCTGCAGGGAAATGCTTTTGCCATGCCCTGCTCCAATCACGTGAATCCCTTTAGGAGACTGGCAGTGTCAGGCCCTCTCCACAACAGTGCTGTGGTAAAGTGCATATTGTGAAACTGGAGGAAATAGGGAGGATATGGGTTGCTTGGTCTCCTTGCTTTAAAATCAACTCAGCCTCCTGTTCAGAGATTAGAGCTGGAGCTTTTTCCTGGGTTAATTTACTTCTTTTGTCAGAACAAAGACCATTTTGTGCTTCTGCCATACCAGCTTGAGCAGGAGTGAGGCAAGAGAGACTTTGAGGAGCCTTCAAGTGTGTTGTGAGCAGCTGAGGAGCCACTGAGGGGATGGTTGGGTTTAGGGACCTTGTTCAGTCCTCTGCAGACACCAGCAGCACATTGCTACCCCCAACTTGATCTCTCTGAGTTGTCATGTCTGCTGTATCATGTTTGTCACTGACTTCAAGTGCTTTTATTAAAGATCTGACTGTGGCCTGACTTGTTTTGTGCAGTGAGATGTTTTGGGGTTTGCCATGCGTTTACCTTTGTATGWTTATTAAGCTACTGCAAATATTTAATGTACCCATGTGAGGTGTCCTCAAGGCAAAAGCCAGTGCAGTGGCTGCTCTGCATCTTGTGCTGGGGCTGGGAAAAGCTGTTCCTCAGGAAATATACTTGAAGGGCTGAATCTTACAGGATGATCACTCTGCCCACACAGAATTATTTCCATGTGCCATGGAAGCACTTTCTTGCCACTCTCCTATTCAGTCAGCATTGCACTGCAGACTACCTCTGGTTTTGGATCTAAGAAGATAAAAGGTTTGGAATGGTGTTACAAAGTGCTTGAAATTCTCAGATTCATGCCCAAACCTCAGTGAACAGTTGGAACAGATGCTGTGGAGTGTGAAATGTTGGAGGAGGAAACAAAAGAGATGGGTAAACAAGATGTTGCTCAGTGTTCAGCTTTTTTCATGGTTTTGTTTTGCACTGACCTCTGAAAAGCACCAGTTTGAACTGAATTTGCGTCCCACAGGGGCACCATGAATCATTAAAGGTGATTATTCTTTAAGAGAACACACAGCAGTTGAATACACATCTAAATGTAGATAATATGCATCTTCTGCTTGTGGCAGAGTAATAATGGTGGAAAATGTCACTGGGGTAAAACAAATGCAGTAGGAAAATAACTTCTGGTATCCTCATTCCTTAGTTTTCACTGCTTGGGCTTTGGCTTCTCAACCAAYTTCACAGCTGAAATCTGCTATGCTGAAGTGCAAGGCTATCATTGTGCTCTTGGATCATGGGTTCCTAAAATTCAATTTGGAAGGGCCACCTGGAGGTATCTGGTTCATCCCTGTCCTCATACCAGGGCCATGCTGAGATGAACTTGCCCAGGAGAGTTTCAGTTGTCTTGGGACAGATCACATCATCTCCTTAGGCTTCTCTCCCAGAATGTGACCACCCTCTGGTGAAAGTATTTGTCTACATTTAACTGGAATTTTCTGTGTTACACCCTATGCTGGCTGCTTCATTTTTTCCCTCTGCACCTCTGGGAAGGGGCTAGTTCCATCTTCACTACATTCATGATTCCAGAGACAAATCAGGGAAGTGTCTAGACAAGCTCTAAAAAGACCTCATTTGCTTTGGAAGGCCCTGGGCTGAGGCATTAAAGTACCAYTGTGAGAACAAGAACTGTCCAGTGACTTCGTAGCACAGCATATTCATTAACCAAACTAATGAAAATCTGATTTGCTGCTAAAAATCCACTATTGGGAACAAGTTAGCAATGTGGGATTATGATGGTTTGATTTGATAAATGCAGAATTTATATTTGGAATATATGTATTAGGTCTTGTATTTATTTTCTGCTGTTGAAAAGGACTAGATCAAACACAGGCCCTAACAGAACCAATGGCAGAATTTGTGCCTCCCTCCCAGTGCAGTTGTGGTTTGGTGGCTGCAGCATGGCTATGGTCAGTACCTGTCTACTGAGTGCTTTGGAAACTGGAACTGCAACAGGAGTACATTGAATATTTTTGTTCAACCTTTTTTGTTCACTTGACATTCTTTATCAGCCTCAGTGGAGTCATCTTASTTCTCACTGTGGTATGAGCTGTTTGAACTTTCTTGAGGGCAATTTTGAATAATCTTTACAGTAAAATACATGGATTTCTCTTCCATTTCAGAAGCTTTCCAGGATGAATGGAAGACTTAGAAACCTGACCTTTGGTGTAGCAGCTGATTTGCTTTAAAAAAATACAAATTGTTATTCCACGATGTGACTCCCTGCTGGTTTCTTAAGGTATGCAATCCACATGACACCAAAAGTGTGCCCAGGTGGGCAGGGAGGCCAAGGGCAYCTGGGCTGTCCCAGGACTGGTGTGTCCAGCAGGACCAGGGCAGTCACTGCCCTCTCTGCTGRGGACTGCTGAGTCCCCAACCCTGAATCCTGGGGGCAGTTTTGGGGCCCTTCACAAGAAAGACATTGAGGGCTGGAGCATGTCTAGGGCAGGGAATGGAGCTGGGGAAGGGTCTGGAGCCCCAGGAGAGGCTGAGGGAGCTGGGAAAGGGGCTCAGCCTGGAAAAAAGGAGGCTCAGGGGGGACCTTGTGTCTCTGCACAACTCCCAGACAAGAGGGGACAGCCAGGGGGCTTGGGCTCTGCTCCCAGGGAACAGGGATGGGACAAGAAGAAATGGCCTCGATTTGTTCCAGGACAGGGTCAGGTTGGATATTGGAGAAAATTCCTTCATGGAAAGGATGGCCAGGCATTGGCACAGCTGTCCGGGGCTATGGTGGAGTCTCCGTCCCTGGAGGGATTCAAAAGCTGTGTGGGTGTGGCACTTGGGGTCATGGGTTAGTGGCAAACTTGGAGGTTCTGGGGGAGTGGTTGGACTCCATGGTGTTAAAGGTCTTTTCCATCCTCAATGACACTAGAATCACTCACCCTTATTGCTTGCTTGCTCTTTATTGGCAAGAGCACATCTGATGTCAGCGTTTTGCTAAATCATTCACAACTAATTTTTTTTGCTCTTTTCACTTTTTTTTCAATCCACATGCTATTAATTCAGAGTTCACTCTAGCCTGAGGTTGAGCATCTAGATTTCCTAAATACAGACTTCCAGACCCATTGTGGCTGCTTTACAATGGTTTTAGCAGGAGCAAATGAATGAAGAATAGCACTAAGGAGAGACTGGCATCTGTAGGTGCCCAGGCTGGGGAGTGTCACCTCCCCAGCACCAAAACCCCTCAAATGGGCTCCTCTGGCATCCCACATCTGGCTGGTGAGTCAGRGGGCAGTGACAGGCTCCAGCTTTTCTCACTTCTGGGCCTCTGCACAGCAGATGTCACAGCACTGGGGTGAGATGTGAGCCACGGGCTCCCTGGATCCGGCCRGGGGATCCCGGAAAGGGGGAGCTGGGTCACTGCAAGCACAGAGTGCACAGAGACAGAGGAGCAAACGTGAAATTCAGTCTCAGACTGGTGAAGCTCAGCAGGTCTGGTGTCCAGGTGAGCAGGGGATGGATGCACAGAGCAGTGCATTTGCTCCCTGTGGAAGGTGTTGTGAGAGGCTGTCTCAGAGCAGCCCTTGGGCCCCTGTCCCAACCAGGCTGAGCAAATGGACAAAGCCCCAAAGCAGCCCTACCTTCAGTTCAGCAGCCTCTTCCCCCCGTCTTGTTTGCAGGATCATTTTGAGGGGCAAAAATTCAAGAAAATGAGATTTCCATGTGTGCCCAAAGGAGATGCAGTTTRGGAAAGTGTGGGCATTGGGTGAGGAATGAGCAGAGCTGATGTGGCTCTCTTTCATACAACTGGCTCAGATTTGCAGCTTCCTCCCATCCCTTATCTCCCCAATACCAGTGTTATAGAGGATTCAYGGCCAATTTAATATAAAGCAAATTTTATTCCGCAAAAAACGATATCAGGAACAGCCACAATAAAAGAAAAACAACTTTGAATGCCCGGGGCCGAATGTTGGGTGAGACGATAGAGTCTGCCTCTGCGGAACAGCACTCCTCCCGCTCACAAATTCCCTGATCCGAGGGACAGTTCTTAGAGGGTTTATTTCCCCTGCAGCAGTGTTCTTTGATAGTCTGGGTGCATTAAACATATTMATGTCTTTTTCTTTCTCTTGTTTCYGTCCTTTTCACAAACTCTTTGGACAAAAYTCTGAGTCTGAATGGACTTCCCAGAATCTGCCTTCAATTCCCGAAGTTGAATATCTGGGCAATGATGGCACCATTGCCGGTCCCCTTATCTCAGATTCATATCGGGCGTTGATGGCCAGGAGAGTTGTCAATCTGCCCAAATAAATGTTTGATGTCGTGTTCGGGCGAGTTCTTTGTCCTACAAATCCTAGCTACACCTGTTGTGGTTCAAACATTTTTACAGATGTAAATTTGCTGCTGCCTGAAAAATTTCTGCCGATCTGAAAACTTCAGTTTAAAATACAGTTTTACTTTATAACATATACTACATTGGTATTGAGGGGTGAATTCATCTTATGTTATTTACCACACCAGCAACCACTGGGTGAGAACTGGAAAATAGTAAGTCCACTCTAGTTAATAGCTGTTCCTTAAATTTAGCTTTTCCTGGCTATTAATATAGCAGAGCTTTTCCTACTGTTTYTTTGTACTTGATTAGGAAAAAGCCCTCAGTAGTAAAGTAGTGTTAAACCAGATCTATCTCCACACTGGGAAAAGTTTTTATTTCATGCTGTGTCCAATTTCAGGTTGTTATTTAGCACCTTCAAGTGGTTTTCACTGTCCCATTGCCTTCAGTGAGGTTGGGTTGTTTTGGGTAATAGCAAATTATGGACTGCTGGTAAAACCACTGTATGRGGCACTAAAAGCAGGTGAAAGGGGAATTATCATATGGACTGAAAATGCTAGAGCAGCATTTAAACAGGTGAAACACTCCCTAATGTCAGCCGGAGCACTAGGACTACCAGACTTAACTAAGCCTTTTGAACTTTTTGCCTATGAAAGACTGAATCTGGCTTTGGAGGTACTAGCACAACACCTTGGGAATCAACGGAGGGCTGTGGCCTACTTTTCCAAACAGCTAGACAATGTTGCCCAGGGCTGGCCAGGATGCCTGAAGGCTGTGGCAGCCATAGTTCTCCTGATCCAGGAARCCTGAAAACTTACTCCTGRGCGACACATTGTAGTGTATGTACCCCATGCTGTGGCAGCTGTATTAGAACAAAAAGGGGGGCACTGGCCATCTGGTAACCTGACGCTTAAATATCAAGCACTGTTATTAGAACAGGATGATGTTACCCTGAAAACAACCTCTGTTGTTAACCCTGCCATGTTTTTGTCCTCCACCTTAATTGACAATGAGCCTTAGCATGACTGTTTACAGACAACTGAAGAGGTATATTCCAGTGGACCTGACCTGAARGATGTGCCCCTGGAAAATCCAGATTGGGAGCTTTTTACTGATGGTGAAAGTCTTGCTCAATCATATAATTCCAAAGTTCAGAGTTCCCTTGGGGATGTCATCAGATAGGGGACCGCACTCCGTTGCAACAGTAGTTAGGGAAGTTAGCTGGATTTTGAGAATTACCTAGGATTTGCATATACCTTATAGACCCCAAGTGAGTGGGAAAGTTGAACCTATGAAAAGGACTGTCAAAACACAATTAGCAAAATTTGTCAGGAAACTTCTATGACATGGGTTCAGGCCTTGCCTATAGCTCTACTTGAGAATCCGCATACAACTAAGGCAGAGAAATAACATCAGTCCCTATGAAATACTGTATGGCAGACCATATCAGGTCCCTCATATTCCAGGTGAAATTCACATGAAAGAGAAACTTGATTTACAGAGATATCTGATGGCTTTAGGTTCTACTTTGCAGAAGCTCCAGACTTACATCGTGCTATCCAGACCCATAGGACTCGACACACCCATGCATTCCTTCCAACCAGGAGACTGGGTCTATGTTAAGTGGTGAGACAATGATCCTCCACAAGCCAGGTGGAGAGGACCATTCCAAGTTCTGCTGACCACTCTCACCGCAGTTAAAATTGCTGGCAAAGGACCCTAGATTCACTACTCCACAGTTAAAAGAGCTTCTGCTCCTAAAASAACTGTAAAAACAGGAACTGATGCAGACAAAGACATGTTTTAAATGATTTCTCCTCTGTACTTAAAGAACTGTGCACAATAATCATTGTTTTCCTTTATATAATACTGTCTTGGGTTATGGGCCTAAATTGTATATTCCATTTTCATCTGCTGAAAAGAGTTGGGGGGTTGTTCCTCTTTATCTCTTGTTTACTCTGGAGGG